>OX596382.1:170473665-171010888 GCA_951394425.1 Tipula unca | reverse complement strand
ATAATATATATATATATATATATATATATATATATATATATATATATATATATATATATATATATAATATATATATATATATATATATATATATATATATATATATATATATATATATATATATATATATATATATATATATATATATATATATATATATATATATATATATATATATATATATATATATATATATTATATATATATATATATATATATATATATATATATATATATATATATATATATATATATATATATATATATATATATATATATATATATATATATATATATATATATATATATATATATATATATATATATATATATATATATATATATATATATATATATATATATATTATATATATATATATATATATATATATATATATATATATATATATATATATATATATATATATATATATATATATATATATATATATATATATATATATATATATATATATATATATATATATATATATATATATATATATATATATATATATATATATATATATATATATATATATATATATATATATATATATATATATATATATATATATATATATATATATATATATATATATATATATATATATATATATATATATATATATATATATATATATATATATATATAAATATATATATATATATATATATATATATATATATATATATATATATATATATATTATATTTTAATGTTGACAAATTAATTTATAATAATAATAATAATTCTTTTATATATATAATTCTAATTTCATGCTGCATAATGAAATATATAATTCAAATTAAATTAATAATGGTAATATAATAAATTGTTACGATAATAATAATAAAATGTTATTTATTTAAAAATTGTATAATAAATATTAATTAAAAACTATAATAAGCAAAATTTAAGGTGTCAAGTGGATTATGATTATGATTAATAATTTTTTTATGCAAATTATTAATTATTAAATTTAAACGTATATACTATACAAAAAAAATTAAAAACAAAAACCAGAACAACTTATTATAAATGTGCAATAATTTTTAAATTTTGGTTTGTTCAATTTATTAATTTTTATTTGTTAAATTTAAATAATTAGTAAACTTTTTTCAAGAACTGTAAAATTCGAATTCCGTGTTATTTCTTAAATGTAATTTTAATTATTAATTAATTTATTTAACTATTTATAAATATTTTGCTTTTTATTAGCTTAATTTAATTTATTTTCGTTAGACAAAAATTTCTGATATTATTGTGTTTAAATATGGAGGAACGTATGAAAAATGGAGGCAGAGCTTGAAGATAAATGATGGCGCGCAATATTGGAGGAAATTAATTTTTTTTGGACAATTTTACAATAATTGTCAGACTGAAATATTCGCATGTAAATTATTTCAATAAACTATTTTCATATTCTGTAACAACAGCAATATCGTTTAATTTAAAGCTATAATTAATTTATAGTTTTATTATTATTAATTTATTTAATTGCTTATTTTTCTTATTTTATAATTATATTGTTTATGTTTTTATGTGTTAATTTATAAAATAAAAACATTTAACCGATTAATAATTATATCGAAAATATGTCCAGATATTTCCATTTTAAAATTAGCTAGCGCGCGCGCCATCAATGCACGTAGCGAATGCAAAATTTACAAATTAATCATATCTTATATTTATTTTTACAAAAAAATCAACAATAATTCAAAATTATTATTAATACTTACTCTATATTATTAAATTTATATATAAATAAATATTAAAGACTGTTAATAAAAAAAAAAGAAATTATATATTAATTCAATTTAAAATTATGTAAAAACTATTCTAAAATAAACGCTTAATTAAAAAAAAGAAAAAATTATTTAAAAAAAAGTTTTTCAAAGTAAAATTCGATATACATTACAATTCGGGTCTCGTGTTCGGGGCTCGTTCTTATTTGTATAAAGTATTGCTCCGTAATCAAATTGTGATAAAACAAAAAAAAAAAAATTAAAAAATTAAATGCCGGTGTTGTTCAATATTTATTGAAATATGTATTCGTTAATTAATTTGTTGTTAGGTAGGTCTTTCTATATATATAAATATATATACAAAGCAAACAAACGAGATTTCAGAATAAGATCACGTTCAATATTCGAGAAAAATAAATGTCGAAAAGTTAGTGACGCGGCCTATTACAATTCTGTTCGTTTCTTCCGTTAATAACTCATAATATTTATTGTATTTAAACTCCCCAAATTTATGGCGAAGTGGTTTTCAAAGCTCTACTAATATAAATTATATACACCATATATCTATAGTTTAAATTTTTTGTCTATATACCTAACCTATAACCACCATATTTAATAATTGATCTAATGACTTTAATCGAAAAAACGTTGCCAAATTTATTCCAAATCTATAAGTATATCATTTTCCCATTAATTTATAATCTCTAAATGTGCAAATGTTTCTCAATTTTAATGTGTGAAATTTTAAATTTAAATATTTTATTGTTGAAGCAAAAATTGTTCATACTACCATTTTGACACCATGTCTTGTGGTTTACAGCAAAGAATTTACGTGTAGCGACGAGATCATATTTAATTTTTTCATCACGATGCGACAGATAACCGCTGCAGAATAACTATATAGAGTTCTTCTCCCTTCGTCAAAACCCAACGCGCATATACATATCTATGTATGTATGCATGTGTATTGTGAAATTTGAAATCGAATCATCGTAACTTAAACCTTAACACATTATACAACATGTATGACACAATTAATACTAGTAGACCATGAGGCTTCGATTTTTTTTAGTTTCATATCTTCTTCATAAATTTTCCGCTTAATTATCAACAACACGCATTATTATTAATTAGTTATAAAATATTTATATCATACAATAAATCAGAAAAAAAAGTCCAAGAAGTTGTAATATGTATGTATGTATATATAAAAAAGAAGAACAAATTAAATATGGCGCATATGAATTAAAATTTAATAAGTAAATCTAAATTAAACAATAAACATATTTATGATTTTATAATTTATAAGAGTTTGCAATAGCAATAATATTTTTTTGTTTGTTAATATATAAATTATAAATTCGTAATATACGTCATAATATAAAATTAATTTATAAAATTGAATAATTATTAATAAAAATTAACAGAAATTAAATAATAAATGTAAAAGGCTTGTAATTATATAAATATTATATTATTATTATACATAAATATTTAAAAATATTATTTCAAAACAAGTGAAGAAATTATTAAATTAATTTAACAAATTTTTGTTGATGATGAATTAATTTATGAAATGATTTTGATGAATGGAAATTAGATAAGAATAAAAAAAACTGTTATAATGAAAAAAAAATTCAATTGAAATGAATATAACGGCTTTTTAAATGTTGAAGACGCCATTTGGTTTTTATACATGGCGGATGGTATTTTATGACAAATACAAAGGGAATTACAAATATATGTCATTTATTCTTTATTGAAATTTAGTGTAGACACTAGACTATTTATTGATGAAAAATAATATCTGGTAAAAGTAATGACGCGTTACGAATTGGTTTTGCGACTTTCGATTGATTATGGGTTATTATCATAAACCTTAATTTTCACATAGCCCCACGAAAAAAAACCTAATGGTTTATATCACACGTTCTTGGTGGCCAACTAACATTCCCTCTTCGTGAAATTAATTGTTCATCAAATCTGTTTCTCAATAAACCGATTACTTCATTGGTTGTGCGACATGTAGTGCCGGCCTGTTGAAACCTCAAGTCTTTAATATTCATACCAACAAATATTGGCCATACACATTTTTTTCTCATTTCTGACACATCTCTAACACGAGCAGAATTTAAAAAAAAAATTTTATTGGAAGACCCTTTATAAATATTTATCCAGCGACATATGTAGTTTTTTTATAATAGGCATAATAGCATAATTAATTCGTCAATTTTTAACTAATTGAATCAAAATACGCCAACTAAATTTGATATATTTCTGTGCAGACCAGATATTATGGTTCCTATAGGCTCGAAATGTTTTGGTTAGCCTTGCGTATCACTCAATACTTTTAGTTCTACTATTTTCCACACTTATAGAGGTGTAAATTCCTGTAAGCCCTAGAAACTCATCGTTCTCCGAAAGGCGCCACCGTTGATGTTTATTCTTATAAATAAAACTATTTTTTATTTTATTTTATTTTTATTTTACTTCCTTTTTGTGATAATATTTTTTTGTTTTTATTTTTTAATTTTAAATATCGAATTCGGATGTCTCCTTCTTCAGTTTCTTAAAATTACTCTTAAGTTTATTCTTAGTCCAAACAAAATGTTGAGTGATACGAATTGTGTTTACTTTTTTTTGTAGTTTGATTGATCACATAAGAAATCAGGTAGTCTCTTGTCACTAATTGGCTAATAAAGCGTTAAATTATATTATTAATAATATAATGACTTCCTGCAACCAATTGTATCACTTAGAACATAGTGTGACAAACACAAATTGGTTGATGCACAGGATAGATAACTATAATTAATTTTTTTCTATAATGACTAACGTGACGCCTGAACAGACAGATAATAAAACCAAGTAATTTAACCATTCATTGCACATTGCCTTTTATCGCAGCTTTATTTTACTACAACTCCATTGTCAACAGTAATATGAACCGAACCCTTTCCAGTGCAAGGATGTTTTGATTCTGATCTATTTTAAAACGGTTTCTATCTTTTTTTTCGCGCATGAATATTTTTGGTGTGCACGGCAAGAGCTGATTATTAGATTGAACGATTAAAAAATGTGAATTTGTTCCGAAATTATTGCCAAGCAAAATAGTTACATATGTAGTTCCTAGAGATAGATTGGCCATATATTCTAGAAAGTTAGAATCAACTTTTTAGTTTTAAGGCTTTAATGACATATTGTAAATCAAGGGTCATTATTTTCTACCTAGGTTTTATTTGCAATGATTTAGTTAAACAGGATGTTAAAGAAAATTTCAAGACCAAGCGTATACTAGAAATAAATTTTAGTATTCACTCGGCCCAATATCCTGACTAATGATGTTTTATCTGTTATTTTTTCAAAGTTAGATTTCAGCAAAAATCAAAGGATTACAGCATTTTAGAATATTAAGGAAAAAGCATCTGGCATCGTGTGAGTGCACCTAAATTATTCTAGTTATTATAAAATGGACATCAGATCTGAATAAAAAAAATGTGTATCATATTAGCACTATACAAAAAAACTTAAAACTTGTTAATTCGTTATGTTTATATTTCAGAAACATAATAAATATGTATTGTCTTTAAAACACTTTACTAAAACTCCGATTATCGATATTCTTATGTAGGATTTATAGAAATTAACTCGATAGAAGCGGTTATATTATAGGAAGTTTTAGAATTCATTTCATTCCATAATACTGTATTCTGTTAGAGGCAGCAGTTAAAATAGAAACGATTTTGAGTTAAGCTCATCATTTAGACTGAAAGTCACCTGTCCTTATTGAATATTATCATTGGTTCAAGTTATGACGTTATGTTTTCATTCTAATCACAAAATCAAATTTTGTTTAAAATGTATTTCAATAAAAATAAAATGCCAAAATAGGCAATTACATACTATGTTTCCTAAATCTTCATGTTATCTCCAAAATTTCAAATCTATAAAACCACTACTCGCAAATTCTTTAGTTTTGGGTTTGGTTACAGTAAATTAGAAGCATTATTTTTGTATCGAGAATTAGGATGTCTGATTTTGATTTTTATATCATGTTTTATGCAGACATTTTGAAAGTCATTTATAAACAAGCAAACACTATACAAATTCAGACATTTTCATGGAACATAATCACATTCAAGACATCCATTAATAAAATCTAAATGTAGCATGCAAGCAAAATGGGTAAGTTGTAAGTTTATTTTTTGCCGCGGATCAACAAGGCCTCGCGGATCGATGATGTGCCCGATGAGCGATTTATTTAATATATGTACGAGTATAAGGACTCTCGTGACGGATTAGGTAACATTTGTTTATTTTTTTGTTATTTTTTTCGATTCTAACAATTTGTGTTTCTTTTGAGGTGATATTTCTTAGGGGTGGTGTGGTGATTTTGTGGGGAGATTTACACATTTTATTAATCAAATTTTATTCTAACAAATTTATATAAGATATTGGTGAAGGTGATTATATTTTATGTCAACAATGAAATTAGAATTTTCTTTTAAAATCTATTGTGAAATCATTTCGTAGTGCTGTTCAATTTTTAATACCTTTCTGCGTAGCTCTCTCGCCCTCAATTCAACCAGACCAAAAGTCTAACAAGCTCATAATATGTATATGTAAATCACGTAGTACTGTCTAATTTGAATATTTTTTTCTTCAGTTGATCAAATAACACGACCTTGTGTTATTAAGATTCATTCATTTCTAAAACCATATCCACCCATTTATCATACCAAGTAACTGATCAACGTAATTATGTCTCTCGTAAATAATTAAAAATTATATAAATATTAATTAAATTCTATTTTCTTCTTTTGTTTCAGACACATTTATAAAAGTTGCCAATTTGACATGAACGTGGAAAGATTTCTGTTTTGTTGATAGAGAAGATCACATGTTTATATACGCGCTAAATATAAAACAGACGGGGAATCTACATTTAATATAGGAACTAAACAAATTTACAAATACAATAAAAACGATCAAAGATTTATGAACGAGGCATTAATTTATATATATACACTATTTAGTAAATTTATATACAAGTAAAACTTTATTTATTTATAACAATTTCTATATATATATATATAATTTATATATATGTATATGGAAGCTTAGATAAAATTTATAATGAAATCGTATGCGGTCTGATAATGGCGTAGCTAAGATTTGGGCCCGTAGGCGCGAAATAATTTTGGACCTCTTATTTTTATATTAAAATAAATTTTATTTAAATTAAAGTGTTTTGGCTTACTAACTTTTCTACTGTGGTTGCTGGTCAACCAGAATTTATATTTATTATTGTTTTCACAAAATTGCATATTACTCGCTTTGTCAAATTATTTCAAATTTATTTTCTAATTCTGAAATTTAAAGAATTATATAATCTGTATTACTGGTATATGTACATACTCTGAATCTATTTAAACATTATAAATACATTTATGTATATTTAATTTATAGAACTTTACACGTTTTAAAACGATGTTCAAATATAAAATCGGGTAAATTTTTAATTTGGCCGAATTCTTTAATGGAGTTTTATATAGTTTTTGGTATGTCTTCCCAGTTTAAGAAATTTTAAAATTCGTTTGAGTAATTCCTCAGAATTATTAGCATATTCTATAATTTCTGGTTTATATTTATATAAGTATATTGTGTAATTCTGTTTTTTATAATTTTATATTAAAATTTATAATGTTGTACACAACAACGTCACTTGAATAATGAATTATTGTAGGTATGCGTACGAGATTTCTGGTTTATTGTTGATTAAGAATCTCTATCCCCTAATCCATCTACCAATTTGTCATTCAAATATCGAGCAATGGTATGTGCTAGAGACAAGATTAAACTTTCATTCACTTCAAAAGATTTTTACATAAGATCACGGAAAATGGTAAATGTAGAAAAACATTAAAACGAATTTTTCTCGAAATTATTGATTTGCAGGTACAGGAACTCATTATTCAAGTGGCGACAATTTGACTTGAATCAAAAGAACATAATCCTAAAATTCAGCAATCTGGAGTTTGTAGATTTGAGTCAGAACACTATGAAAACCGATGGGGATTAAGAACCACATATGTATTTGGGACAAATTGAAAAAATTAATTAAATTGCAAATTTAAACAAACTCATCTCAACCACACAAGAAGAGAATCAACTTAAAATTTAAAAGGTGATTACACGGTAAAGCCTCTGTGCGTGGCCATACGATACAAACATTACGTGCGTTTTTATATTAATTTGATTTGTGGTGCACAAATAACTTAATAATTAATTTATATCTAATTAATTAATTTATATTTAACGTGTTTTATTATTATAAAATTAAGAGAATTCAATAATCTCAATAGCATTCGCGTTAAGCTGGATCTGTTACGTTAATTCGATGAATACTTTATGAGATAAGAATTTAAATGTTTGTCATTCTATAGTGTTTTGATGATTAAATAATTAACATTTTATTATAATAAAGCGTGCGTATTAGATGATATCATTGCATTATCATAAAGTTAAAAGTGTACATAGTTGTATTATTTTATAGAAACCAACAGAACATAGGTGATTGTAAAACGGCGGTAATTAATTAAGTATGTAAATAAAAAGAACTATAAGACTAAGTCGCATTCTTCAAACACAAAATAAGCTTAAAATCTGTGATAGAAAAAAATTTAAATTGGATAATAAAACGTTTAACTTTTGACGTAAAACGTTTTATAATTCAGTTTGATGATCACCTCTAATTTACGCCTTTTGCAAACCTATGTTTGCTCATAGAGCTTGGCCCTAGAACAGTGAACGATATATTGTTTGTAAGTTAAGAAATAAGGATAAACATGCTTAAAAAATAATCATTGAATAATTAGCAAACTTCTAAAATGGCGGTCATATCAAAACCTACAAGTTCATGTAAAACATTTAATATGTGATTTCAACATACAATAACAAACAAATACTGTTTAGAAAGCTCTAAAGATATGCCCAATAAGATACAACATATACAGGTGACAGGCGGTCACCAACATTTACTTATCGATATAACATTTTACATAACATTTGCTGTGCAGTAACTTGAACACCCGACCTTTTTACATTTGATGTAATGACAGTTAAATTAATTATCTTTGAAAATGTTGTAGAAATTGGATAAGGATTCTTTTTTTTAATTAAAACGGTTGGGACCTAAAGGCAAAAGGATTGGTTCGTTCGATTAAAAATGTTCACCTATAAAAAGAAATGAATACCGTTGTAAATAATAAGGGTCGAGTTATTATGTAGCTTGTAGTTAGTTTACTTTGGATTAAATCTGAGTTATGTTTTTTAGCGTTTATGCTAAAAAGGCAAGCTGTAGTCAAGTCGAAATTGGAAATTGGTTGGAACCGCTATGAATAAAACATTTTTATTTAAACATTTATTTTAGAAAGAAATAATTAAACTGTGAATTAGAAACTCATAAACATAAATTTGAAAATGGTGGAATCGAGTTAACTATATAAGATGAATCGACTTCGTTTTTGGTAAAAGATGACCTAGGTTGAACTCCTAACTTAAACGAACTAGTTAGGAAGATACTCAACAACAACGTCCAAAATCACGATATACTGATTACTAAAGGTGCACGAAATTGTTCTGGGGTACATTTGGCCCGCGGGTCAACTTAACAAAACTAAATTTTTAAAATATTTTGTCATATTAAAGTCATACCAACAAAACAAACAATTTTTATTTTATTTTTCAGCTCTTTTTGTGGCTCAATTGATGTTTTAGATCTTTATGGAAACATAAAGTAGCTATAAATATTTTTGTTTGCGGGAAATAAAAAAAAATAAAAATATAAAAAAAAATTCCGGGATTAGTTGTGAGTACCTATATGTAATATTCAGCTGTAATGTCTAAGTTATTTTTGATATAATAAAAAAATTAAAATTGGAACTTTTAGAATCTGTTTAAATGCAGTCAAAAAATAATTGTATTAAGTGTTGCTATAGTATACCATACCAACGAAAGGTGATCAAACATCAAAGTGTGTGAAATTGCCTAGATATTTTACATTTTATGTGGCATGATCTTAACTTTGTGTTAAGGTGAATACATAATTTTGTATTTCGAAGGGTTTTTAATTAATAATATTGACGATTAAATTGAGTCTGTAGCGAAAAAAAATCGAAATTTGTGTGGATAACATGCGATACAGAACCATTACACATACACTTAATGAACGATTTACCCTTTTATGTTTTTATGAACAAAATAAAATAACCGTATAGCTGTGTCCATAGTTATAATTAATTACCACAAAATAGTTCTAGGCTCAGTAGAAAAAATATTTTTATATTTCGTATATACGTATATATCGAGTTAAGTCAATTATAATTGTGATATATTTGATTATTAATTAAATTTGTATAGGCTAATATAAAGTTATAAGAATATCGAAATAATAGTTTGAATTAGTATTTTATTTAGACAAGTTTTATTTTATATTGTGAATTATTGTTATAATTATATAAGTATGTGAAAATATATGATTAAAATAAATTATTAAATTTAACTTATGGTGTTCGGTTAATTTTTTGAATGTTAGCGATTCTCCAGAGTTTATTATTATTATTATTAAAATTGGCTGGAACCCACGAGGATTCCGCACTCAATGCTACAAAGGTCCATGGTCAGTGATTGGCTTTTACGCGTCATCTATTATTTTCTACAATGACGTGTCAACAACCCGTAGATAACGTCAACAACGTAGACAACGTCGATAATGTAGACAATTCCTAGAGTGGTTTTGTCGATTACTTCTAAACTAAAGGGTGGCCAAATTTCTTTAGGAACAATGCGTTATTGGTGAAGTTTTATAGAATGTCCGTCAATTCATTTAAATCTCTTTTCAAAAAGAGCGGAATTTAAAACTAATCGTGCTCAAATACCATGAATTTACTTCAGCGTCATTTTTATCCATTACAAAATTATTAAATTGACCCAAAAAAATAATGTATAGCGTTATATAGAGTGGGGCTCTCTTTATAACGGTGGAACGGTATAGAACAGCCCGCAGAAAAATCGGAAAAAACGGCTCACAAAAAATCAAACAAAAACGTTATAACCTTCATTAAAAACGTTATCACCCCACTCTATGGTAAAACGAATTCGCGTTCAGGAAGGCTATGAGTGGTGCTACTGAGTTATTAAAAAGCCAAATCGTTGATATAACCAACACGTGTTCATGTATATAAAAACCAACAACTTTCCTATTATTGTGGCAGGATTGTACTGTCCACCAAGCATTCTATTAAAAACAAACAATATTCAGAGTTCTTCAAGCGTCTGGGAAAAAGGTTCATAATAAGTGGTAACTTCAATGCGAAGAATACTCACTGGGGTTCTAGATTAACTACAACTGAAGGAAAATAATTACTGATTGCCATTAAAGAAAATGTATGTGAATCCATTTCAACTGGAAATCCAACATATTGGCCCACTGACACAGGAAAAATACCTGACCTGACCGATTTTTTTTAACCAAAAGTATTTTTGGACTCTGCTTATTTGACCATCGCCGTACATTTTCATTGCTGCTGAGAGTGGGCTCTCTTTATATCGGTGGAACGGTATAGAACAGCTCGCAGAAAAATCGGAAAAAATGGCTCACAAAAAATCAAACAATAACGTTATAACCTTCATAAAAAACGTTATCACCCCACTCCATGGTAAAACGAATTCGCGTTCAGGAAGGCTATGAGTGCTACTGAGTTATTAAAAAGCCAAATCGTTGATATAACCAACACGTGTTCATGTATATAAAAACCAACAACTTTCCTATTATTGTGGCAGGATTGTACTGTCCACCAAGCATTCTATTAAAAATAAACAATATTCAGAGTTCTTCAAGCGTTTGGGAAAAAGGTTCATAATAAGTGGTAACTTCAATGCGAAGAATACTCACTGGGGTTCTAGATTAACTGACCGATTTTTTTTAACCAAAAGTATTTTTGGACTCTGCTTATTTGACCATCGCCGTACATTTTCATTACTGCTACATCCCTCTTTTATACTTGGCAACTAATTGGAAAAATTTGAAAATTTTAATAGACGCTGAGTTGAACTAACTTGTAAGATGAAATTAAATTAAAAAAACGTTAGCCCGAATGCCTCTTGAACTCATGTCCACTAATCAAACGCCTATTACTTTGCTTACTGGACCACTGCCGTAAAATTTCATTACTGATAAATCCATCTTTTATACTCACCATTTGAATAGAGACCAATGAAAATTTAACAGAATCTGAATTGAATTAATTGGTAAGAAATTAAATTAAATTTTTTTTAGCCTAATCGAGACTTAAACTCAGCTATACCTATTTCATTTTATCATTTTAATTAATTACTATTTAATCACACTTGAGCTGTGCCAGTTTCTATACAAGCAAGACATGATCAATTTTGCCGAATGCTTCCAGTAAAACCAATAAACACTATTCCCACCTTCTAATGCTAAAGTCAAAAAATTTGTGAACAAAAGATTTGTCACAGGTGATCGACCATGGTAAATACACATTTATAGGGATGGAATTTTTGATTAAGAATAAGATACAGTCCTTGACCATCGATTCAAATAATTTAGGAATGGCCGATAAGGTAGAAATACAGCGGTCAATTTCCATATCCGTTCTCCGTCTACTCTTGAAAATTGGCTTAATGAAACTAGATTTCTAGACTGAAGGAAATATTTTATTCGCCAAACTCAAATTGATGAGGTACGTCAGCGGTTGAACCAAGACAGAAGCACACTCTTTGAACACAAGTGGGTGAATTTTGTCCGGGCCACAACTGATAACTCATATTCACAATTACAATCATCATAGCATGCAGAATGTCATCGATAGTAAAAAAATTAAATAAATCAAAATAGTCATTCTCTCTTGAAGTAGGGACACACACATTTTCAAATCATGTGAGAGATTCAAATGATTTGGTGCCAGTGATTCTAACCCATATTATGATTCTCACCTCTCACCGTGACACCTCGCGCGAATCAAATTTTGGTATTATGATTCTCGCTTTTATTTGGGTGAGTGACATACGCTGCGCTATGCGTCATTTATGATATTTTGGTTTCTTTAAGTTAGTAGTTATTGTTTTGAGAATTTTTGACATTTGGTCAAATTCAAATCTGATCTTTCACACTACCGGATATTTTTAAAATATTCTAAAGCATGGTGTTATACATTTCTTGATTTACAAGCATTTTTTGTATAAATGAAGATGAAATAGATACTTTCGTATCTATTGGACAAACAAGAAGGAAATTTTAAACCATCTTATTATTACTCATCCAGTATTCCTCCACTGGCAATATATGGTTTTTCTCCATCTCCTCAACGAGTTTTGCGAATTGTCCGCCATTAGCTTATTGGTTTATTTCTATGTAGTTATGAAAAATAAATTTGTTTATAATACATACAACAAAAATATTATTTATTATAATGCAACAATTAATATTTATTACATTATTAATTATTGTAATACATAAACAAATACAAAAACTTACTATTTGCCTTCCATTTTATCTAACGTAAAAAATACTATGTATATCAATATCAAAAATTATTTTCTCGCTCAATCCACCAAATTGTAGGTGAGGATATGTGACATTAGACTCACTCACGGCGAGAATCATAATACCAAAATTGAAATACAGTGACGTTGCCTCACTCGGTGACGCGTAGGGGAGATTCATATTAGGGGCATCTATTCGGATCACGAGAAGTGACAATTCCGTTGACTTTTAGGGTTGTTTCTAATATTCTATTCAATCTCAACAATATATGAATTATACAGGAAACGAAGCTTTTGCTAATGCCTCATAGGGCCCAACTGATAAGTTCGATGACTTTTTGATTATATATTTAAATATTGTGTTGACTAACACACTTTGCTTTTGTTTAGTTAGTTTAGTCGATTGAGGCACACAGCATAAATATTTCATAGTTTACGACGGATGGATTCATGTTTTTATCAGCTTTAGAGAATTGCGTTTGTTTTTATTCGGCGTGCCGATAAGACTACAGACGAACGAGGAATAAATTGATCAATTGCCGATGTCATTATTTATAAAGCTGAACAATGTAAGCGTCCAAACTACCCATTTTCTATCCGTATCAATTAATATTGTCCAGAAACACATGTAAAGCATCATAGTCTCTATTTTTAAAGTTGAAAGACTCACTAGAATTAAGCTACGTTAATATTAACATTTTCAAAAAATAATTAGATGTGCGATGGCGAATGAAAAATACTCGAAGAACCGCCAAAATCATCGCAAATAATGATTGACCATGATGAACCTTACGGTGAACGCTTTTAAAAATCTATTATGATAATTGCTATTGTTTATTTTTATTAATTTTTTAACAAAATAAAAAATAATGCGAAATTACGATCACACGAAAATTACAGCTTCTGCTACAATTTTCGATTTTCTATATTCAAATGGCAAGTATAAAAGATGAGTGTCAGCAATGAAATTGTATGGCGGTGGTAAAGTAAGTAAGGAGAGAATTTAGAATTCGTTTTGTTAATCTAGGTAGAATTAGTATCTTATCTATATCATTCATACGTGAAACCTGAAATTTCTCGTTGATTAATCGACAAATTTAATTTTGAATAAAATTCAACATTCAATTTGTTTTTATGTAACAGGCGAGAAGATTTTAATGAATCCAAGACGCAATACAAAGTATTATACCAGCTAATCATAAAGTGCTATATGTACTATGTACATATATAACGGTTGTAAAAGTCATTTTTTACCCAATACTCGGGTAAAAAATGACTTTTACTTTAATTTTCGGTAAATTCATTTATCCTATCAAAAAGTATGTTAAAGGACACAAAAGGAAATGTTTAACATTAAGGTTGTTTATTTTGGATTAATAATTGATTTACTCGAGTATTAGTCCACAGCCATTATAATATATCGCAGAAACAAAGTCGAAAATCTACAATTCAAATTGTTATACTTTAAAACCTGTGTTCTATTTAAATGGAACACAACTTTTAAAGCATGTATGATGTTAAAATATTCTGAAATACGGCCAACTGGAAGAGAACTAAGCCATTCTTTGACCAATTACGATGAAACTCGACTCGTTGGTTATTTTTTTAACCGAACTTCTAATTAATGACTTTCATAAAACAATTGATAAGATTCATAGGCTATGGTTAGATAGATATTTACTCATTACAGCGCGAAATTCGACTGTAAAATATTAACGACTCAATGGCGCAAAGACTCCATGACGCAAACCTTGAGCGAAACCATGAGCGAAACAATTCTAATTCGCAAACGCACACTGCAACATTAGCCAACTGTACAAATTTGAACCTAGGGATGCAGGGATAACTGATTTCCGTTTTAAACTGCAAATTTAGCGTAAGTCAATCATCAACCTCCTCCAGACATTCCTAACAAAGAGCATCACGTGTTTGACCCGCTATGTTGAAGACTAAACTTAAAGCTAGCTTGGCCAGGAATATGCATAACCAAGATGAATGAATACGTTTTGTAGCTGTAATTAAATGAACAACATAAATTAAACACAAAAAAATTAATATCCTGTTAATTTATTTGTTTCTATAATTTTTTTGTTTGTATTAATTAATAATAATAATTACAACAGTTTTTATGTTCTTTTTGTTTTTAATTTTCAAATTAGATCGATAATCTTTTATATATGAAAATTTGATTTTATAAAATAATAATTTTTTTTAAATTAATTAATAATAAAAATATATAATATTGCAACTAAAATAATAATAATAAAAATAAAAATTTGGTTACACATTATTCTTTTAATAATTTAATTAAATTAAATTATTAATTTTTAATAATATTTTATTTCAAAAATTGGCGGCAATAAAAATGGCATAAATTAATTAATTAATATTTAGAAAAAAAAACTTAAAGGCACAATTTAGATTTTTTTTGTTTTAAAATTTGTTTTTAATAATAATCAATTTTATTCATAATATGTAATATATTAATTAATTAAGGCACACAATTAAATTAAAATCTACAGTAATTAATTAAAAAAAATAACGATATTATTTATAATTAATTTAATAATAAAATAATAATAATTAAATAAGTCTGGCACTTTGTGAAGCAACAAAAAAAATTTTTTTCATTTTTTTTTCTAAATTTTTAACAAAATTAATTAAATTATTATTTTTTTATAAAAAAAAGGCAACAAGTAGATTTCCGTTTCCGATCGTTTTATTCTAATCGGAAATTATGTTTTTCTGTTTTCTTTTCAACACGGGACTCGGTCGTTGTGGTCATCGTTTTACGTTCCATCACCCTTTGGGTCATTGAAGATAAACGGGCTGAACCAGTTGCTCCGTCGACTAAATTCAATTTACCATCGTTCGATGTGATTAAATTCATTTGCGAAAATTGATTGTCGACTGTGTTGATATCGTTTTGATGTTGTTGCTGGTGAGGTCGTGCATTATTATCAAAGCTATGTGTTTCATATCTGCAATACGTGAACCAGATCAGTGCCAATTTATTAAAACTAAATATATTAATCACTTACCTCGTTGTGAATCCTTCATAATTTTGTCCATTTAAATTACTATTAACTCCCTGGTTGGATCCATCTGTGTTCTGCGTATACTTGAATGTGGTCATGGGCGCAACCTGCTTAAGGCCGAATGTCTTTTCGTGTAAATCCTGTATGCATGTATCGAGATTCGCTCGTACTGTTGGAGATATATTTTGTTGCGTCGAGCTATGGCTATTACTACTACTATTATTAATTGTTACATCATGTGTTTTCGATTGATATGGCTTTGGTGTTGGCGTTCCCAATAGATTTGGTTTTTTTGGTACTGCTGGTGGGCCACTGCCCCCGCTAGCGTTATGACGATCAACTGTCGAGTGATATGTAGTGGAAGTGGATGAATTTAAAAAGCTTGGCGATTGTGGAGTTGTGTTAAACGAACGATTTGGCGTATGCGATTGGTTGGCAAATTGGCTTGGTGATTGATAACCAAAACTTTGATTATGTTGTGGCTGATCGGAATCGCTTTCGTCCGTGTTAACCCTTTTTTGATATTTTGCTTGACGAATTGCTGTGAGTTTATTTCTTGCGGCCTCTAATTCTCGTTCACGTTTCAATACTTCGGACCGGGCATTAATTTCCTGCGCCATACCATCCACCATGCTCGTGTTTATTCGCAAAGTGTGCTCTTCCTCCATATCGATCGCCTGTTGGGCTGCAAGCACCAAATTGTCTGTTGATTTTATCACAGCATTTCCAGCCGCTTGTAGTCGTCGACCTGATTCTGAATTAGGATCTGACTTCACTTTGCACGCAATCAACAATTGAGCAGTTGAACTGGCGACCTGTTTCGCAGACGAAATTAACATTTCTTCGGTACCCACGCCTTGTACTAAATTTTGTGCCGCCTCTACTAAGCTATGTGTAGCCGCGGCAACTACACGGGCTGCTGAAATCAAACCTTCTGACCATTGGCCATCGTCGGACGACATGAGTGGTCGTTTTGAAACCTTTCCTTGATCAATTAATTCACGTTGGGCCGCATTAGCTGCGCGCACTAACGCAGACGACGCTGCCATAATTCCTTTGGCCGCTTCCAATATAATTTCATCGAATTTCATATTTTCATCAACATCCTGGACGGGAATACAAAATGTTTCCAAATTAGTATTCAGCTAAATAATTTCAATAAAAATCGTTATCATGCAAAATATAATTTATTTGATATTTCATTCACCATGATCCTTTTAGGTAAGAAGAGAAAGAAGTCACTTGATGATCACAATAATAATATGTTTGATTCCTGGGTGATGATTCAAAAATAACAACCAAGAATATCAAACATATCTTAATGGAATCACCGCCACCAGAATAATAATAACCCATAAAAAAATGTGTAAATTGAATATAAATATAGTTTGTGCCCGATGCATGCAACAAATGTAAAGCCATACCAAGCACTTGTCTTACCTTAACATCGGTTGATGGTTGACGTGGTCGGAGACTAGCCAATTTTTTAGCAGCAGCGTCAATAGATGCGGCTGCACCGAGAAGTTCATTTTCAGCAATAACAGTAGGATCTTCAGGATCTACCCAATCTGAACCCTTAAGCAATTGCGCCATGGCAACTAAATCGGTTACACACTTAGCAACATGACGGGATAAATGCATACGTTCGTCAGCTGAACAATTTCTTAAAACACCTTCAAGCAATTGGCGATATGAATTGCCTAGGGCTGCACCAGCATCTAATGTACGCTGCCGTAGCTCAGATGTTTCGGCACAGTGCCATGCAACCGATTTACAAATAACCAACATTTCGGATATTGTTCGACGACCGTTATTAGCGGCGGCCGCAATATCTGGTTGTAGATTTGATGCACCTGCCGCAACAGCTTTTGTTGTTGCAAACGTAACATTTTTGGTGGCTCGCACTAAATCTTCTGGCGTCGCTGGTGTACCACGAGCCATATCTGGTGAGTGCATTGCGCGTATTTCTTGTGAAATTGCTTCAACTGTGGCCTCCATAGCACGTGTACCTCGGGTATGCTCATCTTCAACCGCCTTGACCGTTTTCAGAAGCGACGTAACATTCATGACCATAATCTAAAGTAAAATAAAAATAAACAAATTAATTACATTCGTTAAATAATAATTGTTTTAAAATTAAATAAAATCCATGATTATATAAATTCACCAAAATGGCTTTTTATTTTAAAGCATATATTATAATAAAATACATATATAAATATAATAAAATTTAATGAATGAAATATTAAAATATGAAATAAATAATGAATTTCCAAGACTAGAGAAATAATTAATTAATAAAACACAAAAATGTTTAATAATTAAATAAATAAAATTAATAAAAAATTCGGGTACACACTCACAAATTGGATACCAACCCTAATAATTATGGAAATTTGTGATTGGCATACATCTAATTTGTGTATGTTACAGTTTTTTTTTTATATGAATTGATTAATTTTGATAATGAAGAAATGATTTATAATTAAAAATAATTATTATATGAGTATATTTATGATACCTGATTAATATAAGATATATGTTTTCTATTACTAATGATTTGTGTGTGACTCAAGTATTAAATCTCTACAGTAAAATATGGTATGTGTCTAAACTAGAGTAGTGTCTTCGCTTATATAAATTGTACAAATAATTAATTCAAATTTGATGAAAGTAATGTAACATTTTATATGCAAATTGTTAGTTATCAATAAACAATAATTTGTTTTTGTAAGTCGATATTATATTGGGTTTTAGTCTCAAATCCTTCTAATTGGAAATATTTAGAAACGTCACTAGAAAACGTCACACATACAAAAGCCCAAATTTTTATTTCAACATTTTGCTACTGAAACTATTAGAAAAAGACTTAACGCTAATTCGATCACAAGAAAATCAGAGAAAAGCAACTACTAAATTTATTTCCGTGAGTATTCAACAAAACTTTTTATCACGGCTGTTTATTATACTGTTTTCACATTGTCGTATATTTTTAACAAATCGATGCTATTTAACATAATCCGTATATAATATGTCACAGTTGCGCGATATGTAAATTCTGTGAAAGATGATTTCTCCTTTAATGCATTGTTTACTTATGTACAAGTGTTGTCTAAACCAATTCCGAAACAAAGATACTGTAAAGGCCTCTTCAACGACTGTGAAATGGTTTCAGAACAAAATTGTGCTCGGAAATAAGCCGCTTTTAAAGATTTCGTATAGTACGTCAAAAGTCATGAATGCATCGGTTGAGTTAAGATAAGGGCTAAAGATACGAAAACACATTTCTTTTGTTTTATATCGCATTTTTAAGATGGCGCAATTCGAAAAAACTCGACCAAAATCATAAACGAAAGAACATAGTTTCAAATTGCAACCAATTCTTTAGACACTTAGGCCAAGTTAATTTTGAGTCGAAGATTTCCATTTTGTATTATTATTATTGGGAACCCAGTTTATCCTATCCGATTAAAAGTACGCATTTTCTCTATTATTAAACTGCCGAATAGCATTAGACATTTTGTAACGTTTCGAACAGAGATAAATTCAACTCACGAAATTATTAGGAAGTATGCAACAGCACAAACTTCGAAACTTTTAATAAATGAATTACCATTTAAGTCAATGAAATATTCTTTTGTGATAAGTTATTGCAACTACTTATGTCTGACTACACATAATTCCCAGATGGATTTTGCAGTGCACGTTCATTATGAAGTTTTTATGAACTATGAAAGAATTTAATGAATTCTCTTTGTAGTTTAACCGCCCCAACGTAAGCCCAGATGGAATTGCTGTATACCATAACTTAAACAGTTAAACACAAATATAATCATTGTGCATATGAATTAGATGAATTAACGGTCACATTTACGTAACAACTTCCTAATATAGTTCATTTAACATGAAACCAAATTGACAAAATTACTTTTGCAACATGAAGAACTAGCACCCTTCTAGATTATACTATTCAGATAGTAAACCACAATTTATACTATAATTCTTAAAGTTTGGATTTCCGTTCCTTAAACTCTTCCTAGACGAAGCGTGCTAGGAAGGTGATCTTGGACATTTTGGAAAGGTTTCCTGATTTCTAGGTCAACGCAACTATTTTCAGCTCTTCAAGTTGAGTCCTGGAGTTACGGACATTTGAATTTTCTAAGAGTATTATTGAATTTTGACGTTTAATTTTAATGTTTTAAAAAGCAAAGTTATTCTTCGAAGTAGGTATAGCTTGCGCTTTTTACAAAAGGAACCGGTTACTATGATACGGTGAGCGGAAATGTCTGTTTTTGTTTGACATGAATTTTCAAATGCAACTCACATTTTAGTGAAGAGCAGTAAACAGTCGTCATTAAAAATAAAATAAGAAAAAACGAAAAATGCCCAGAAAGCGACGTGCCGTTGTTAATCCAACCCGTATTGATACCAAAAAGAAAAAAGTATCACGCGAAAATGCTTCAGAAGTTCTGAAAGAAAAAGGGCTTGAAGCAGACAGACGTAGAAAACAAACCTCATTTCAAAACGAAACTATTGCAGAAAAGTCCGACCGTCTTGAAGCAAATAGACAAAGCATTTCATTATGATCCGTCATTGGAATACATGAATTTTCCGCAAGTTCTTATTGGCAAGATGGACAATAAGTGTAATTTCTGTGGAGCACTCAAATTTAAAAGAGAAACACTCGGTTTATGTTGTTCCAACGGAAAAGTCAAGTTGTCCAACTACGACAAGTTGACTAAAAATAAACCTTCCGGCTAGTAAAAAAATAAAAGAAAAATTGAAATTCAAATTTTTTCAGTAACTAATTCTTGGCATTTTCAGTACCACTTGATAACCCAAATATTATGGTTAAAATGAATCAAGCTGATTAAATCAGATGTTTGAAGAAAAGCTTAGCAAATAAACCGTAATCAAAGCGCATAGAAGGAAGAAAAAACTTGAGTCACAATCACGTCATAAATAATAAACAAAAAATACTTAAATACTAACTTAAAACTCTAACAAAACATTTTATAATAACTAAATATAAAAATATAAAATATGCATTATAAAAATTTATATTAATTATTAAAATTTATATTATGTAAATCTAATAAAATCGTTTGTCGTTTTTTATTTGTTTATATATTCATTTTTGTAATCATATTTTTTGTAATTTCAATCCATCCATTGAGATCATTCTTTTCAATATTTTTTGATACCTCAACAACGCAAAGTTCTCTTAGATGCTAGATATATAAGAATGAACGAAAAATGATTCCAAATTATAATTGAAATTAAAAATAAATTAAAAAATTAATTTAAACAAAAATCTAATAGGATTAAAATAAAGAAACTTTCAAGATGCAGGATTATGTAAAATCAAAATATGTAATATGTATAAAATATATGTAAGAGGAAATAACCTTTCCCAAAATAATAATAATAATAGTAATGCGATAATAATTAGTGGTTATAATAAATAATAATAGTGGTAGGAGCAGTAAATTTCTGAATCAAGCATCATTCATCTTATTTATAAATAATAGTATATAATTAAAATTGATTTGATGGATTTTTTGCGACTTAAGCATGCAAGTATTATATTATAGTCGCACATGATTCTACTAATTATTTATATATGCATATATATGCTTCATGCAAGGATATATTATTATGAACTGTGTTAAGATCCTCCTCTCAATTCAAAGATTTACTGCAACTTGCGTTTTACGTTTACGTAACACATCATTTTTACGCTGTTTATTTTTTAATGTAATTTTTATTTTTATAATGCTATTTTAATATTCTAAACAAAAGCTAAATTAATTATTTTTGAAAATAATTAATTTCGCTTTTAATTTTTTTTTATATATTTAATTATTATAAACATCGATCGATTTTATATATTTTATTTTATTTTTTGCGTGCATTACGAGCTTTTGCATTATACTCGTTTATAATTTACTAATCTAATAATAAAAGTTTGAAATAATATATTTTCAATAGATTCTGTAAAAAGCAATCTAAAATAATTCAAAACAACAACAAAAAGCATATCAACATATAATATAAAAATATACAGACAGAGAAGGATTAAGATTTGCAAAAATAAATTTTCTTTTCTATATAGCAGAGAACATAAAAATTTACAAACGAATTTTTTACATGAGGTGGGCTTTGTATGGATGCGCGGGATTCATGTTACAAGTATTTCGTATCAAAATCGAAGAGTATTTGATCGAGACCTAGATTATAGCAATTCCAAAAATATAGAATTTCAATTAATTATAACTTACAAAAATTTTAGAAATAACTCTAGCCTTTTTTTCAATAAATTGAAAGAATGCAAAATTTAAAAACATTTGATATAACATGACCATATTTTATAAATATGAGACAAAGATAAGAATTTAAGAATATTTGGCCCAAACTTAATTTACTAAAAATTTTAGAAAATTTCAAATATTTAGAGGTTTAAAAAAGTTTAACATATTTAAAAACTTAAGAAATTCAAACTTAGTCTAATTTTTGGTATCCCATCGGTTTCAAAAATTTAAGAAGTTGTACTAGGAACTCAGAAAAAGTTTAGATCATCAAGAGACATTAGCATTTTATTAATATTTAATATTTAGGCCGTGTGTCAATTAGTTAAAATATAATTAAAAATTAAAATTTTGACTGGAAAATCAAATTTTTCGATTTAATTGTTCATTTTATGATGAACAAACAAAAATAAATTTGAATTCTCTGTCAAAATTTGAATTTTTAATAAATTTTTTAACTAATTGACTCACGGCCTTACTAACATAATCAAATTACACAGAACGTCGCTATTTGATTCAAAATTTGTAAATTTTTCTGAGTGAGGTTTTTCAATTTTGAATTAGATCCAGAAAATCAGAAAGATTCAAAATACGTAGTTAATAGGAAATATTTAATAATTTTTTTTTAATTTTTTTTAAATACCCTACGCAGAGCCTTTTTGTAGAATAATCTTCGTAGGTCATCTACAACCCTGCAATCGTGAAATGTTGATTTAGCATAATCGAGAATCAAGTTATGAGTTGACTCAGACAGTTTGAGCAGCCTTTAATTTTTGAAAATTGAATATTCGCCTGATATCTCTAAAGCTGCAAACCAAAATTTTATAAATATCTATTATGGCGTTAGTGGCGTTGGTTCATATTAAACAATACTTGTGATGAACGAAATCGAAATGACAGCTCACATGTCATTATGTACAAAGCATATAGTATTGCAGTGGATTGTTATAACTAACTTTAAATAGAACTAATGGATTTTGAATTGGTATCAGTTATCTAAACTTTCATTGATCTAGTATAGTACTAATTTTTCAAACTTTTGAGTAGTAGTTTAATGATTGGCAAAACTCAACCCAAATTTCCTTCAATTATGATGCCATTGATACAATGATATGAATTAACCGTCAATTTGAAAATTGCAAAAGATGAATAGTTCAACCAGATTTTAACCACAAAAAATGATAAACTTATATGACAAAATGTAAATGTTTATGTTTTATGCTTTGTATTCAGAGCTGAAATGAGGTAGTCAATTACTTTGACTCAACTTCCCTCGTTCAAACTCCAACATTTTTGTGAGAATGTAAAAAAAAAATGTTAGTAACATGATTAATGAATACAAAAATAAAAACTAAAAACCACAGAAACCAATTTCATTTCATATGCGTAATTAAAAATCATAAAAATTATAAAAAAAAACATGAAAATGCAATTTCGAAAACAAAAAAGCTCGACTTACCTTGGCACTTTCTTTTAAATCGTGCATTGCCGGATCATGAATTGGTTTGCCCGATGCCAACTTTGTTGCATTGATTAATTCACCAAGCGCCGCAGCCACATCTTTGACTGCATTGATAACCATAACTTGTGAATCTGGTTGGCCTGACCCTAATGAGCATGCGCCTCGTTTAACCGCTTCGGCCAATTGTACTGTTTGCGGATAATTAATAACAAATTATGTGATTTTGCAAAGGTTTATAAAATATAGAGACTTACATATTGTGGTTACAGCATTTTGCGCTGCCGCAGCCAATTGATCTTGTGTACCCGCTGCACCTGCGACCAATACTTTTGTATCTTCAACCAAAGCCTTAGCTGTTTTCAAAATCAACTCACGATGATCGCTAAATTGTCCATCATTCTCAGAATGTAACGTACCCGCAGTTGCGAACATAATTGTTGTGTCTAAATCACCAATAATTCCAGATACGGTACTGGCTGCATTAATACAGGCCTGTGTACCGCGTGATCCAGCGTGTAGTGAGGCTAGAACTTGAGCAACTTTCTCACCAATATCACGTGTATGACGTTGAATATCGGGGAAATGTCCAGAATCGGTTTGCCGTGCACCAACCGAAGATTGTATCAACGTGCTTACCGAGTGTCCCAAATCTTGTACTGTATTCCTAATACGAATCGCAACATCTGGTGATGTAGTCGTCGATGAAGCACCCATTGAATCATTAGCCAGTTGTGTATAGTGCTGAGTCATGTCAACTGAAAGTTGTGGCACTTTTATTGGATCAACAGCAATTTTGGCATTAATTTCATTCGCAATTCTAGCCACCTCTTTAGCATTTTGCACCATCCGTGTTTGATATTCAACGTACGATTCGTTGATGTTACCACCCAAGAATGATTGTCGTTTATCGGAAATTCGGACCATTGATCGGGAAATTTGTTCCATTAATCCGGTTACTACACCGTTCTCAGTTGAGATTTTTTCTAACGATGCAATCAATTCTTGAGCAGCTTCACGCGTCGCCTGTAGGCATTCATCAATTTCTTGATTTGACATTGGATTTTTCGTAATGCCCGCGGCTTTTTTAGCGGCATGTAACAAATTCGTGGAATTCTCGATAACAGTTTTCGTCTCATCCAAAATTTCAATTTGTTGATTTGAATGAATCACATGTGAACTGACACCAATAGCAGCTGATGTTAATGGGACGGCATAACGTGGAATTTGTAATACAGCATGGCTAAGACCTTCACTATTACCTTTGGCTGCAGTGCGTAATGGTTCCAATTTATCGATGAGTTCAGACGCAGCATTGAGTGTTTGATTGGTAAAACCTTGTAAATTATTTTCTCGACGTGGTTGTAGGCCTTGAGTCCCAATTGACATAGCCGCAGAATCCAAATCTTTCGAACAATTGTTAAGTTGATCGAGTGCTGTATCGCATTGGCCATGGCCTGGTGCATTATCCTTCATGTATGCAACAATATTTTTAATATTGTCTGAAATGAAACGGCTATGTACGGCAATTTGTTGCCATACAGCTGGGTTTTGTGGCGCAATGATGAGAGATTTCGCAGCCTTGACAAGATCAATACTTCCATCCAAAACTTTAGTACCGGCTTGAAGAATTGGTTCTTGTGCTTGACGACCTTCGCCGGAAATTTTACCCGGTACCGAAATAAATTGTGGACTCGAGGCGAATTGATACAATGAATTGAGTGATTCAAGTAGTGGCACTGTAGATTTGGCACATTTAGCACGTGATTCGTTTGTAAATTCCTTATCGAGTGTCTTAATTTGCTCGACGACAACTGATGTTGAGTGCGCTAAGTCTTTAGCAGCTTGTACAAATTCACGCTTGGCAACTGGATTGGAAGTGTATTGGCCGGCAGTACGACATGCATTACATAAGGCTGATGTATGTTTAGCGATTGTGGTAGCAGCCGATACGATTTGTTGATGTGAGGATGAAGGCGCAACGAGAACATCACAACTTTGACGAATAGCGTGCATTCCGCGAGCGAGTTGTGATTGATCAACCAAGCCAGGACGACCGGCTACACTTGTAGGATCGGAGACCCCAACTAAATATGCGGCTTGTGCAGCTGATTCGATGAGTCCTCGGATTGGTTCTGAAATGCTGTTCACGGTATAACAGAATTCGACGTGCTGTGAGAGTTTGGCGTGATTAGCCATTCCACTCATGCCATCACCCAATTTCTTGGAATTTTCGACGATGGTATGGAAGCAATCAGAATATCCTTGATCATTAAGTGGTTCATTCGCAGATTCTAAAAGTGGTCGGAGTGCTTCAATGGTACGAATAGCGTTATCGCATTCTTTTTGACCTGGCGCCGCTGATGTACAAACATTGACCAAACTGTTAATACTTTCAGTTACGGCACGAGCAGCAGCGGCTAATTGATTTCTGGCATTGGGCTGAATTGGATCAGCAGCGACCGATTTGGCTGTTGATAGTAGAGCCACTGAACTGATGGATACGCCTCGAAGAGAACGAACAACAATTTCGCGCGTTGTTTCCTCCGGAGTTTGTCCCGCCATGGCGAGCGATACTGTCAATAGTTCGGTATATGCTTCATTGAATTCTTTACTAGTCGTTGCTAATCGTGCTGGACTAGCATGAGCTTGAACAATTTGTCCACCAGCTGTATTAAGGTTTTCAGCAGCAATTTTGAGATCGGTTTGAAGATCCCCATATGGCTTATCAGAAGCTGGATACTCTCCCATTGTAATAATTTCGCTTAACTCTTGAACATTACGTAGGGCATCATCGACATCACGTTGTCCCGGAAGACAATCAATAGTTTTAGAAAGCGATTCGGCAACATCTTTTGTGGCTCGAGTAAGGCTTGGTATATCGCCCAGATTTTGTAAAGTACGCTGAGCTTCTTCAATAACCCGCATCGAACTAATGATCACATCGTCGGCACAATCAATAACGTTATGATTTCCAGTGGCGGCAGCTACACCTCGAACACTTCTTGTGAAGTCACCTAATGCGATTGCAGTGTCACGGCCGGCTGATCCGGCATAAAGGCGATTGCCTTGTGAAACAGCTGATAAAAGTTGTGACATTGCGATTCCGACTCCTTTTGTGGTTTGTGTTAGTTGTTGTGCGGTCGATTCTGGTGTCTCGCCCGGAAGTGGAAGAAGTTGGTTTTCACTAGCAGCGCGACGAGTGTCATTTAATACGCTTCTCAAGTTGCTAACAGCATCTAATGCCGATTCTAATTCCTGACCTCCGCATGCTTCACGCGCTCGGCCTGATGAAATTCGCAATTCATGAATTGATTGGCTTAAATTATAAGCACTCTTGGCTAATTGTTGAGCCGCAATTGGATCATGAACGGTTGGTTGAAGAGATCTTGCTGATTGGCCTAATTGGCCGCTTGGTTCAAGGAATTGTTCCGCCGATTCTATCAGACTTAATTGTGCTGTTGAGTCATCTGGATTGTCTCCCACGTTCTTCATGCCATTCACCAATCGAGGAATTAAATCGTTAACAGTTTGGCAATCTTGTAACAACATCTCTTTCGATTGTTTATCCTCGCTGTATTGGATTGCGTTTCGCGACGAAGCAATGCAATCGCGAGCCGCTGATGCTGCTTGTTTAGATACAATCTCCAAACGTTGGATCAACTTTCGTTTAACTGCTGGAGTGTTCGCCGTTGTTGATGTGATTTCGCGTAGTTCTTCAGCCGCATTGCGAAGCGCCTCTTGGTTATTCGCATCATGTGGAGTGCTTGAACATAATCGAGCGGCTTCTACCAATTTCGAGGTGGCATCTGCCAATTGCTTGGCAGCTGATAGTAATCGACGTTGTAATTCAGAATCTGATTGATTTTGAGCTTCACGTTTAATTCCATCAATAAGTTGAGCGGTGGCTTGGCCAAGCGTGCGGGCATGCCTCACCATCTCTTGTGGATCAGATGAGGATACGAGACGGTCTGATACGACTAAAACGTTTTCGACAACACTTGGTTCTTCGGATACTTGGCGAGCATATTCGCGTGAACTGAGTTTGATATGCTCGAGTAGATCTGTTAGAGTTTTAGATACTTCCTTAGCAGCAGCCAATAAATCACCACGTAATTGTGGATTATCGGTTGCTTCGTTACAAATACCAACAAGTGCTGTCACAGCTTTGGCAACTTCACGAGCGGCTGCCTCCAATTGTTCGCGACACGCTTCATTTTGTAAAGTTGGAGCAACAACGCGAGCACACGCAACTAGTTGACTTGTAGCCAAGGCACATTGACTTGCGGCGCCAATAACCTTATTGCGTGTTTCTTCATCTTCACAGTTCGCGGCGATTGATTTGGCTCGTAACACGAGCGCAGCCGTAGTATTAGCAACGGCTTTAGCCAATCCTAGTAGCATATCATGAAGTTCCCTACTTTCAGGGCTCTCTTCGCCAATTGTATATAATACGTGGCCACTAGCTTCTCCCACGCGACTTGCAGCGTTTAGCAGATTTTGTCGTGGTTGTTGACTTTCTGGTTCAGCCGCCTTCAATAAATCACTGAACGCGTTACACAATTTACGGGTAGCTTCCAGTAATTTATCACCTCCCGTGTCGTCTTCCATTAGAGCCGCAATTAAGCGAACTTCTTTGGTGACCTCAGGTATGGTTTGGGCAATTTGAGAGACAGCCGCACCGATAGCATCACTATCAATATCATCGGGTTGTGATGCGGTAACAACCTGTGCCGTAGCTGCATTCATTGTTGCAATATGAGATGATACAGTTTGTTTTGAGGTTTCGACGGTATTTTCACGCCATTGGATCGAAGTTGGGTCATTGCCGAGATCTAGGACATCAGCCTAAAATTTTTTGTTAGGAATGTTATGTGAAATTCTTAAATATTAAATTGAGCGATGCCATTACCTTGGTGAGTAATTCTTCGGAAGCTTTATTAATTGCATCCTGCCCAGCTGAGATATATCCCAATAGTGCTCTTTGTGGTTCAGATAAAACTGTGCTTACACGTGTAGGTTTAAGCTGTAAATATTGAATTACAGATTTTATCCACATTGAACATTTAGATAAAAAATTAGAGAAAAAAAAATTAGTAGATTATTGATTCACCTACGCCTATATTTAAATATCGTGAATTACCCAAACAATTTTTTGGAAAGCAGCATTGAAATGAGGGGAATTAGAAAATTAATAAAGTGAAATAATTTAAAAAAAATTCGGGAACATTTTTGTTTAATGCGATAAAACAAAAGACGAAAATAAAAATTAAAAATCCTTACCGTTGGTGGTTGATGTGTAACATTAACCGTGCCACCAATAGCACCATATTGGATTGTTGTCATATCGGTATGCGTGTATGATTTCTCACCTAATTTAAGTATTTACACGATTTCGATAAAAGAAAATTATAAATTTGCAAAATCATAAAAAGAAGCGGATTATTGAACTAGGGTTTAAAACTTACCATCTGATCCTCGCATGATGACCGGTTTAGCTAAGGACTCGGTGTTCAATTTCTCAGTTCGATTTGTTTCGTGTTGGAAATAAGTCGCTCTAAATAAATTTACAGAATTAGCATAAATAATATTCAAAATACACAAATAATTCATGCGACTTACTTTGACGGTGCAACACTTTCCTCCACCATAGTAGATCCTTCATCCCCTTCAATGCCAAAATGATCTTTGCTTTTCTTCTTCTTCAAAATAATGTCTATGTAACCGGCAATAAGTTGGACAATTTGTTCCGCTTCGGTTGTCTGCACAGAATAGTATTGGTCGGCATAATCACCAAAATCGAGTGTAAACGTTTTCGGCGATGCACCCCAACGACGGACGGTAGTAAGTGGCCAAGTTTTCAAGATATGTTTGGTACTTTCATCTAATCGAAGCACGGAATCTTTGGTGACACCTAATAAACGTGGCACTAATTTATTTTTTCCTGGCATTTTTTCTTTGACCAAAAAAAATGTAACTCCGTACGTTGGAAGTTCTCGAGCCGTTTTTGTATACATGACTTTGGCCTCGATTTCTGATAGATTATAATGCCTTTTATGCTCTTGGAAAATTTTCTTTTCGATATTTTTTACACGCACATATGATTGTGGTAGAAATTCTTTTAGGTCTAAAAATCCAGGCTTATGTTTCAATTCGACAAAGTCTCCAAATTGTATTTGGGCCTGTATACCGGCAAATTCGCACGCTTTATCTTGAGTGACGGGATGTGTACCATCTAAAATGGCATCACGGGCTTGTACGTAAAGCAAATTTAATTGAACCGGGTCACGGGAATCAATATTCTGGTCGGAATAGAAAAATTTGCGACGAAGTAGTACAGTCTCGGCTTCATCGATACCTTGTTCCCGAAGTGTTTTACCCGGATCGATCCAATTTATTTCGTCATCCGTTTTTAATTTACGCCTTAAACTTTCCATTTTAGCGTCACGATCTTTTTCGATTGTTTTACGTTTTAACGTAAGGGTTGAAAAACCCGGACGATTATCGGGTAGATTTTCATTTTGTGGTTCGTTTTCTTCACGCACCAACCCATATTCTTCATGATTTGTGATACCAATTTTTGTGCAAATAACAACCATAAGCTGAGTAACGGGTTGTGAATCATCGACTAGTATGGTTTTAACAGCACCATCTAACATACGCACACGTAGTGTACGCAGTTTTCGGCGATACTCAAGCACATCATGATTGCGTAACATGTAATAACCTAAATTGCGGCCCTGTTCCAACCACACGCCCTGTTTGGTATCCTCGTCGGATAAAAATAGACCATATTCTTGTACCTCGCCATGTACGGCTTCGGCAAATTTTTCCCTTATTATACGGCATGCATCAAATATCGATGTATTTGGATCGAATTGTATTGTTTTTGTAACACGGCCACCCTCTAAACTTATTCGTAACGTTAAATTCGACATATTGATGGTTTAATTCTGAAAATAAACAAAAAAGATAAACTGATTAGATATTATACGATAACAATAACATAATTTTTTGTATTATCTCTAGTGGTGATGATGATAAACGAGGGTTTGAGAAGTTAAAGACAAAAACTACCATCGCAGCCATCAAGAAAAATGTCAATACGTATACTTGAAGGAGTAAAACGATTGATTATTATCCTTTTAATACTTATTAATTAAAAGACAATAGGAAACGTGATATTTTTGATTATTTAATCACTGGGAGGAATACTTTCTCTTTCCCCGTCTCGTATCGAGTGACATGTTACTGTGGATATTTGTATTAGTGTTATTATACAGGAAAAAAAAGATTTTCCGGTTGTCAAAGGATATTGAAAGGGTTTTTATTTATTTCACATGATATTGATTTTCAATTAGCAGTTGAATATAACATATCCATTAGCACTTGACGGGTGGCAGAGATGGTGGTAGGTTTAATTAATTTTCTTCTCTCCCGCGCACATATCACAATCTCATATCCATTTATGACAACCAAACGACCTTATGCACTCGGAAGATAAAAATCCGCGATTCCACATACATACATACATATTTTATCATAAAAACATTCGTCGACACAACAACAGCATTTTCCATTTTCTTATCAAACAAGATTCCGGGAACAAAGGAAAACAATGCATCTCGTCGCATGTAAGATATGAAAATATCTACTACATTTTGATTACATGCGACATGATAGTAAAAATGGGTTGAATGTATGATGCGATTCAACAAACAAAATACATTATGCTCTTTTATGTTTTTGTACACTATACACTATGAAAAACAACATAAAACGTGATTTTCCTGACGATGAGCACAAAAAAAAACACAAAAATAGAAAATGTTTCCGGTGTTTTTTCGCATTCGCATCACACACAATAAAATTTTTCTTTTACTATGCACACACGAATCTATATTTTATGTATACATGTACCCAAAGCTCTCATCATGTCAATGATTTGGAAAATCGTTAATTCACAAAAAAAATCCACTTTAATATCTATAAATTCTACCCGTACCTCCTCCGCCACCATCAACTAACACACTAACAAAAGAAAAGATGATGAAAATAAAATAAAAATAAAACGAACAAACAGCGCAAGGATAAATTTTCCAATTTTCCTATCTCGCTGTTCATACAAAACAGAAAAAAGAAAATTTTCTTTTTATATTTCAAGAAAAATAAAAAACGAAAAGTCAATTGAATATATTTATATACCATACATACAATCAAACAACACAGAAATATAGAATTTTCACCCCTCCACACGAGTAGAGGGCTGCAATTCGAATATACAACAGACAAATAAAAAATATTGTGAAAAAAATAATAAAAGCTTAAAGGTAGAAAATTTAAATAATTTTTTAAAGCTTTTCATTTTAATTTAAAAAAAGAATATATGAATTTACTGTTGGTGTTGTTTGTTGTGAGTTTATATATACTCGCGATTTAATTATAAATAAAATGTAGCAACATTTTGCTGTTTTTATAGTTTTAAATGAAACTCTGGGAATAATCAATATCAGCTCCCTGCTGATAGTGTAACACGTATACTGATGCTGGAATGAGAATCAAATATTATTTTCTGATAAATTAACACCATTTTCGATTAAACTTGAATGGTTTTTTGATTTAAAATTTTAGACTCAATTAAACTGTTTTAGACTAAGCTCCCCGACAAATGGTTGATTATTTTATTCAGTCATTAATAGCGAACACTAACTATAATAAAAAAAATTATGTTTTTATTTATGATTCTTATTTTTAAAATATGTAAACATTCCAAGTTGTTGTTGGCCAGCCCAAATAAAATGATAACTAAAATAAAAACCAATCACACGAGGAGGTTCAGCCGCGTTGTGATTGATAGCTTAACTAATTATCAATTTAGAAAATTTAGCGATTTAATTAAAAATTTTGGTATCAGTCTTTGAGATACTGTGAATGGAGAAGTTTTGGTATCGGAAAAAAATATGCTCACAGTATTTTATTCTGTCTGATATCACTTTCAACCTATGTTGAAGTTTAAAAAATGAAGTTTTTCAAAATTGTCGTCTGAATTAAATCGAAGTATTAATCGTAATCGAAATTCTAAAAAATTAAATTTTGAAGAATTCTATCATTAAACAAAATTCAGAATTCGAATTCTCTGTATTATATACAACTTTTAAATTTGTTAAATACGTTTGAGTAGAAATATTTAGAACTCGCCTTTCTTTATATTTTGTGACTATTACTAAAATTCAATAATAATAATAAACAGTATTAAAGGCCATTACTGGCCCCTTACTGAGTCAACAACCTGGCTCCAACGGTTTCGATCCTGAGCATGGTCTTCATACTGTCTAAGACAGTTAAAATTCAAAGGTAACAAAATATTTCAGTTGAAACCTTATTTTATCGCCTCATTAACTATTTACTTAAAGTGAAAACAGATTATATTAAATAAAAATAGCAAGAATTATTTGAATTAGGCCGAGACGAACTAAAGCTTTCTAACTTAATAAAACCCATTATTTCTAAATGAATTGTAAAATTACTTCAGTAAAGTTGAATGATGAAATTTATATACATTCAAAGAATTTATAAAGTTTTCAAAATATTTTATTATAAAAATATTGAGAATTTCGTAGAACCATAAAATAAAATTCGAATTAATTCAAAAATAATAGATGGCAATTGAATAATTTACGGAAACATTTAAGAAAATTTATTAAACATTAAAACAACTTATCTTAATAATTAAAATAAAAAAGGGATTTTAAAAATTACGCACATTTTAAAGATTATCAAAAATTACTATTATTTAAACCTTATATATGGTGTTTAATATGCCCATAAAATTAAAAATTTAAGAATAATGAATTAGTTAACTGATGTTTGAATCAATAATTAAAATAAATGTTCGTGCAACGTATTGCAACCAGATTGTTATAAAGTAGTATTGGCCATTAATGTTTTTAAAAGTACAATTCATATTATAAACGTATACATATTTTAAATTTAATACAATCTAATTGCCGTATGGTAATTAAATGTGAACCATGATATCGGCTGAGTTTTTGAATAATAGTTATTTAAAATACATTATTTAAATATAATTAGTGCCGTCAAATATTACTAGAATGCGATATTTTCGAAAGTATGTACTAGAATTATGAATCTGTCACTAATTCGAATCACATTTATTTATTTTAAACAAATTGAAATATTAGTAATACAATTTAATAAATAAAAATATTTTAATATCAGCACGAACCCTATATTTTAATGGGCAATTCCACAATTTTAATTAAGTTGGATAATTTTTATTTTTATTTCTAACTCACACATTTTATTTATAATTACAATGGTTTAATAAAATATTAACTATAAATATTATGAGTCTGAACACTTCCGGAGTAAAATTGTAACTGAATCAAAACTTAGAAACCACACACAAATATATATTAAAATAAAACACAGTACATAATTTACTATTATTTAAAAGGATCGAAACTATACTGATTAGAAGGACTGGAAAAAGGTATTTCCCAAAAAATCAAATCCTATAGAACTCCATTTGGAATCGTATACATATTACATATATAATAGATAAGTCAATGACCATAACCTTTTTTCGCAAGGGAAAGTCAAATTATAGGCACCCGGAGAAAAATCGTTTTAACACATTTAGCTTTTTTTTTTGTTTAAATAATTATTTTTTTAATAATTAAAACATTAAAAATATTTAAAAACACAGTCACTATATATTTTAAACACACATTGATGTTTTTTATATACCTACATACATTCGTTGTTATACAAACTGTAAGTACAGATGAGTGTATTACCCGCTTAATTTTTATTTTTCTGTCCTGATTATGTCAAAACCATATTGCAAGCAGTTAAGAGGGTTAAATAAAATAAAATAAAACATCCCAGAATAAAACATACATATATATAAATATATATGTATAATACTAATATACAATATAACAACGACCAACCGAAAAAAAAGGATCTAATTTTCATCCGCACATATTTCTTCTTAAGGGTGATATGACGATAAATACGATATAAATGGATGTAGTATGTAACCATTAATTTTATATATGTATATATACAACACAACCGACGAATTATGTATAAGGATAAATAACAAAAAAGGACCAGATGTATTGTACTAAACGTATATGGTTTGTAGGTATACTGCTTGATCTTTTATAGATGTGTGTGTTAACTTACCGAATATGAAAAATTGAAAATTTCTAAGAAAATTCATTTCAATTGAATTAATTTTAATTTTTTTTTTTTTGGTTATTTATTTTATTTCACAAAAACACTATCACTCTGTTAATAATTTATTTTATCTTAAGAGCTTCTTATTTAGAGAAGAAGAAGGTCTGAATAGGATGAAATTCAAATCGAAACTAAAATATAATTTGATGTTATTTCCAAACTAATGTTTGGTCTAAGATTTTTCTTTTCTTTTATTTAATTTTTTTTTTGGAAAAAGGGATACACGATATATATGTTTAAAATAAAAAAGGGATTTCTATTCAACGACTATATAATATATAATATAGCCTAGCTAGCGCAAGTAGCGAGATATATGAATGAATTCCCCTCGTATAACATGCAGAAAATGAAAAATAAACGAAGAATTAAAAACACGAATTTCTCTCGAATCCTTATTCACAAACGACTCTTCCTTTTCTATCTCTCTTGTGCACAAACGAAAAAATCTTTATATCCTTTTGCGAGATGAACTGTGATGCTGATTATATTTTTTCACACGAAAATGAAGGGGTAAACACACATATATTACTCGAAAAAGGATGTGGTGGGGACGCTATCTCCGTATACAGGATTATATATGAAAAAATTAAAAATACAAAAAAAATTGGAAAATAAATCGGAAAAATTGAATTCTAATGATGCGCCTGATAGCGTGCGCAATAGAGATTTTATTATCTGTACTCTTTATAAATATTTTCCAAAAAGGCGACAAATATCCTATCCTTGCAACAATTTTTTTTGGATTTTTGTTTTATTTTTGTTCATCATTAATTTCGCGGGATAAATACACGATTAACTCATAAAAACCGCACAAGAACAACAACAACACAACTAATTAATAAAACAAAAATTTTCATCTCGATCCACTAAATCCCATTGTGTCGCGACAAAAAGGCGCCCAATATTATTTTTTTTTTTTCGTTTCTCATTCATTTATTCGCACACATTTTTATTCTCATGCACAGTACAACAAAAAAATTATTACATTGAGCCTTAAATTAAACTAAATATTCTTACCTTTTAATTATAATAATTATTTAGCCTTTTGCCAACTTGCTATTTTTTCTTATTTCTGTCGTCTTGTCTTATAGGAAAATTATTCGATTTTTCTCTTCTCGTTCGGTTAATATATACTTTTCTTCTTCAAGTTATTTTTTTCCTGAAAGTTACAAAAAAAAGAAAAAAAAGAAATTGAAATGAAAATCATTAATCTACTTTGAGCATGCTACTACTGGATATTATACTATCGGTATCGATGTGTAAAAATAAAAAAAAGTTTTCCCACAATGTAAAAAATATAAAAAAGGAAAATTGCGATGAGAAAAAAAAACCAAATCAATAATATGGTTAATGCAATGAATTTATAGGTATTCATCTGATTTTTTGAGTGTAGAATAATATAAAGAAAACTTTGCATTTTCCAGAACCAATAACAATAAAACCAAAAATAGAAATACATATGCATTGTAATACAAATAAATATAATATGATATACATACATTTGTACATATTATATAAGTATGTATGTATAATGAAAATTTGAAAGAATTTTCACACATTAAATATGTCTCGTTATCGTGTTTGTCTGTGTATCATCGTTTATAGATGGAGTAGCCGTTAAGGTGAAAGTTTTTCATTCAGAGGTACAATTTTAAATCGATCGACTACTATAAACATCGTTCCACACTTAACATCAGTAATATTGTTGAATTTACTAATCAATTTCAGAATTATAGCGTACGAAACTCCCACATTTAGTATACCTACTTTATATCATAAACAAATTTGCTTATTAAGCTGACTGTTACGTATAATTACGGGTATAAATACGTGTTTTACACAACCACGCAAATTATTCGGCTACTGCTTAAAACAACTGTCGTGCTTATTTCGTATATCATAATAGCTGCTATCCAAATTAGTCAAGGAACATCTATTGCAAAATACATAAATGTTTTGCTATTACCAACTTTTATAATAGTGATGCTAGTAGCACTATTTTTATTAAATATTTATTAATTTAAGTATGTAGACGCCATGTTTTATTATTTGTAGATTGGTGAAAATTACCTTTTAAATTGTTGTGCGTAACATAATGAAATGCAAAACATAAAGTGATTTTTATTAAGTATTTCTCAAATTAAATGTACGTAAAGCATACGTATACAAAGTGGCGTTCCCTTGTTTTTAGTGAGGCCTCAATGAGGGATCATTAATATTTATAAAGTTTAATAGAATAAGTAATTTTTAGTAAGTTTTGTGAATATGGAGCTAGTACGAATAAGCAACCAATTTGGTAGTCAAAAGTATTAGCCCAGACAGACTACGATTTAATAAAACCTAATATATTTTTTGTCTTTTTAAAATCATCTACGACTAGGCAAAATTATAATTTTAATACAGGTTTGTACCGACCTTTTTAAATGTACAAACTCTAAGAAAATTCTGTTGAATTTTTAATAAACACGGTAGATTTTCGCAAATCTTTTGCTGTTTGCTTATTTGCATCCTTTCCTTGCGCCGTTTTCAGCCAAATATTAGTTTTGCTTCTAACCATGTTAATAATATCGGCGCTAGTATTGATGTTAAGTGCCACCATGTTCAATTTTATTATTGTTGGTTTAAAGTTGACTAAATATTGTTTTTAGTACATTGACGATTGGAAATAGCAAAATAACGCCTCTAATAATCAATAGCAGCATATGTTAAAATGGCCAAAATTTGCCATCCGGCAAAGACGTTAAGGTGCCTGCACGAAATTGTTCTGCGGTACATTTGGCCCGCGGGCCAACTTAACAAAACTAAATTTTTTTTAAATTTTGAAAGTCATACCAACAAAACAAAAATTTTCTATTTTATTTTTTAGCTCTTTTTGTGGCTCAATTGATGTTTTAGATCTTTATGGAAAAATATGAACATAAAGTAGCTATAAATATTTTTGTTTATAGCTGTCATCATAATATATATTATCTATTATCTGTGTATGTTGTGAATGTTCATGTAAGTTAAAAATATATATTTTATTTTTAATCATATTTATTAACTTCAAAAAATAAGCCACAAATTGAGCTAAAAAATATATAATTTTTTTTTTGTTTCGTTGGTATGACACTGTAGTACAATTTCAAATGTTGAAAAAAATTTAACTTTGTTATGTTGGCCCGCGGCCCAAATGTCCCGAACAATTTCGTGAAGGCACCTTTAAACTAACTAACTTCCCAATTTGTAAAAAATTAAATTACAACTATGTATGAGATTAGTGAAAGCAAGTAAAACTGATAATCTAAAATATGTAACGCAAGATTAAACTGAATGACTGATTTCAGGACTCATTATTAAGTTAGCTCACACAAGCGACGACGCGGCAACTAGTTTCACAATGGTTTAATTCGATTTAGTAATTTACTAAGTAAACATATTCTAAAATTTATATTATTATAAACGAAGAGGTCTAAAATCGAACTAAATTAAAATATGTTTATCCTAAAGATTTTAATTTGACGTTTTAACTATATATAGGTTGCCTGAACTGAAAATTCTCAGGTTAGCGTAACTTAACGTAATGATAAATAATTGGTACATGTCATATTTGTGATAATCAACGAATTGGATGTCAGGTCATTATACCATTAAATAAATACCCAAACTACAATCAAACATATTTCCATATCCATTTATCACAACAAAAGTGATTTATGAAAATGATAATTATCTAACGAATAAAATAAAAAATAACTAGCAACAGCAGAAGCGGATAAAACTCTACGAAAATGAATTTATTAAAATAACTCAATCAAGATTTCCATATTTTCCTTTTCTTATAATATTATGGCTTACATTTTTCTAGTTTTCTTTTTCGTTGTAGATTCATTCATTTGGTTCAATTCTAATTCAACTCAAACCAAATAAAATTCACATATAAATAAAATACAAATAAGTAATATGATAAGAAAAACAAGACAAAAAAATCCGCATGGAATTATGGAATCTATATGGTGCCGGATCAGTGACGCCCGCCAGTCGGGCCACATTTTCATTTTCTCCCATTTCTCTCATACCGAATAAGATTCATATGTATATACATAAAAAATGTTTTTTTTGTGATTTTCATACCCCATCATCATCAACATCATCGCATAATATTTTTCCACAATGGAAAAATCGCATGACGAGAAAAAAAAATGTATATGTATATACATATACAAGTATATGTATATATAGTAATATATTTATACAATTCATACAAATACAACAACAACTACAAAAAGAAGAAGGGATGATAATGATGATGCTGATAACAAAAAAAAATTATAAATAAATAACTAAATAAATAAGACAACAACCATGAGGTGGTTTACACTCTCGCTCCCACCCTACATATCACAACAACACATATACATACATAGTATAAAAACAGCACAGTACGAGTACAATAGGAAAAACACATAAAACTCCATCATTAGAAAATTTTCAAATTTTTCTCAATTTTTTCAAACTCTCAATAAAAATGAAAAATAGTGTTGTTTTTTTATTTTCCTTTTTCCTTCTGTCATTGCTATTTTCCTCCGGAAGAAAAATTGTGCTCTTGAAATAAATCTACACATCCATCTACATTATATTCGTTAGAATCTTATTATCCCCATAACAACAACAGCAAAAACACTAACATTATCAACTATCAACCAACACCACCACTACTGTCCTTTTCGAAAATATTTTTCATAAAATAAAAAGGAAAATGAAAAATAAAAATTAAGATGAATTCCAAAACGAAAAAAAAAACTCTATTTATGATTCTTCTTCATCCGACATTTTCTCAATTCTAGCCGTCGTCGTAATTCATTCGAACACATTATCGATAGGGGTACGTACATAAAATATAAAGGACGATGTGAAGATGGATACACTGATTTATAGGTATATACAACAGAATGTAGGGGGGCTAATGAAATTGTATTTCACATTTTGTTACTGTGTCAAGTGGATAATTTAAACAAAAAAATAAAAAATGAAAGGAATTGAAAATCTATGGAGGTATATGTTGTGAGTGTAGGACGACGATTGTTGCGGTTCAATTTGTTAATTCCTCGAAATTCCGATTCCAAAAAATCATAGTTCACAAATTCAAACAAATTATGATTTACATCTTTTGTCATTCTAGATTTTTGTATGTGGTTGGCATTAAATAAAATTGATTCAATTTCAATCCATGATCCACGGTATTTTCCATAGTAGAGAAGAACAATTTATTTGCATACAATCAAATATATGTTCCACATAATCAGCAGAAGTGACAATTGATTTGATCTAAACAAAAACCAGTGTTTTTAATGAACCCAACTTTTGAATGTTTTTGATTTTACTACCACGCCGCTACCTTAAAAGTTGGTATACTATAATACATTTATGACAGATGTCCGATTGAAAATTCCGAAATTTAATACGTTAAAATACGTACATTTCAAATACGTTTGGCACCAAGTTCTAACATAATCTGAATTTGTTTTAAATTTTCGGATATCTGAGTATCGTAAATAATTGTAATTCTTTCGACCCTCTGAAATTGGCATAAAAACACGCTTAAGGAAATAAAACATTATACTTATCTCAGAAGATCATTTGTGGTCACAGCAAATAAATTAAACCCATCGATTTTATTGCTATGAACTATAACCTCTATAGAGATGTTTTATACTCCATACCTCACTATACATATTGTGATGATGGTCTCATAGTTGTATATTGTAAAATTTAATAAATTTTTACTAAGTGTTTCAATTTATTTTGTAATTTTTATTTTTGAAATAAAATTCCTTCCTTAGCCATTATATGTACAAATTATTGTGTGTTGATTGGTTTCGTGCGACAAATTTTTAAATTACAAATAGCACGCGAATAAGGTTCCAGATGTATGTACATATATAAATCTGCTTGACGTATAACTTTGCAAATACCTATGCTATCTCAACAAAAAACAGTTAATCAAAGCCAAATTTTTTTGCTTCCTCCTAGTGAAATTGGAATCTCTAATCAAAGCGCCATACCGAAGTCACCACCAGATTGTTGGTGAATATTTTTGTCATTAGAACTCACCGCACCGCGAGAACCATAATACCAAAATTTCAAAATGATGAGTTCAAGTCACATTTATGAGTTTATGACGTATTTTTTGGTGAGGTGAGAACCATAATAGGGGCATTAATTGACGATGAATTGCAAATTTTTTAGTAATAATCGGGGTTGGCACTTTTTTTTCTCCAAACTTCTTTTATACCTTAAATCATATTATCAATATCATCATTTTATTTATTTTATGTGACTTTTTGGGTTTCGATCATTAGATTAGTTGGAAAAAAATTTAAATAATTTAATAATTTAATTTGTGCATGTCAGCTGAAAGAATACTTAATTCAAATTATTTTGCTGCTGAGATTTATACGAAGACCACTGGTTTCTATTCTAACAGAACATCTAGTATTCGAAACATTACACTGAATATGTATTTTTATAAAAAAAACTGTTCGATATTTGTCAAATAGGTCATCATATTCAAGGTATGATGATTTCAGCAGCTAGCATTTAGAATTACGTTAGCTCCGTTATCGTAACCTTGCCTATATGTAGTTTAGATAAACCAAATTTATAAGGTTTAAGAGGCAATTAAAATTTATGAAATATTCTTCTATACATAAAATTCTAATATCTCGTGCATGAAAACACAGTATTAGCATTATAACAAAATTCCGATTGTATTGTCTTCTTCAATTCTTGTAATTTTTCATAAATCATATTCTTTTCAAAATAGATCCAAGTAGTTGAAGTAACAAATTACAAAATTAAAATATTTTAAAATTACGTTTAAGACGGTGGCTTTTAGTTTCTTTTGATAAACTTAAAATTTCATTACTGAGTACTGACTTAATAAAACCATGTTTTAGGGTCCATCTCGGCTCTTAACATCGTTGATATTATTTATCCTTCGAATGAAAACCATTAAATTATACTTACATAGAAGTTTGGAATTTTCAAAAGATTGAGAGTTGCCTATCTTAAATTCCAGGAAAATTGTATTGTTTCTATTTCACAACAATATTAAGAAATATTACAGTCAGGTAGTAAAACGGGAAATTAAAATTTCTTCGAAAGATTCAATAGTTTGAGTGAGAATAATTTTCTTTGAATTTATATAGAAAATTCATCCATCACCTATAAACACACTCAACAAAAGTCGTATAAAAAAACTGTATTATAAATTTAATGCTTAACCTCAGGATGGATTTTTTTTTATTGTACCGTATACATATGTATTTTAGACACCATGCTGTGTTTATAGTTATATCGCCACCCAGCACACACATACACACCCCAGTACTTCTAAATAAAATACACATAGCCTTTTAAATAATTAAACATAAATCTAAAATTTATTTTTCATGTACATTGTTGTAGTATGTTTATATAGACTTTCTTTTTGGCACATAAATTTTCATAGTTTTTTTCTATATACACATACATGCCATTACAGCATAATTATATTAATACTTTGTTAAATGGAAAGAATCGGTGGTGTGGGTGTGGGACTCAAGTTGTAGGCGAACGAATTTTTACATTCTTTTAAAGGTCTTATGTATATAATGTGTTTTAATATACTGACATGGCGCTTGACGTAATTTATTTGAGTATATGCATATGTCAAAGAGTACAACCCTTAACAAAATGTTTTTTTTGTTACTTTAATTATCCCTTACTGAGATACGTAAATTATATAATCAAAACACTAGATTCTTATCTATATATGTGTGTAATTTGTATATTATGTATTTTAGTATATAATAGAAATTATAGTGCACGCGAGCATAATGTATGTATATGATTTGTAATTAATTTTAATTTGTTTATTGACTTATTATTAGTTAATTTTATTAATGTTAAGGGTGAAACGCTGTAGATGTAAAACAAATAGTCCAATGCTGTATCGAACATACACACAGTGCAAGGAACTAATTCAATAGGATCCTAATTACCTACAAATCGAGTCTCAATGTGCATATACATGAAAAACAACAATTCGTTTAATTAAAATTAGATAACAATCTTAATACAGTTTTCTTAAAAATAAGAAAAAAGAATTTATATTTACAGATCATCTTGTATATCCACGAGAATGTCTGCTGTTTAATTGAATTGAAATGAAAGAAAAACATTGTACCCTACCCAATGTATACACATATGCTGATTTAATGTGTGTGACTATGTGTGGATGTGTAAGTTACTGTATAAGTAATTGAATAACAGGGCTGTATGTAACATAAAGAAAAATTAAAATGGTTAAAGAAAATAATGAAAAATATTTTTCTCTTTTAAAAAGAACAAAAATGGAAATTTATTATTTGGTTAGCAAGATGATTAATTATCCAAATATTTTGTGGATAATAAACACCAGAGGTGGTGGTGTGCACTTGGCAAATAAACGAATTTAAATTTTATTCTTTTATAACTAATAAATCGAAATAGAGATAGCTTAATTGTAATTATTGTTAATTGTTTTCAGTTCTTAGAGTGTCTGACATTGGAAAATTCTCTTACTACTATGGATATTGACCGGAACAACACATGCAAATTTTTACCATTGCAAATAAAAATCGTACAGTGATAATGACAACATCTTAAAATAAAGCAGCGAAAACAGAAATATCATATCTTAGAAATTTCATATCATCTGCTCGCACTAAGAGCATAAAATATAAACAAAATAAAAGATGGACATTAAAAAGAAATCCAAAATGTATACATTTTTATTATTTTTTTTTTCCAATTAAAACCAATTTCTCATTTCTCAAAACAAATTTAAAGATTCTAAAAATAATAATAATTTTTCTTTTTTAAACAAATGAAGAAATGAAATACGAAAGAAATTTTAACAATATAAACCGGCTTGCGCGGTTGTTCATCATTTCATTGTGTTTAGTACATAATTTTAGTAATTTGCATTTAAAGTCAATATTACACTTTGTTATTTGTATGCGGCTTATTTATATACTGATTCCGTGTCTAGTTGTAATTTGTATACTAAGCCGCGGGGTTTTTAGCTGGTCATTTAAGTGAAAGTTTCAGATGTGTGCAAACGGTAATTTCGAATGTCGCATTTTAATACTGAAATAAGAGCTAATCGTGGCGCAGTACTTAACGATAAAAATAAATCCATATAAGTATAATTGATTGATTTGCCTCCAACTATTAATAATTTCTGCCTTAATTTTTCAATTATAGAAACGTGATTAATATTTTTATCGTGATTTTACTCTAAATTCCAATACAAATTATAAATCTAAACAATGAAATGTTATTATTATAATAATTGTCACGTAGATTTGATTGATATGCGAGGGCAAGATTTGAAAATTCAATAATTTCATCAGCAAAATTGATTGAACGAATGCTTGGTCCATTTTGTTCATAAACAAAACTAAGAGTGTTTTCACTCACAAAGTCGCAAAAATATATTTTTATTGTGTAGCAAAATTAATAAGATCAAGTGTACATTTCGATTGGGCTTAGAGAATATTAGATAAACTATTTATTTTAGTCATAGTAATTATCAATCCTGAATTCAAGATATCGCATTTTTTCATTGAGAGTATCGAATCTCAGAATTTACAATTTATTAAATAAATATAAACTTTAAAGTTCGAATACAAAATATATACAATTGATGAAAGGTAACTCTCGAATACACAGACTCGTAATCAACAGGATTTTAATATTAAGTCATAATACATAATTACGAAAATCAAACAACAAAAAATTTCCGAAAACAATTAGGTTGATTTGATAAAATATAATTTCAGATTTTTAAATTAAACAAAAAATTCACGTTTTATTCCTTCAGTTCAATTTTTTTATAAAAGTAGCTCATATTGTTCTAATATCGAATGAAATGCAACAGCTATCGTTTAATTTAATTCTACCCCTAATCTATTTTATCATGCTTCACTTTATTATCATCGTTGTTGTTATTTTTTCCTCACAAATTAATGTAATTTTCAGAACAAGCTGAAACTTCTTTCAAATTGTTATCAAATTCTAATCGTTTCATTCATGTTTAATTTAATTGTTATCAATAGTACATATTTCCAATTTTTCTAATAGTTGGTGCGATTATAAATTAAATAGAATTTGATATTTTTAATTCTACTTAAATTCAATTTTAAATTACTTTCAAATTCAGTGAAATTTTGTTGTAAATATTATCTTATATTTTGATAGAATTAAACTTAAAATCGATATTGAGTAGAGGTTGAAAGACTTAAGTAGAATCATTCGATGAAATCAAACTTTTTTCAAATGCATTACAGCTCGGTAATTTTGGCCGACTTTGAGGACACATCAATTAGTAGAATCTTATAACTATGACCGTCCCATGGCATAAAAACATCGTGACCAACTTTGTTGATTTAAAAAAGAATTTGAATGGTTACAGCTTTCTCCTAAAATCAGTCTTTGCACTTTTTCTATAAGTCAACGAAGAAATAAATAATCTTAAAAATGTTGTCAACCAATTATAGGTGTTGACTTATAGAAGAAGTGCATATACTAATTTTAGGAGAAAGCTGTAACCATTCAAATTCTTTTGAAAATTTCAGAATTGTTTTATTTTCAAGGAATCAAAAGAATCCTCCTAGGATCTAGAAACAAACCATGTTAGAAATTCTGAAAAACCTATTTTTCAAAAATTAATTGAAATTTAAAATTCAAGATTTACACGGAATTCTTTAATTCTATGTTCGACCACTAATCAATTCTAACAATGTAAAACTAAGTTAGAAAAAAATTATAAGCCTGTTTAGGGACAGACAACGGGGTCGCACTATAAGGATCCCGTTTATCATTTTAAGTGAAGAACCCTAAAACTAAAACAAGATTAGTTTCAAATTCGACAATTTTCAGTAAAGATTATAATAAATTGCTCAAAAATATTCCACCCCCTTGCTACTTCTCACATGCTTAGGAAATTTGAAGTTTATGCTCAGTATCGTATGAATAATAATTAATAATTAACAGTGTTAAAGGCCATTACTGGCCCCTTACTGAATCAACAATTTGGCTCCAACGGTTTCGATCCTGAGCTTGGTCTTCATACTGCCTAAGACAATCAGAAGAGGCCAAGTCGTTCTCTACATCGTGGAGCCATCGTCGCCTGCAACGACCTCTGCGCCTACCATATGGTGGCTCTCCTTTCAGAGATCGCTGCACAATTCGTTCCGGATCAGCACGCAGAACGTGACCGAGCCAGCGCACTCGCTGGGATCTAACTTCATGTACAATATCGGGGATCTTCATCAGATCTCTGATCTCGAAATTGTACAGAGCTCGGTATGTACCATCTATTTCGCGTTTAGGGCCGTAAATCACACGCATGATTCTTCTCTCAAATGTAAGGAGCCATCTCTCGTACTCATCCGTCAGCGCCCAACTTTCACATCCAAACATAACAACGGGCATGATCAACGCTTTGTAAAGCTTCAGCTTCACGGCACTTGATAAGTGTTTAGATTTTAGCAGTGGCCTTAGAGGATACAAAGAACGACTGCCAGCTGCCAGCCGCACTTTAATATCCTCACCCACACTGTTATCGTGAGTGATAAGAGAGCCCAAATATTTGAACCTCCTCACTCCCTCAAACGTGTAGTGGCCACTACTAAAATCTGGAGTGCCATTGTCTCTAAAACCAGAGATCAGGTATTTCGTTTTGGACTCATTGATCTGGAGTCCAACTGAAGCTGAAAACTCTACAAGCGGATCAAGTATTTCTTTCACTCCGTTGCTATTCAGTCCAATCACGCATATGTCATCTGCATATGCAAGCACTTGATTGGACTGGCGATATAAGATGTTGCGCTGAGGTGTTTCAGTTTTACGAAAGATGTACTCCAAATGTAATAAAATGTTTATAAAATCAACAAAAAGAAAAATGGATCGTATGAATAAAATTTTTAAATCTATACTCAAAACTGAGTTAAAACTTTAAGATTGAAAATAAACACAAATGCGGAGTTCTTATTCAATTATGTAATGAATATAAAAGGAAATGCTTTTTACGAGTTTCAACTTTGCTAATTTGAATTCTAGTAAATCTTATACTCAGCTTCGTCATATGCACATGCACAAAAGCAAGATAAATAAATATTCGAGTAAAAATTGTATAAAATGCATAGCAACGTTGGTAGAAAGAACTGGAAGTCACTTTATCGATTCATCCGAAAACATTCAATTTCAATTCAAAATGGCTATTTTGCCTAATTTTTAAATAATGCCTTTGACACCAGAATCCAGAAATTAAATAACAAAATTTTAAATGTTTAATACTAGTAAATAAATAAATATGTCAAATGCAAAGTTTTACGAAACTATAAGTGCAAATACAATAACATGTATAATACCAAGTATTCCAACAGAATATCGAATACGTAATTTCGAATTCCTCATAATCAATTTATTATTATTATTTATTCAATATTTCAGAGATGTCATTTCGATACAAATTAAAATTTGTTTATTTATTATATATAGCCTACAAACACCAACATAGATCAGAATTTAAAAAGCAAAATGTTTAATGCCAGCTGGAATTACCGAATCGATAGTGAAAATATAAAATTACGTATTCTGTTCTAAGTAAATGAAAATGCAAAGTTTCGAATAGAGAATACAAATTATTACGATAACAGATCTTCGATTAGAATAGAAAATATCTGATGCTGAATTTTAAATGTAACTAACCTCGATAAAATTTATCAAATACGCGGTATTAAATTACTAAATTCAGAAATTAGAATTCACAAACTAAAATGTAAAAGACAAAAATTATAAACCCCAATTTGTAATATTATATAATTTCGACCTGTACCGCTTAAATTACCGAATTTAAAACTGTGTTCACACTAGTTCTTATAAATCAGTTTAGTGTATAAGCCTTCTTAATTTTCTAGTGAGCGCAATCGTCCTTAGCTATACCATTTAAAAACTTTGCTTAAACTATAATTTTAGTTAAAGCTTGAGCTCGCTTGGTTCACTATACTAAACCACAAAATATTATTGTTAATTGTGTGCGATAAATAGAATAAGAATCAATTTTCAATGAAGTGGTTTTGCTAAACTGGTTTATAAGCCCTAGTGTATAAACACCTTTAGATAGATAATTCCCAAACCTGTTCAAATAAGGGAAATTCAAAAACAAATTTCATATCTACATTTATGAAATAGATAAATTCGAAGAAAATGTTTAAAAATTTGGCTAAACGATTGTTACAGTCAGTTAGTTAGGATCTATTATAGTTAATTATAAAACTTACCTTTTAGATTATATATCTTTTGTATGTTTCTTTGCGTTTATATCACTTTTGATCCATCAAAATTTAGGATCGGTACAAAATCTGAAAATAAACGGAAAAAAACGAAATCAGTTCCATTCAACATATAAGTAAATAAAAATTGTTTTTACTTTAAAATAACAATCATCAATCACCCAGATTTTCTTCGTTTTTTATCATTTCCCAAATTTCCAATTGATGAACCAACGAAAAAAAAAACTTTTCCCATTACTTTCACACTCTATATAGACAAAAACAACAAACATTTCATTGAAAATTATTTAGCAAACATCCTACACTCGATGTGGTTTTGTCTCAACCAATTCCTGCCCCTCCTTTGAATTTTGTGCTACAATTTTTTTTTATATACAGCAAAGAGTGAGCAGCCTACGTCGTTTAATATATGTATTATGTTAACAAATACAAAAACAATATTTTTTATTAATAATTGCATCATTTCAAACTAAAGTATTAATTTAATAAATGATGCGTGAATACGAAAAATAATAACATAAACGATGCAACAGCAAAACAATTCGCAACATTCTTATCTTATCGCGAGCAGTTAACAATTTAGCGTAGCGCCAACATAATCCATCGCGCGCTTCGTTTTGAATACAAAACATTACATCGTGTACATTGTACATAAAGCGCGCATTATGGATACTAGAATATTGAGACAGAGAGAAACATTGAACTTATGTTTATGTTATCTGATATTTATAGAATGCGTATAAAACTATAGGCTTGTTTACTGTGTTTATTATGTACTATATGTGTTATTATTATGTTGGCTGTCAAGGCAAATAATATAGACGACAACGATGACTAGACAATATTCGTCTGCATGTCAAATTTTTATTGAAAATATTTATTTAAAGCATTAAGCCTATGGCACGTGTTAAAAGGTATCATAGCTGATTAGACATTCTTCACCCCATTCAAATAAATTACCTTGTCGTACAATGTAATAAGAATAACATTATGTATAAATAAATTTTCCGACGAAAATTGCATTTAGCAATTTAATATTGGATATGTATTCGCTGCAACTTGTAATTTGAACTCTTCCGGTTATTAATGTGCCCTAATTTTTTCCATCTGTTACGAACAAATTGTAAATACTGTACACATTTTGCTATTACCGCTCGAAATAGACCAACGACAGTAGTTCGTTAAATCATGTACAAAAGTTGTATGCGATTTCATAATACAAAGTCATTTCAATACCTGGTTGATATGAGGCAATAAAATTAGTAACTATATAAATATAGAGCTTAAAGGTTCTGGTTATGTGAAGTTTATAGGTAGGTATAGTCATCGCACGAAATAATAGGTCAGTCATGGTGTTTGTTGTAATAATTAATTCATTAAGTTTTGGCCAGCGTCGGGAATCGAACTCGGGGTAGTGGCTTGATCCCTACAACCGACTTTAATTAATAAAAATTCTGCTAAGTTTATACCAACTTAAAAAAAATTAATTTGAATATAGAGCCAATTAAGCAGATTAGCTTATTTTTGGAGATTGATGATTGATTTAAACATTTAAATTGACAATTTGTCTTGATTACGTACATTTTATGAAAATAACCATTTATTGGCATTGACTTTACTTGTAAGGACGATCGAAGAATTATTTGATGAAATAATGCATCAATTGGCGAAATATTTATTGCGTGATGCATCGCATTTTTTGTTTTTATAGTGGCCAACAGTATTTTATTTATACTCTCATGCAATCTAGTCTTATAATATTTTCGTTTCAACAACACTGTCGATTCGCATATAATTTACAATTTTCAACTATGTAAAATATCAACCGACAGAATTATCCAAGAACGGATTTTGAAATATAAAACATAGTGAAATATTTAGCAATTGAGCTGTAGAAAATGGAATGTGCAGAATATTTAGTTCTAGAATTTCAGAATTTAACTTTAAAAAGCTCTTCAATCCGTACTAATATTTGTTGTATAATGTAAATTGACATACAAATTACGAAAATCTTTTAAAATGACTAATGCAGTATTTCATAAAACGATTAATCCAATCAATATCACGCTGACCTCTCATCTATCATCGCTATTTCAGTTTTCACCTCAACTCAAACTACAAAATATACATATATATAAAAGAACGAAATAAATGATTTTTTACGATTTGTTTATTTAATATTTTTGCGCTAAAAACCACCAAACAACAATACTTTATATGAATATGTGCGTGTAAGTAGGTGTAAATCAACTGTTCATATATAAATGTACAACACCTCGCACACGAAATTATTTTTTTTCATTTCGTTTCGTAAATTTAAAAAACTACAAAAGTTTCTTATTTGATATGGCGTATGACGTAACGTAATACTAAAACTCAGTGCACTCAATCGAATTACTTATCGAATCGAACGAACGTAATGAATAAAATCATAGCGCGTAAATTTATTAATCGTATGTAGGTGGATGATTTTATCGCAGCGCAAATTATTTAACGAATCAACAACAATTGTGTGTGCATGTTTTATACATACAAGAGAAGAACTTGAAATGAATCACATCAATTTATATGGAAATTGTATAGAAACGTCAGTATTTAATTTCCTGCCAGTTTTGTAAAACTATATATATATATATATATATATTTTAAAACTATTCTACAAATCATAATTTCCCCGCCTAAGATTTTCATTTGATCATGAGATCCACTACAGATAGATATTTTTAGATTTTTATTTTATATACAAACGCACATACATATATATTAGATGATCTAAGAAGATTATCTGCGTATGTGTGTATTAGATTGAATGATAAATTTTAGCAATAATAGTGGTTCATTTCTTAAACTAATGTATGTAACAACTTAATATAATGTCAAAATAAAACGATAAACAACAAAGTTATGGAGCTATTAACATACACACAATCGTAAATCAATCCCATATATACATCGAGTTTTCATGGAATGGAACACACAGATCAAATACTGTAAACGCATTACGTAAGATCTTGTATAAAAGATGACGAAAAAAAAAATCTGTGTATTTTGTCTTGAGTGTCTTACAGCCAAATCGCGTATTTTGATTGTTGTTTTATATAATGGTGTTCACCTTTTTTTTAAATTTTTATTATCCATGACCAACAGTATACGCGAAATCATGATAAATTCCAAGTAAATTTAATAATTTTCTTATTAACTTTCGTTTATTTCTAGCGAACACCAACAAATACATAAACGAGTAATTAGTCATCCATATACATAGAACATAGTATAAATCACAGTCATTTCTCAAGGGGAAAAGGAAATCGCGGTTTTTTATGTGTTAGTTTACAATCATAAACTGTGTGAAGTGACCTTATCGATTCGCACGTCAAAACCACAGAAATTCGGATATTTTGGTGTGTGATAAAATTTTCGAATATTATATAAACCCCACCCAAAATTTTTTAGATTTTAGAATAATCAAATCCACTTATTTTATAATTTAGTTAAAAAAATCTAAAACAGATGTTTTTATGATCAAATTTGATGTGAATCTGCGCTATTTTTGGAATATAATCCACCATCAACAAAAATTATGATGATGAAATAACCTTCAAAACACTATACAGCTTTATGGATTGTATAATTATTGCACTTTGTCTTTTTATAGTGCTGCCGGCTGCGTCTTTCTATTATTTATTTTTAATACTGGCACTAAGAATCGTAGTTAATTGACCATATCTAATCACGGTACACAGCTACATATAAATATTTCAACATAATATTCATAAATATTGACAACGAGCTCCGACAACCTACATAGAATCGACATATTATTGAAAAACAAAAAAAAACAATCTCATTGAATAATGAATAGAAACATGTAGACATAGTTTCACTTTGCCGCGGATATTTTTAAACTATGAATTCTCAATTAATAGTAGGTGTTACAATTTAAAAAAAAAAAAAAAATTAAACATTGGAATATGTTTAATTTAGCTTTAACGGAATGTTTGGTTCATTATGTTACAAAAATGTTTGTTTGGTCATAGAAAGTTTTCACGATTACATTCATTTACATATTGTTGACAAGTAACTGTTAACAAATAATTAAGCTGAACCGATTGTTTATTAAATGGATTTCATAAACACTAACTATAGACTTGATAAGCACGTTGTTGTGCCATTATGCTTTATTACCACCTAATGCTGAGTTAAATAGTCAAAATATCTGTGGTTTGACGATTTTGAATTAAAAAAGTCGAAGTATGTTAGATTAGAATCTACGAATAGAAGATGTTTTAAATTGGTATGTGTCTCATGATCCTTACAGTCGATTAACTATTGCTGAATTTTAACAGTTGAAAATCATTCATTAGCAAGTGCAAAAAGTGGATATAAATCTTGTGTTAGATTAAAATTTTGCGATGTACTTCAACTTGTTGCAAACTAATTAAAATACTAAGTCGTGTGAATAAAATACAAATGACCGTATAGATTATTGATTCTATGTAATCGTTGACAATTTCGTACGATTAAATATATATATATATATATATTTATAAGCAATCATTTTGATGGACAAGTGCAAGGAGTGCTATATAATTTTATATGATAGCAAATAAACAAAATGAATATCCATATTAATAACGTCTCGCCTTCCATTGATCGTTTGTCAAATATTAAATACACCGATTTAATAAGGAATAACATTTGAATTTTAAGCGATTTGGAGCCTGAAACCTTTCTTTAGCTTTAGTAATTAGATGATCTGACAATTCTATATTTGCCACCAATCAACTGGAGCACATTTAAGGGGAGGTTATTTTTCATAATAGTTCTACAAACATTTTAAGAATTTGCCAAAGGTTGGCGGAAGCTTAGCAAAAAGATGAATCAGAGTTGACCTACTTTTATTGGTTGCCAATAATAAAAAAAAATTAATGAATTCAATACGGCGGATACATCAAGGCTTATTCTAATTAACTATTTTGTGTACAACTTATGGTTATCAGATTTTTAGATAGATATTTTTGATTTAGAATATTTTTTAATTTTTGAAGGATTTTCTTTCTTTTGAAGGATTTTATCACGATTTGACTGTAGTTTGAATGTTTATGTTTATTTTTCAGATCAATATAAATTTAGAAAGATTTCCATAATATTTTCAATTAAATTACTATTCATTAGAGGGAAAAATCGAATATGTACTGAAAATGTCCATCTACATTTATGTTTATACATAGGAATACATCATATGAAATGGTACATATAATAAAGTTAGCTAATCAATGTTTTTATATACATATAATGATAACGATAAACTAAATTTAGAAGCAAAAATTGTTTACTAAATTTGTGAGATTTGTGAGATTACATTACATAGAATTTTTTTTAATTTTTAAAAACGACAATCGGATATAATAAAATTAAAAAATTACATATGTACTATCTATTTGGTTAATGTAACAGTTTGTAAACGAGTATCAGCATTTTCTATATTTTATAAGTTTAAAGCCATCCACCGAAAAATGGAACCTCTACTTAGGTGTTCTAGTATAACGTTCCTTCAAATTACAACGTTCAACACTAGCTTGTTGTCATGTTAATATTCTCAATTCATTTAGACGTATATCTATACTTCTATAGTGCTTGTCTCTTAGATTCAAGTGTGAATCCGAGTTTTCGGAGGAAAATTTTTATTGAATAATCACAGCTGCAAAATTTTCGCTACAATGACTTATTAATATGTGACCTAACATATTATACTGAGAATGTGATTTTAATTCGATATATGAACCTAATTAATGTTGCCATATCCATTATATATACATACATTTGATACATACTTGAGTACCATCTATTTTGAAGGCTAGATGAATCGGCTTGTAAATTATTACACAAATTTTTTCAGCCGTATAAGTACTCTAAACTTTAAATACTCGATTATGAGTTGTAATAATTTTCAAATTACGCAATAAAATGTTTCTAATTACTTACGACAAATAATATATAATTGCCTAAAATTGTTTTCCTTTGGCGGAGCACCATTATGATGGGATACACAAAGTTAATTGATTTAATTTTGTATTTAAATACGATTTAAATATGCAAATTTTGAATAATTCGTTTTTTATATATATTTATTTATTACGAAATCGCGATTAGAATACATATTTAAAAACCGTGGCATGCGTCATCGACAAAGAAGACTTTATGTTTATTCATAATGCTTACATTGTAATCATAAACATTTCGTTTGCCATTTACGGGTCGAACTATGTACATATATATGTATATTTCATTTAATAATAATTGTAAATATGTATAAAAAAAAAGTTTCTTATCGATATAAAATAAACTATACATATTATCCTGACTATATGTTAATAGTTTTCGTCATATATTTTTATTGTGTTACGAAGTTATGTTCACGTCTCAAAGTGTTAGTAACAAACAATAAACATATAGACAGATGTTTGGTTTGGGACCAAAAAATATTTTGATATGAATATCTTTGTATATATATGACTCGTATGAGATATGCTGAGAAAATCAAAAAATTTCTGTTTGTGAAAAAAAATATTTTGCTAGGCATTTACAGACACTAAATTATAAAAAAAAAAAATGGTTAAATTGATAAGACAAAGTTTTATTTTTTAAGTTGTGTGTGTTAAAAAAATAATTTAAAATATGACATGATGAATGAAATAGAAATTTCATAATCGCCAGACAAATATATATGTATAAGTAAATATATTTTATATTAGAAATTCATTAATGGAAATCCAATTATTGGCTTGGTTGTAAAATTAAATTAAAAATCTATCGTCCATTTTGGTTTATTTTTATTTAATTTATAAATTAAAAATAACACATTTAAAAAAAAAATATTTTGATTTAATTTTTAAACAAAAATATTAAATTTTTTTTATTTTTTATTAATGTTTACATTATTGCACGATGTTTGTTATCTTTGATGAAGAAAACTGATATCATATGATTGGTTTTATATATTATTCGATATAAAAAAAGTATAGTACAGTATGAATTCGATAACTTTATCAATTTTAGAATTTTTACTAGATCTAGCAAACGCAAAACAAGATGTATATGAGATCAGGCTGTATAAAATGCTTAATCATAACGAACTCAATACTATAGTTAGGAATTTCCATTTCATCAAAACTTGGTCAAAGGATCAATACTAGTTTCGTCATAAAATAAACTGAAAACTCTTCTCAGTGAAAAAAAAAACCTCAAACAAAATTGTCGAATTCAATAATAATTTTCACAGAGATTATTTTCATTTGCGATTGAGGTTGCGATCAAAAGACACCCATATTGTTGGAATTAGCATTTTATAATTTAAACAACTTTTTTTTTTTTTTATTATATTAGAGTATTTACTCGTACATACATTAAGTAATTTCAAATCTGTACAATTCACATAAGTAAAGAATACCAGGTTAGAATTTCACGAAATTAAATGAATATCCAGAACCAAAAGCGTATTAGCACCTTTGACAAACAGAACTATATGTCGGCAAGTCACAAGTTATCTGAAATTGTAAATCATTCCAAATCTAGATGGCCATAAAGTAGTTGGTAAGGTATTCTTTACAGAATTGTTAATATTCCAACAAAAGAATTATGCATGCAAACAAATTTTTAATTTGAGATAGGTCTCACTCAAATTTATCACATAATCGCATTTGAATTTAAATCAGCAATATAAAATAGTGATTCTACAAACATTACAGTTCAGTATTATTCCCAGTTGGTATCTATATATGTATTAGTCATAGATATTGATTACACCAGTCACTCTATTGTATTCCTTTCTATATATGGTTTTTGATTTATATCAAAACCTTTTGATTTTAACAGGAATTTATTTCTTAGTCAGAAAAACATTCGCGACTTATATACTCCTTATAAAAAATCAGCAATGTATAAACAAAGAAATAGCACAGAATATTACAATCTAATATAAAAACAATCTAATTAAAGATTTCTCTAATTACAACATTAATATATAAGTATATATATATATATATATATATATATATATATATATATATATATATATATATATATATATATATATATATATATATATATATAAATATATATATGTATATATATATATATATATATATATATATTATATATATATATATATATATATATATTATATATATATATATATATATATATATATATATATATATATATATATATATATATATATATATATATATATATATATATATATATATATATATGTATATATATATACATATATATTTAGTATAATGATCGTGTAAATCATCCAAATAAATTTAACAAATGATCATAACTTGTTGTAATTTTAAACATTATACATATCAATTATTAATTTTGAACTTTAACTAATGATGATAGAAACATTGCGATCCAGTCAACTATGACTATGATCATATGTCAAATGCTATAATGTTTGTGTTAATTTTCACGATCATAAATAAAGAATTTGTATACCCAGTTAGATTATTATTTGACAGAAACAGCCGAGATCATAAAAATTCGAAATAATATAATCGATTAAAAAATCGTATTAATGCAACGTTAGTTGATGAATAAAGAAATGGCAAGATTTAGTCACCTTTAAAGAAAAAATATATAAACAAAGTGTTGCGTGATGATATACAATTTTAATGATCACAGTATCAACACAGTATGAAATTGAATATTGAATTATTTATAGACTGAAACATATGATCGTTTTGCAATTTTATTTTTTTTGTAAATTCTAAGCGCCATAATAAATTTAGAAGAAATAAACGGAAGTATGTAGCTCAAGGTGATCAAACGAATACGAAATAACTGAGTAAAATGGGTCGCGAAAAGATTTATCGATCACGGATGTTCACGAAAGACGAACGGTTTTTATATAATCATCACGTTATACATTTCTTAAGCCAGCTTAAGAATCTGTTGGTAAGATTCGGATGTTAATTTTCAATTAATATATTGGGTGTATGAATTAAAAACCGGAATTTTTTAATGAAATTTGAGCCTTTATTGTGGAAAAATGTTACAAGATTTTTTATTCAAAATATTGCCCATCACTACTTTTTCCCATCTTTCTGGCAATTTATGGATTCCATCCCAGAAAAACTGCGCCTCGAAAAACTTCGATACCTTGAACTGAAGTGAAGCGCATTCCTGATAGGGCATTCTGCATTGATCGAAATAGGTGGTAGTCGGAAGGAGCAAGGTCTGGGCTATAAGGCGGGTGAGGCAGTATTTCCCATCCGTTATTCTCCAGGTAATTTTTGACGGGCGCCGCAATATGTGGCCGAGCGTTATTGTGGTGGAAAATGATTGACTCGTGTCTGGTCGCATACGTTGGCCGCTCTGCCTGGATTTTCTGCTTCAATCGGATCAATTCTTGACGATAGAGTTGGGCATTGATGGTTTGGCCACTTGGCAACAGCTCATAGTGGATCACACCTAGCTGGTCCCACCAAATGCACAGCATGACCTTAGCGCCGTGAATATTCGGCTTTTGTGTCGATGGGCCGGCCTCGTCTTTCTTGACATACGCTTTTTTGCGCTTGGGATTAACGTAATGGATCCATTTTTTATCGTCAGTGACAATACGATGCAAAAACGACTTCTTTTTGTGGCGCTCGAGCAGCATTTCGGACATGCAAAATCGTCTTTCCACCTCTCTTGGCTTCAACTCGTATGGCACCCAATTTCACATTTTTTGGATGAATCCCAAGGCTTTCAAACGTCTGGAAATTGTTGCTTGATCAATTCTTCATCCTCAAACATGTTCGGATGACCAGACGCTCTTTGTCTTTGATGTCAAAATCACCACTTTTGAAGCGACTAAACCACTCAAAGCACTGTGTTTTTGCAAGAGCATGCTCACTATACAAATCCACGAGCAAACGATGACTTTCAGCTGCTGTTTTGTTTGCGAAAAAGTGACTCAACAAAACTTCCCGCAAATGCTATTTTTTTCTCAAATTTGATAAATTTTTCATCGTTGAAATCGGTTGGATGTGCACAATAAAAACAAAAACTTTTAGCTGGTTTTGACAGGTATTGAATAGAGCTTTCAAATGACATAGATGTCATTGATGTACTATTACGCATAAACAAGTAATGATATCTAGTATCAAATTCCGGTTTTTAAGGCATACACCCAATGATTAAAAATTTTCATATTATAACTATTAATTCCATTTTAAAAAGACTAATTAATTATGGCGAGCAAATAATATTGCTTATATTATCTAAAAATGACCATTCAATTGTTTTTCTTAACGAACTTTGTTGACAATCGTGGAATCCCGATCACAAAATCAAAATATTTTACAAACTGTAAGCCAACGAAAAAATCAAATTACCAAAACATTTTGTTCAAGATAAAACAATCGAGATTCAGTCATCGTTAATGTATGATGTAATTATAAAAAGAATTAGGGTTATTATTAAGGCATGTCCTCAAAATTACTAATGATGGATATACTATCGCTTGATTTAGCTTATTAAGCCTTATTTATTTGATCGAAGCTGATACAGATCAATTAATCCGATAATTTTAAAATATTTTACATTTGGCGATCGTAAAATGATGAAAGAATAATTTTGTAGCTCTCTAATTAAATAATAATTAATTAATATTGCAAACGAAAAAGTTCTTTTATATATGGGACATACAAATATATATACGTATATAATTATGTACATACATATATATAATGTAAAATTATATATATGATGTAAACTTACATATGACTAAACCATTAAATATTTATTATAAGAAAACTAAACTAGAACTGAATCATTAGAGAAATTTCTATTGTTCAGGCGATTGCAACTATACGTTTGCTTCTAAGAATTATCCATTGCAGTCAGTGTATAAAAAATATTTAATACGTTAGCGATCAAGGGATCAAAAATTAATATTGTAAATTTCCATAATTGGATTGAAGTGTGTATATTGAATCAAACACAATATAAGAGTTATTAAGTAACAATTTTGCGATTAATTGATGTTTTACAATATACATACATACAATATACATACTTACAATTATGTGATTTCAACACAAATAATTTGTTTAAGACTGATTATCGCTTGAAAATTAAACTTGAACCAAATGGACAATCTTTCAGTATTAATCACCAATTAATGTATGAAGTATTCATCTGATGATTGGCGTATATTATAAGGGTTTACACTAAAGAAAGAAAAGTAAAGAGTACAATTCTGTAAATTATCGATCACAATTTTAATATGAAAATTTCTTAACAAGATGCTTACTCCAAAATATACATTTTGTGTGGTTCATGTGTACATGGTGAGGTCTTATAATATTATGTAATGTAACTCTTAATCAAAGATGAAAACCATTATACCTAAAAACAATTATGTAGTTTTAAGCATTACCAACGATTAATTGATAACATCATTAAATTATTGATGTATAAATGGAAGTAAAAATTGAATCGCATGAAAGAATTTAAATACCTGTATATAAGTTACTAGCAAGATATTGTGACGTTATGCTGGCATATCTATTTACCGGAATTCATAAATTTATTCCATAAATTAATTTATTGATATAATTATTCTAATATTGTACAAATCAGGGCTGTATTAGAAGTAATCTTAAATCAACATCTATAAACAAGCACTTAAATTAAATTCCATTAATCAAGGCGAAAGCCACTCCACCCATTTTTCTAAATTTTAATTACTATAATTCTATCCTCGTGCACCTGGTATATGTATTTGATTAGAGGCAACACAAGTTTTATAGCAATTAAAAAATTGCTAGACAAAACCCATTAAAATACCCCACCACCAACAACACTACAAAGCATTTCATAAATGTTCGCAAATAAACTCCCGGTAAATTAAAAACATTTAGAAAAACAAAATGTCACATAATTCGGTTGACTCCACATCCATATAAAATATCCACCAAACCCAAGAATTGTGTATCCTTTGCGCATCTCAAACAATGAGATCATATTTCCACACAAAATATTTAATTGAAGAAGACACACACAAAAAAAAATCTCCTTGGATACGACCGACATTCGTAACCGACATAATATAATCATATACGAATCATTATATTTTTTACACGCCACCTTTTTGGCAATAGCCCAATTATGCATATAACTATAATAAAAATTTGCAATGTCTTTAATTTACCATATAAAATAAAGCTCTGTAGTTATTTCGCGAACTCCTTATCAGGCGCACAGTTTTTTATTTTAATTTTATCACTTCGTTCGTTTTATTCCTTGTATGGTTAATTAATAATTATGTATTCACTAGACTAATTTAAATTTCGTATAATTTTCTTATTTTTTATTTTAATTTATATTTTATTTTTTTTATAACCATCTAACTAAACACACTTCTAACACATTTGAATTAGAAAATTATACTAAAAAAAAACTTCACCACCTACACACCGAAAAAAGTAAAAAAATTAAATAAAAAAAAAGTTATTACGGATTTTCCTGTCTCGTAAACAAAAACACACACAGCCACACACAAACAGTTTTTCACTTCACAACCATAATATATATTTTTCACAAAAGCATTTAGAATTTTCCATTTTCTTTTTTGTATTCTTTTGCCATATTTATAAATGTTACACAAATTACTCAAACAGGAAAATACACCCTCATACCACCTTCAAACCCAAGGGAGACGGAAACAAAATACAAAAAAAACAGAAAATCATTCGGTAAAAATCGGGAATTTTTTCCTTTGTTTTCCGTTTTGTTTCCATTTCCCGAAAGAGGGTTTTCCGGGTGGGATATAAAAAAAAACAAAAATCAATACACAAATAACAAAAAAAAAACCGACTGCGCACGTATTAAATTCCACACAAAACGACTATCCCCATATGTAACACATCGACTCAAATAAAAAAAAAAGGATACACTTTCTGTAAAGAATTTTACCGATTATAAACCGATTCGACACATACACTATACGATTATATTATATATAGTAAACCAAAAAATTACTTTACTATCTATCTTTCGAACCGGAAATACCACTTTTTGTTGTTGTTTTAATTACACCGCGAAATTATAAATAAAATTAATAACAAAAAAAAATAAGTCGCGAAATTTAAAAATAAATAAAATTAACAAAACAAAGCAACTAACGCATCAAAACGACTTGAATGCTAACTCTCAACTGCTTACCAATTAGTTTTTTAGTATTTTTACTCGAGTAAAAAACTAAAGAAAAAGCGTTACGTCACACACAAATTAAAATAAACACCATCGCAATGTACGTTTTCGTCGTTTTTTTTATATTTTAATTCTCATTTATTAATACTACATAGTAAATACACGTTTACGAAGCTCGCTCACTAACTCACTCAATCATGATTTAAATTCACTCACAGTTTTAGTTGAGTACAATTTTTGGTTTAAAAATAATGAAGTTGGTGTAAAAGTAATGTAGATATACACGTGACTAGATGATAATCATAATTATGTATATGAAAACACGAACCTAGTTTGGATAATCATTAACATTATAAATGTCAAAATATTGCTCGAAAATGTAAGTAGAATTTTATGTATAAAAATAATGTATATCACTCGGTTCAAATTCAGAAAATTGGGATTAGAACAAATCAAATTCTTTGATTTTTAACTCAATATTCTTACTTGAACCCTAGAAGCCCGCAATAAATGAATGGAACTTATGCATATTCAATAATAATAATAATCAGTTTTTAAAGGCCATTGCCGGCCCGCTTTTTTTTTTTTTTTTGGAAAGACGTGGCATAGACACTTTTTTGGTACATAACCTTACTACCTTGCATTCACACAACATTCATTCAACCCATTCATTCATCCCATTCACACCTGCGCATTGCATAAGCTCCATGTCACCCTGTACAATGACATGGAAGATGGGTCGGCCCATGAGTTCTACATTCCAACAGAGGGTCATAGATGTTTTCAATTTAATCACCGATCGTAATCGGGAGATGAAAAATCCCTTTTGCATCCCCGCCTCTGTTGGGATTCGAATTCGAACCCGGTACCTCCCGATCCAAACGTCGCAGCTTTAACCACTGCGCTATTTGCTGGCCCCTTACTGAGTATTTGGCTCCAACGGTTTCGATCCTGAGCATTGTCTTCATACTGCCTAAGACAATCTGAAGATGCTAAGTCGTTTTCTACATCGTGGAGCCACCTGCAACGACCTCTACACCTACCATATTGTGGCTCTCCTTTCAGAAATTGCTGCACAATTCGTTCCGGGTCAGCACGCAGAACGTAACCGAGCCAGCGTACTCCCTGCGATCTTATTTCATGTTCAACATCGGGGATCTTCATCAGATTTCTGATCTCGATATTGTACAGAGCTCGGTATGTACCACATATTTCGCGTTCTAGGCCGTAAATCACACGCAAAATTCTTCTCTCAAAAGAAAGGAGCCATCTCTCGTACTCATCCGTCAGCCCAACTTTCACATCCAAACATAACAACGGGCCTGATCAACGCTTTGTAAAGCTTTCTAGAGGATACAAAGCACGACTATCAGGTTCCAGCCGCACTTTAATATCCTCACCCACACTGTTATCGTGAGTGATAAGAGAACCCAAATATTTGAACTTCCTTACTCCCTTAAACGTGTGGTGGCCACTACTAAAATCTGGTGTGCCATTGTCCCTATAACCAGAGATCATGTGTTTCGTTTTGGACTCATTGATCTGAAGTCCAACTGAAGCTGAAAACTCAGCGGATCAAGTATTTTTTTTCACTCCATTGCTATTCAGTCCAATCACGCATATGTCATCTGCATATGCAAGCACCTGATTGGACTGGCGCAATAAGATATTGCGCTGAGGTGTATCAGGTTTACGAAAGGTGTACTCCAACATGAGATTGAAGAGTATCGGGGACCGAGCATCTCCCAGCCGAACACCTCATGTATTCAATATAATTTGAAAACCAATGATCAAATACAGTTCCATTATTCTAGTCAAATTGAACCAATAATACTTTCACAATTGGTTGTGGATTATTTTAATTGTTTAATCATAAAATTTTATGTATTTTTAAGTTAAATGAATCATTCACACTTTCGCAATTGATTATAAATATTATATCGATAAATTCAATGGTTTTTCGATTTGAAATATTTGTCTAAATTCCACTCAATTATTGAGCACAAATATTACATAGAATTTAACTCAAATTTAGAATCTTTCTCACTTTTCTATGAAATTTATCGAAATCATAATTTAACTGAAATTCTAATTAAATATTTGAGTTAAACTCGTTTTTAACCAGATTTTCCTCTTTTTTACCATATTTTTTCAGAAAAAAACCCGAAATTATGTGGACAAATTGCTTTAATAAATATGGATGTCTGGAATATTTCGATATATACTTACGTATATAAAATTCAACAACTCAAACTTAAAATTCTTAAGTTGTGAATTTTAGGTTTGAGTTGTTTAATTTAATATCTCTATCGAAATATCCACAACCATATTTGTTGAGTTTAACTCAAATATTTAATTAGAATTTCAGTTAAATTATGATTTAGCTAAGATTTAGACTTGAGAAGATTTTAAATAAAAAAGGGCTATGCTATTTGTGTAAATTGGGTTCGATCAAATTTCTTTAGATTTTTAATCAAATTACACTCAAATTCAGGAAAATATTTTTTAATTTAGTTTAAATATTATAATAGCCTTGCCTTGATTTCAATATCTCAGATTTTTTTTTATTATTAAATATATTACAACTGATTTAAAAAATTATCTATAGTAGTTGATCTATCTTATTTTCTTCACTTTTATAACAGTGTAACATCTTGGTTAGGATCAGTAAAATTTACATTGAAGTTTATTTAATCGTCGTTTGGGTATTTCCTAGGTACCATGTTCTATCGGGTTCTTTCTTTAAAGTCGTATTACTGGGTTTGGGTTGTCCAACATATGACGTAAATCAACATTTTGATGGTGACTTAGACGGCGTACGTGTTTCTTCCCATGATTCTTTCTTTCTTTACTGACGTATTCAATTTTTAGGTCTCTATGAAGAATGTCATTTCTTAAATAACAATGAGCATTTACTATGCTGCGTAGGACTTTATTTTGGAATACTTGGATTATTTTTACTTTTGTCTTCTTAGCAGAACCTCAAAAGTGAATGTCCTAGATCTATATAGGTTTTTGTATTTGCCGATATAAGAGCAATTTATTATTTAGTGTTAACTCAGAATTCCGTGCTATGAGCCAGTATATTTTTCTATATTTAATTCACTTGAGCTTAGCATCAAAAGCCATGCTTAAATATTTCGCCCTATTTGCATAGGGAATTTGCTGTGGGTTAAGTATGCATAACTGATGCTCAGTTAACTGTTCAATTGATCAAATTTCCATATATTAATTTCGTTTCATTGGGCCTAATTATCTCAGATATAAATAATTGGAATTACTTACATATTATTTTCGATTGTTTTCCCAAAATAAAAGTCGCTTAAATTAAAATCAAATCTATTTAATTAAATAAAACAAATTTAAGATTTTGTCTAAAAAACACTTTTTAAATTTGGAAATTCCAATCTTATCAAAATCTAGATAGTTTGAAATAACAAAACTTTCTCAAAATCAAGATGATATTGAAAAATTAAACTAAAACGCTAATATAAATTAAAAAATTTTGCTCCAACCAAACTTTTGTTCCAACCAAATAAACGATTGTTTTAGAGAGTATATGCTATTATAATATGTATATGAATTACGTGGTATGCTTATACATACAATACACGGAGAATATTGAGAATTTCTTAAAATATCTTGATGATTTCACATTTTCCATTTAAATTTAATAAAATTTAAAATTGTTTTTTTTACTGTTTTAACACTACAGTACCAATTCATGTACTGATAAATGCATCTACGGTTCACTATAGTAAATATATAATAGTTAATCGGTTTTTTACTATATACTCACTATCCAATTTATATTTACTTTATTTAATTGATAACAATAAAAGAAATACAAATTAGACGAAAACAATTTTGACACTTCGATCGTAACTAGAGTAAGTTTGGATATTAATTTTATATTGGCTTATAAAAGTGGCAATAAAAACAACTTTTAATTTACATAAAATATAAAAATCGGGATTAGATATGTACATAATTTTATAATAGAAAATGCTTGACCTTAAATTTTAATTTAAGATTTTAGATATAAATTTAATTTTGGTGGAGATTCTTGAATTTCATAATCATGATATATGTACATATGTATATACGTTCATATAGTCGGCGACAACTATATGATATGTAGTTTCCTGTGAGACCTGTCCCCATAATAAATAAGTTACAATCAGCATACAAAACAGGATGATATACAAAGGATATAGGCATATTAAGACTATGCAAATTAGAATAGAATATGTATATATAGAAGATATACATTTATTTTTGGCAGAAAAACTAAAATCATCATAATGTAGTTTGTTGTTGTATCAACACTTTCGGCCAATCGATTCATTTTAAGCCCCATACAATTTAATCGAATACCGATTTTAGTTCCGAATAGGTTAATGTATAGCAGACAAAATTAGTAGCGAACATACATATAATTTCGATTAATTTAACGTGAATCATAAACATTTTTGTTGGCAATAGTTTTAAACGCAATGTGTCATATACCTAAAATTGAATTTTTCAATGTTATGGTGGCAAATCAAAAATAAATATATCAACGAATGTGCGATAACACGCATTGAATATATTAAAAGGAATTCCGGACACCATTTCATCACACCTTTACGTGCGCTCACGAATATCCCGCTATCTAAAGTGTTAATTCAACTACATCTTATATTAAAAACACGACATACGAAAACTAATATAAAAGCTAATGGTAAATTAAAAATAAATACATAAAATAACAAACTAGTCCAAGGTCGCATGTAAAAAGGTGTATTGTAGGTTTGGTCTCTAGTTGTTGTTTTCTTTTCACAGTATCACATACATTGGTCGCATACTGTATGCGACAAATCATAAAATATATGTACACTTCATCTATATTTAACTTTGTTATTAAACGACCATATAACGTCTTGGACTTTTATTCTTTGATTTATTTTTGTACGTTCTGTTTCAAAGTCAATGTCCTTCAAGAAGACGATGACTATGAAGACAAATCGGAACATCAGTGAAATATTTGATTATTGTGTTCTCTGATTAAGTGATAACATTAACACTATTTTTCAATTTAAATTTTAAAATATAGTTGTTGGATATTATGGTGGGATATGATGAGTGTTGAGTTGCAAAAGGTCATGATGATGTAATTGGATGGTATTTGGAACACATTGTTTAACGAGCTTTGAAATTCCGATTAAATTTCTTAACTGACTTTTTCATTTATTATGGTTAACTAGGTTGGAGAGTGGTAAAACCAATTGAAAACCAACCAACTTTTCTTGGAGTTCAAAATTTAGTCTCTATTCTTGATGAAATCCGACTAAATCGTTATTTATAGTATAATAATCATTTTCCTTCCAACATGACTACAAATTTCATTCAAACTCGAGTCAGTTTTATATAAAACTAAATCGAACATTATAACCTAATTTGAGTAAAATTTCATTTTATAAACATAATATTTATTTTCATCAAAATTTGGTAAAATTAAAAGATTTTTTAATACAAACTCTAATCAAACCTTAAATGAAATCACAACATAATTTGTCATCGTAATTTGAATAGAATTTAAACGATTGAATCGAATAAATTTGAAAGAATTGACCTTACCTCTGAAAACTTCAAATAAAAATTGATTTTATTTTAACTTTATTTTAATTTTATATTGAAGTAGAAAGATAAAATTCAGTGAAACACTGCCAAGAAAAAGTCAATATTCAAGGCAATTCGGCTGCGAGCCGTATTTATTTAGGTAAATGCGATTTACATTTGTAAAGTTTGATTAGAATTTAGGCAACACATAGATTGAACTAAAATTAGACAAGTTTGTAAATATTATTCAATTAATTCTGAATAAAGTTTGAGCAATCTTCGAAAGTTCAAATGACTGACTAACTTGGAAGAAATTGGTTAGAGAGTTTGTGACGTGAATTCGAAAGGAATTGATTTAAAAATTGCACTAAATTGAACTTGAAATGGAAAATTAAGAAAATTATTTTTCGAAGGTTGATTGAAAAGTAAAATTTTGGTAGATTTATTAAAACGAAAAACAAAGAAATTCGTGTGGTTTCTATTTGTTAAAATATAACGACTCCCGACTATGCCTTTAACCAAATAAAAGAAAATCAACTCATTTGATTTCTGAAAAAATGTTAAATTGTAAGTAAAAAATAATAACATTTCAAGTGCCTTATTGAATGTGGCAGCCTACAGATCAAGGTCGGTATAATGTATTTGATTTCTAGTCGAATTTATGTTTTGATAAACGTACAATTACGAAACTATATAAGACTACAATACATTAGGTATGTGTGTACTTGAATTAGCATAAGTTTTGGTAATCCGATGCTCAAGTCAATCAAGCTCATGTGATTATATTTGCGGATATCTTATTGGAAACGTATTAGTCATATAAGAGTAGTTTACTCTACATTGCAGAATTTTACTGCCAATGACTACAAGCGCAAGAATCAAATTCCACTACAAAAAGTTTTTGTGCAATTGGATTTAAACACGAGCGTAAAGATTCAGGATAAAGGTTCGAAACTGTATACGTTAAATTGTCAAATTCAAATCATCACCAAAAAAGCAAAAATTAAATAGATACCGAAAATCGAAACCAACACCCTTATTGTTGTCTATCATTATCTTCCACAAATATTAAAAAACGCAAAATAAACTATATTTTGTTAGTTAAAATAAATTTCAAAGTTTTTTTAAATAAACCAACCATTAACAATTATACTTTTTTATTTTCAAAAAGAAAATAAATAAAAAAACATATAATAAACAACAACATCAACACAAATTGCGGAATTGCCAAAAAAGGGTAGAAAACTACTGGCCGTTCGTCGCGTAGTTCGAATAGAAATCTTGGACGATTAAATCTTAACACTACAATTTTTATATTCACATAATTTTTAACACAAATTAATTTATTTATAGTTTTATTAACTAAATCATTTTTATTTCATAAAATTGTGTGTTAAAATCTTTTACAAAAAAAAAAAAAATGAAAAACAAAAAAAAGATGGCGGATTCCATAAGAATTATTTTTTCTTCACTTTTTCTTCTTACGAGACTTGAATGGTTTTGGAGTGAGATGCAAAAAAATACACAGCACACAGAACATATGAATTTTTTCGATAGAAATTCACGTACTTTTTATTCAATACCATACGAAATTTTTAATTAATTTTATTCATTGACATACCATTTAATTGAATCCATTAAAATTTACAAAAATTCAATTTGATTACACGAAATATTAAAAAAATAACAAAATAAATAAAAACACACACACGCCCAGATTATGAATTGAAAATGTACTGAAGAAAAATATTACACGGTACGCCATTAGCTGTCAAGTGGTGAGTAGATAAAACTAAGGCCGGTTTTACATTGACACAATTTTAATTGGATTTTAATGGGAGAATTGGATTGTGTTGGTGTGAAATATGAATGGTAATATATGGTATTGTAAACCATGTCAATAAGAGGTTTGAGGAAATGATCTTGTAGATTGGTAACGATGTATGTAGGAATGCGTTATTCTACTGAAATGAGGCAGAATTTAAACTATATTTTATTAATGGATAACCCATACTTAAGTGTCAATACTAGCATTACGAAATTTCATAAAGAATTACGCATTAACTTGATTTTAAAATCAAAATTTCAATAAACTTAATCAAAATTGGGCATTTTAAAATAACAACATTTATAACGTTAATGAATTTGAAAATTGGCAAATATGTATATGAATTTAGGAGTTGAGGTATTTAAGAATTGAAGATTTTTCTAATTTAGAACTATATGGAACAAATTAGAGAGTTAAAGATTTTAAGAATTTTATGCTAACAAGATTTTATTTGTACCCGCTTCCTAAATTTTTGAAATACGAAAGACGATTTGAAAGTTGAAAATTTCTTTATAAACATTTTTCACGTAATATTCCAGATTCAAAATTTTGAACAACAAAGTTTGTTACTCTAACTGGGAAGCTAAAACTTCGGTTCCCGATGTTAAATACTCAGCCATCAATCTGACATATTTTCTACTAATACCATTCTTTTACCAAAACAATTAAAGATGGCGTGGTACTAGGCAAACCTGCGATCAATTTGACGCGTGCAAAATATTTCCTGTATAACATCTTTTTTTTGAGTTAATCCTTTTTTGATTAAACGTAAAAAAATATAAATCTCTCATTCTAAAAATTACGAAAAGTAAAATTTATGGTACAATCGAATTTTACCATTATATGATGATTACATCTGGCAAATCGTGAATATATTCGAAAATTAAATATCGAATATATATAGGTGAAGAATGCATGATTTTATAAATTTGACAAAAAAATTTAAAAATCTAACTCAATCAAAATCTTACTGACGATCGTATCAATTGGGAGGACAATTATTGGATACACAGTCAGTATTATTATGTCATATATATTGTTAAATGTGAGAAAATGATCTGATGACCTCCTATAAAACGAATTTTTCTCTTAATAATGAATTCTTACCAGAGAATACCACCCATGTATATATTTGGCTTACTTTAAGCCAACCATCGTCGATATTAAATATTATTGAATATATAAATTTTAATAAATTCTTTACAAATACTCCAAGCTCAAATCCAAGTATCCCATCTCAATTACTCCATCATATAAATTTTCAATTTTCCACACATCTATAACTGTAAAAAAATCCACTTAAAATCCTTTTAACGCAACATACCATTTGATATCAGACCATATTGTATCTCTATATAATATAAGAAGTCCATTTCAACAATAAATGCAGCCCAATAAATATTTATTGATTAAATTTGGCAACAAGCCGAGAATGATTAATGTTGAATAATAAATTTAACCCTCGAATATCCGGTTGTTGTTTATTTTTTTTATTTTATGTTATGTATCTTCAAAAAAAAATTTAAATAAAAAATAAATCGTTTTGATGCAATGAGATGAGTTCATCTCGGTAACCCCATATCAAAAATGTCTTATATATACTCTCGTTGCGAAAGACAATTTATTTATTTTCTTCAACGGAAGTCTCGATATATTGTTGTGATGCAGCAATAATTCTTCGAAAACATAAAAATGCCTCCTTATTTTTTGTATGAACAAGAAGTAGATATAGAGGGAACTGCCATAACTATATAATAGGACAACGGGAAAAGAGCAATGAAATGTATATCATCTACATAAAATGCGATTTAATCTAAAATTAACGATCAACAATTTAATTACGCATCCCTTGAAATTTACAATTTTACTTTTTTTGTAAATAAAAAATCTGTCAACAATTTAATTGTTTGTTAATGTTATCTGATAACTGGTTGGGTGTTGTGGACACTTTTTCAACAAAATTATGAATATGATTAACAAAATTTATTATTGGAATTTATGTCCGCATATAAAAATTTTGTTAAGGGTGTTTCACGCTGCTGCAAAAATTCATAAAAATTTAAATTAGAACGACTACTATAAAAAAGTGTTAAGTGATTGGAATTGTATGGAAATTTTATTACGTTTATACCAAAGACAGCATTGGAAGGGTTGATTTATATATTTTAACTCACCCCCAAATCGATCTTATCGACACCAAAATGTCACAATTAATTTTCAAAATTGTCTTCCATTTGAACAAACCAGAACTAAATTTATTCTTAATGTATACATATATATGTACGTATACACGCTCAGTTGACTGAATATCGCAATGATTCGAATGTCATGATAAAGACGGAAAATTATATTCGAATTCACAACAACAATAATAACAAATTCCCTGATCCCTCCGCATATAGAACTAAGATATACAACTAGAAATATGCACCCTATCTAATGTGATTCCATATCTATTATAATTTATTGTCATACATCGTTTGTGTCTTAGACGAGTATATATATGGGCGAGAGCTTCTGAGAAATTGAAAGTAAGCAGATTGTTTAATCAAAAAAATTGCTCGCCTTTTAAGATTTGATTTCGTCGCATAAAATTTTATGCGTAACGATAACTTTTTAAATGTTTAAGTCGTATGCCGATTTTTATTTGTCGCCAGCGAATAATTGGAACCGCGCAAATACTTGTTCATAAAAGGATTATTGAAATAATCGTTGTAATTCAATTAAGACAAATCGGATAAGATAATATATATGTATATAAGTATATATAGATCTAAGACAGGGGTAAACATCATCATTAACCTTTAATTCATTACGTTGTTATTGTTGTGTGCTGTTATTTAATTTTTTGTTGTACTGTTGTTATCAGTAGGGGTGCTTAAAATGAGATTTGATTATTTAAAAAGGATCATCACAAATTATACCTTTGTCATGGAATTAATATATGAATATATAAAGGGTGTTGCGTTGCGGTGCTGCAATCAAATATACATAATATATAGGTTTGAAACTGTATAATGATTTAATTGAATATAATTAACTGTTTCCATCTATGAACTAACTAAGGGGGGAAGTTTTTTTTAATATTTACAATATCGCTTTCACTTTTTTTTGGGTCCTTTTACTGCACACACATACTGCGTTTTATCATTCATCTTAGTAATTTTGTGATTGTGAACATTTAATTAAGTTGAATTGTGTATATAAGGCATAAGAATGATTAAAGGATTTTTAATCATTTTACTATGCTTATGTAATATTATGTATATAGACATGTGCCCCATGTTGGGTGCTACGTTTTATTGGCAACGAACTGAAATTTGAACTATCGGGAAGCTTATACATAGAGCCTGTCCTAATATAGTCAATAGACTGAAACCTCACATATTCACACCAAAAGATGATATATCCTTATAACATTATTCTATTATATACGAAATACGAATACACAGGAAAATATAAATTGTTTCCATTCGACAGCACAATATTGGCGACACAAAGACGTTATAACGATTATTAAGTCGACGACTCGTCTCATCCAAATAGCAGTATACAGAAAAAAAAACAAACAACAAACCAATGAACGAACGAATGAAAAATAAAAATCTATAAATCTCTTCTTTTTTTCTCCACAATACAGCCATATATAATGAATGCTGGCAAAAATAAACTTAGCCATTATTTATTTATTTAAATACAGCAGAAAAAAAATGTAATATTTGGATAGTAAAAGCTAAGAAATAAATTAAACGCTAGTTTCTGGGGTTTGCATTAAATAGCTCCGAGAAACGCCACAGTATACGCGAAAACGCTGATGGCTGATTTTAACCCAACTTTATAGTTTATAATTTTCCATGTATATACTATACATAATTTTTATACATATACATAGTTATAGCCACATAGTATACCATAAAAAACATGTACACTCGTATAAAACTAAAAATAGTTATGATAGTCAGACTTTAGGCGCTGTACGTTATGTTTATTTTTCACCAAGTTTTTATGATCGGTTTTAATGCTACTTCGGTAGTAAATACCAGCAGTTTGATTGTTTTTCAGGAAATTAATTTTGTCTATGTTGGGATTTTTATGTTATATTTTTTTTTGATTAATTATTTGTACGACATAAGTTTATTCGATATTATTACATCAAGAAAATTACGAGGACAGAATAGAACAAATTGTATAACTTTGGCAGGGCAACAACATTTGCTTATTTCTTAAAATCGTTATTTCAGATACCATTTTTACAAAACATCAAAAGAGCATTTAACCTGCATCTAAATGGTCAGAATATAATGAAGTTCTATCCCAGAACTTTCGAACAAACAAATAAATTAAAATAATGCTGTTCATTAAACTTTAATAGAAACAAGAAAGTTTTAAAATAAATTCGTGGCTTGGTAAAGACCTGATTTTAAAAGAGGAGCATTTGTAGTTATTTGCTTTTATTTTTGTAATACATATATGAATATAACTGTTTAGTCCTATGCTAGATTCTTAGCAGCAGATAATCTACCGACTGTCTTATGTAAATTAAACCGCTAAGATTAGATCCGCAAACTGCGTTTTGTTATACTTAAATGGCGATAAAACCCATCTAAATTTGAACATCTAAACATTTTCTATTTGAACAACAACAACACTACATCAATAGGTGTATCGAATTTTGAATATTACACGCATAATTTAACATTTTAAAAAGTATGCCAAATTTATAAGTTTTTGAAAGTTGATGTAGACTATAGAATTTGGAATATTTTGATGTAAAGGAGAATGTAGAAAACATTTAAAAACCTCTAGTCAAAATCAACTTTTTAAAATTTGTCATCAGCTTTATTAAAATTTTTGTTTGCTAAAAGCTGACTTATATTTTTTTCTAATCGATTTACAGGAATTTAAAAATAAGAGTAATCTCTACCTTTATATAAAATTAAAGCGAATTAAGTCTGATGAAATGTGGATTCTGAAATCATTAAATTTTATAAATAATCCTTCCTTGGCAATAGAAAATATTCTGATCATTATATTTGAACAAATGGGATCCCCGGTGAAATTTTGTTTAAAGTTCTAACATGTTTCCAAAGTTTTAATATCTCAGATGCCTAAATCACATGTGAAATTTATTCAGAAATTTTTAATATGGCATCGGATCGGATCAACTCCTCGTATTTCAAAACTGAATAAAAGAATTGTTGTGCTACATATTTTAATCCAGTTAGTTTTGGGCCAAAAATTTTGAAATTTTAATAAAAAATGACTAAAGAAATTCTGAGATTTTAGTTTCTAAACTATTTACAATGTATAAAAGAATTTTTTATCTCCGGTTTTCAGTATAATCTGTTTAAGCAAATTTTAACTTGAAAATTACTCGGAACTTGAACTTTTGCATAATTATCAACTTTATAAATAGTTGCTATCGACAATAGCCTGTTCTCAATTTTAACACATCATTGAGACTGCGCCACTGTCATTCTACACAGTCGTACCAATTTTGTTGGCATTCCTAGATATTCCAGAGCAGACCACAAACTCCCTCGATTGATCGAGTCATAGACCTTCTTAATAATAAACAAAATAATAAACTGTATGCACTTATACTGTGTGCCTCAGTCGACAAAACTAACTAAACTAAAAAAATTGACGCATCTACTAATGCCTCATAGGCACCAACTGAAAACTCGAAAGTGATAAAAAAACTTGAGGCATAGATATTGACTTTTATATTAGTGCTATCTATTTAAATATGGTACAAACTAACCGGTCTTGCTTTAGTTTAGTTAGTTTAGTCGATTGAGACACACAGCATAAATTCTCAACATTTATACATAGGTACATACATAAACATTTATTAAAAAATGTATATGTCAAATACGTATAGGCACCATTTTTTATGACCCTAACTTCACTGCGTAATAATTAACGTCAAATACGAGTGAACAATGAAAATGAAGATAAAATAAAATGATCAATTGGTTTAAACCGTCAAACTCCTGCAAAGCGCTCTAACGACAATACTACTGTAGAAAGCAGAAAAATGTCAGAAGAAAAAAAATTACATTTTCGACATAATTCATAATTATATATTTGTTTGAAATTGCAATTAATTTAAAAAATAAAATTGTTTTTTTAATAATTATGTATATAATCACTTTTGTGTTTTTCTGGTGTTGAATTAATTATTTTAATTAATATTTGGAATTACCCAATCTACCGCATTGAAATTGTTAAAATTCACTACAAAAATGGTGAAAATTTTGCAGTTACAGTTCGCAAAACTAAAGCATCTTTTGGCCGTGGTGAAGCACCTTTTCGGCCGGCAATAGTGAAACTGGTAGAAAAATTTAAGCTGTTGGGACAAGTTAGTGATGTGAATAATCGAAACCGTGTGCGTCGCTCAAGAATAACTGAGAATATTGCTGCTGTAGCCCGTAGTGTTGAAGAAAACCCAGGTTTGTCGATTCCTCGTCGATCTTTGGAATTAGACGACATTACACCGTATTTTTCATAAAGACTTAGGTCTTAAGGCCCAACATTCTGGAAAGAGCTAACAAGGCGAATATAGCAATGTACTCATGCAGGAATGCAATCGGTAAGAGATGGGGCCTGAAGCCGGAGCTGGTACACTGGCTATTCACTGCCGTAGTAAGACCTGTGCTTATGTATGGGGTGAGTGTGTGGTGGCCAGCTCTTGATAAAGCAACGTACAGGAAGGGGATCGAGAAGGTGCAAAGAACGGCCTGCATGCTGATAAGCGGGGCGCTGAGGACAACACCGACACGCGCCTTGGAGGTGATGCTTCACCTTCCCCCCGTCGATATTTATGGCAAGCAGGTGGCGGCGATTACGGCCACCCGACTATCAGCCATATCCCAGTGGAAGGGTCTCCAGACAGGACACTCGACGATAATTAGATCGCTGAGGAAGGAACTCGCGAATCTAGACTATGTCACACCAACCTTGTGTTTCGAGAAAAGGTTCCGAACTTCCTGCCCCTCAAGAGAATCCTGGAGGGGCGGGTTGGGTGCGGAAACGGAAGCACTGCAGTTCTTTACGGACGGCTCCAAGCTAAACGGTAAAGTAGGAGCTGGAGTCTTCTGTGATAAACTAGAAGTATTTATATCAGTTCGTCTCCCTGATCACTGCAGTGTGTACCAGGCAGAGGTAATAGCGATTGAGGAGGTCCTGAATTGGTTGAGGCATAACGTGGTATCCTCGACTGATATCGTAATTTATGTGGACAGTCAGGCGGCAATCAAATCGCTGGACTCGGTTTCTCTGTCGTCTAGGGTGGCGTTGGGTTGCCACCTGTCTCTAAATGAGATGAGCGAGCATTTCAACATCCAGATTGTCTGGGTCCCCGGCCACTCGGACGTCATGGGGAACTGCAGGGCGGACGAATTAGCGAGGCATGGTACAACTCTCCAACTGCTACCGGAAAGGGCAAAACTGGGGAGGCCCATCAATGCACTCAAGAATGGGCTCAAAAAGGAGGCAGAAGCCTCAACGAATGAAAGGTGGAAGAACACCCTCTCATGTAAGGTAGCAAGGCAAGTCTGGCCAAAGCTAGACTGGAAACGCTCTAGGACACTGATCTCCCTACGAAGACGTGAACTCAAAACGATCGTGGGGATACTCACAGGACACTGCCTACTTGGAGAACATGCGAGGAGGCTAGGTCTGGATGCAAATGACTTTTGCAGAAGCTGTAGGGACGAGGAGGAGGAAGAGACGATAGTCCACCTCCTATGCCATTGCCCGGCTTTAGCACACAAAAGACATGATTATTTGGGTAAATTCTCAATGGACTGCCTCTCGGATCTCGAAAACTGTAAGGTGCGAGACTTATCACGCTACATAAGTAGCTCTAACTGGTTCTCATAGGGGTTATAGGGAAGTAGATTCTGTGGTATCACAATGGGCCGTAGCCGGTCTAAGTGTGCGATAGCAACCACTCAACCTAACCTAACCTAACCTAACCTAGGTCTTAAGGCTTTTAAAGTTCAGTTAACACAAGAACTCAAGCCGGTCGATCACTATAAACGTCGTATCTTCGCTGATTGGGTCGTACAAATGCATCAAAATAATCCGGATTTTCATCGAAAAATCATCTTGAGTGATGAGGCCCATTTTCACCTCGGAGGCTACGTTAATAAGCAGAGTTATCGCATTTCGGGCTCAGAATATCCAAGAATGATTATTGAAAAGCCTCTCCATCCTCAACGTGTCACTGTTTGGTGCCGGTTTTGGGCTGGCGGTGTGATTGGACCTTACTTTTTCGAAAATGAGGCTGGTGCAACTGTTACGATGAATGGATTGCGCTACCGAGCTATGGTTAATGATTTTTTATGGCCGGAATTGGAAGATATTGATGTGGACGACGTTTGTTTTCAGTAAGACAGCGTTACGTGCCACACAAGAAACGAAACAATCGCAAGTTTGCAAAAAAAGTTTCCTGACCGTGTTATTTCTCGAAGAGGTGATCACAATTGGCCACCGAGATTTTGTGATTTAACACCTTTAGACTATGGCAATGCTCCACAATCGATTCAAGATCTTAAAGATGGAATTCGGGAAGTTATCAAGGACATACAGCCGCAAATGTGTGAATTGGTCATGGAAAATATTATTATAAATATTATATGGTTCTGCAAGCGTAGCCGTGGCGGCCATTTGGCTGATATCGTTTTCAAATGTTAATGGTATACCTTCCTTTTTACAATGAAATAAACATTCATTGATTTCTCTTAAAAAATACTCGTTTAAATATCAAAATGAAACCACTTATTGGAAAACCCTTTATATGTATGTCCATAAATATTCATTCTCAGCCATATAGCTGACGTTTTTCTTAAGGAATATTTCCTAGATTTTTGAATTTCCTCATAAAAAGCATCGTCACGTTCCGGACCAAAATAATTTAAAAAAAATGTATTAATTTTAATTAAATACTATAATGAGTAAACAAAAAAATGATAAACAAAATAACGAAATATTTTTGTAAAATTTATTTGACAACTACAACCAAAAAATCTATTCGTGATAAATGAGTGCGTTTTATGACAAAACGTGATTAAAAATATCATAATAATGTAATAAGGACGCACCTCATTCTACTGGCAGCTAATGTACAATTCACGCTTGCTTCACGAAAATGTACTGTAGTAGATATGTACCGCAGGTCAAAATAATAGAGTTACATGTTTTTCATCATTGTACTGTAGTGTTGTAGTTTGTACCAAACAAAATTTATTAATTTTTAACAAAAAATGTACTGTGGTATATCTGAACTACGGGCCAAAATAAGAGGGTTAAATAGTTTTCATCTTTAAAAATTGTACTGCAGTACAATAAAATGAATGAAGTTGGTATGAAAAGAAAGCGAAAATTGTTTCTTTTCCCTTTATCTTGTTAAATTGTTCCTGAGTTTGAAACTGAATTACGTAAGCAAATTCAGTTCTGTGAATACAAATGTACATGTGGATTACCGTATGATAAAAAATTACAGTTAACACTGCTAGATAGAAAATATGAACCAATGAATAATGTGATTGACAAATGCAAGGCGTGTGGAAGAACAGCAATCAAATGTGGTTGCATTATTCGGGCTGAGCCATCTAATGGAATGTAAAGCGAAAGGGGTGTCATGCAATATATGTAGAAAAGAGGATCATTTTGCGCAATCCTGCAAATTCGGTAAAGCCAAATGGAGCAACAATTATAAACAAAGTGGAGCAGAAGCAAAAAACAAAAAAGAAGAAGGAAAAAAGGAACAAAATCACTCATCTGGGTTGACCCAGGTAACAATGGTGAGGTAGGTGATTGGATTGCATGTAGTCTAAGTCGAAATGTATTACATTTTAGAATAAACTTAAACAGTAGTGGATCGAGCCTAAGAACCTAACGACTAGATTTCTTCTTATGGAAAACAGTTTTGAACCAATTCTTGGCTTAGATAGCTGTATTAAATTTAATCTTATTAGACGATTGTATATTATTATTTATTTATTTACATTATTACATTGTGATAATAAAAAAGTGTAACTAGTGGATTATTTGTCGTTTGAAAGCTGGTCAGTCGGACTTAGAACACTTAAAATTAAGTAAAATATAAATATATAAGCTTGTCTATACTTATTCAAATCAATACTATGTATAATACTATGGATATCGACTCGGTTGCCTATTTGCCAACAACAAACGAACAGTTTGTGGAAATGTTTCCCGATATTTTTGATGGTCTGGGTTAGTTTTTATCAAAACAATCTATCATACTGGAAGAAGGTGCAGAACCGTCACTGCATTATAAAAAACGAATACCGCACAGCCTACTGGAACGTTTGAGCTCGGAGTTAAAGCGAATGGTACTGCAGGAGGGAATCATTTCACCTGTATGACTGTATCATACCCTACAGACTGGGTTAACAATTTACAAATTATGTGGAAAACCCGAACGGCAAATTGAGAATTTGTTTGGATCTTACATCTTTAAACAAAGCTATTAAACGTGAACATATGTTTATTCCCACCATAGATGATTTTACCAGCCATATGACAAATCAGACAGTATTTACGGTTCTTGGCCTATTAAGTGGATTTTGGCAAATGAAATTGGCTCAAGGCAGATCTGACTACGTTCATGATTTAATCGTGTACCTGTTGGACTAAACTGTGCACCGGAAATGTTTCAGCGAAACATGGTCCAAACATTTGGAGATAAACCAGGAGTTGTGGTATATTTTGGTGACATTGCAAATTATGGGTCAAACCGAACAGGATCATGATCGATATTTGTCGTTGGTCAATTCATGGGTCATGTTTTGTCATGTGGTTCGGTCAAGTCAAAGAATAATTACCGTGAAGCCATTTGTAAAATGAAAAAGCCGGAAAACAAACAAGATATCATGCGACTCCTGCGACTTTTCAAATATCTTACGAAGTTCATCCCGAATTTGTCAAAGAGATCTGCATGCATTGATCCTGTGTTAGAAATTTACGATAAGTACAAGTCAGTAGTAGTAGTAGCCAGGAGCTTCTTGCGATAGTATATTTGCATGTGAACGATTTCATTACTTCCTGTATGGTCGAGAATTCCCTGTGGAAAGCGACCACAAGCCATATTGGAAACATTGGCTAATCGAGATATATGGATGATGTCACCGCGCGATTACAAAGAATGTTTATGTTTATGCTCAAATATCCTAAATTGAGTGCTCATGTTGCCGCATGTTATAGATATGGAAGAGCTATCATGCGTTCCGCGTAGCTCATGCGGAACTACGGTGCAATCATAGGTAATGTTAATGATAGATCATATATATTAAGGATATAACTTTGATGATCACTACCGACGAAATCTCTTATTCATATAGCCAAAACAAATTACATACTCAGCATCACGATGACGAAACTTGTGAGGTGGAAGATTCTTCACTACCGGTAGATACAAGCAACGTATCCTCAGATGAGAATGAAACAGCCAGTAGTGATAAATCTGAAGCAGATGTTGATGGTCAGCAGGAAGTCATACAGCTGGTTCAGAATCCTCTACAAGATAATTACCGCAGTCCACGCTCTGGCCGTATAGTTCGACCGCCTGTTAGATATCGGTAGATATCGGTAAAGATATACATATTATGAAATTACCGTCAAATTTTAATAGTGAAACGTTTAGAAGTTTGCGGAAAATAGGATAACAGTTATCATATAAATTATTTTATAACATCCAAACATGGTTACTGAAAGTGAGCGATGGACTATTTATGTTAAGAAACTGTAAACTGATGTTCATATAGTCTAACGTATCACACGATTTCATTTCTATCGACGGCAAATAAATGAATACCGACATTTTAAATGTTGCCATATTTAAAAATACCAAAATCAATTGTTAGCACTTTAATGTAGTTCTTCCTTATTACTAGTGGTAAAACCGAATTTCTTTTAATATTTTGTATTAATAAAATTATTGTCGAAATAATCATAAATAATATTTACAACATAAATATATTTTGTCATCCCTAATTTTTTTTGTTATCCCGATAATGACTTCGAAGTATAGAACCGAAATAAAATAAAAAATTTAAATAACTTAACCATTTTGTTGTTATAGTCGTAGAGGGTTGATTTTATTAAAAATAAAATATCACTATAATAATAATATTAATAACTCTATATGCACTACAATAGTAATAATAATAATTAATATTATTGTTTTTATTGTATTACATAAAATTTTTTTATTTATTTATTTTTGTTTTTTGGGGAAATGATTTAATTGCTAAAATTACGAAAAGGAGATGAAATATGAAATGCATCGCTGCGGATTTAATTTAATTTGGTGATGATGCTGAACACAGCCACTAAAATTATGTATGGTGGAATTTTGGAACTCGATCGTCTTTATAATATAATACGTACATTTATAATATATTTTATTACTTTGACAAAATATAATAAGGGATTTTGTTTTTGTTGAGGGAAGGATGCGCGATGATTTGAATAATTTTAGAGGATTAACTTGAATGTCCATTAAAATTTCAAAATTGAGTATGAATATATACTCAAGAGGGAGACGATTTTAAACAAGTGTTAATTTATATTTGTATGTAATTTGTATATACATTTTGTTCAGTTTCGCACGACATAAAACCATTTATAGATTTTTTTTAGTTTTGAATATTATGATGCGTAGATTTGATACCATTTTAAGAATAACAAAATACAAATAATTATCTGTGATTACATCATAGAGTGGCGAGCATGTGTACAATTCATGAATAAAAATATAGTCTTATCATAAGCCATCCAATATGAAACCAATTAAAGTTTCTGAATTAAGTACTCCCACACGGCTTATTTTCAAAAATGGTTGTATCTTCCGTTTCTCTCTATATACTTACATATTATAAGTATAATAGTACGTACATCTTTTAAATGATAATCAATCAATGTAACAACTTAAATTACAATATTGAATGTATGTAAGGAAAGATGATTTGTGTGTGTAGTAAACATATATACAAAGCATGTAGAGTAAATTGATATGTGCGCGTATGTTTATCGTTTATTAAGGCCACGCGACCAAAACAACAAATCATCCATATCTTATGTTTATAATATTATATAGATTGAAATTATTGTATTTTGATTTTAGTTTTATTTATTGTGTTGTGATAAAAAATACTTAAAATAGTTATTGTTACACTACTTATTGTTACGGATGTCATTCGATGATTTGTTATATTTTGGAAATAGATAGTAATAAATTGAAAATGTTTGGAAGGTCAAATTTTTGTAAAGAACAGGCGATGTGGGAATGATGTTTTCAAACTAATACTAAAAAACATATAATCACGCAAGCTTTATGTTTAGATTCATAAAATATTTAGATATATCTATCTATCGTACCGCGTTTTCCAACCCAGTAGTCACTGGCCAAATGCGGCCACCGTGCCTAAATTATATAGCCACCAGTATAAGTATTTTGGATTACAACAGTTAGATATATTTTATCATCTATGAAGAAATGCTTGTAATCCGTACCCTAGTCTTTCAACTCGTGGCTTTTATGAATTTTTTTTACGATCGTTGTTTAAATTGATGACCCTCTGTTGAAAGGGGGAACTCATGGGCCGACCCCATCGTTCATGTTAGTACATGCTAGCATGTAGCCTAGCATCTATAAAGTAGGGATACTGTTCAGCTTTCAAAGGACAATAAATCCACTAGCCGAACGCAGTCTCTAATTAATGTATGTATGTGTTGGGATTAGTTTTAATTTTAGATAGCTATTGAAGATTATAAAGTATAGATGCAAAGATACCTAGTTTCTGTAACAACGGAAGGCGATCCATAGCTAAGCATAACCATAACATGAATTTGGCTGTGGTTTTAAATCATCCCATTGCAAGATACATGGTTAAACATTAGTGCACAGTTATCTGATACAAAAATTTTAAAAATTGAGTGGTACAGCTGTTATAATATATTAATTATAAATTATATTCGTAATAATATGCTATGAACCTAAAAATTTGAAGCGAAACGGGAAATACTGAATTCAACGATATTATTTTTTTGCCAATGTCCGCTGGTTGCGTCGCGAGAAAAGGTTTTAAACCGAATTATTATTCTGTTAACATTAATCATCAATAAAATCTTATTTGAGATCTGAAATGGCGATGCAACTTAAGTTTTCTCAGAGATAGCTCAATGCAAATGAATTACATAAATTTAAAGAAGTAATGAAAAGAAAACTTTATTTGTGATCTGGCAATCAATGTGCGAGAATTTAAATCGAAAATCAATCTGTTAATATTAAAAATCCAAACCAAAAATTGACACATTCCCTATTACTGAAAATGAAAAAGACACCAACTTTGTTGATTAGCGCTAAATGCAATTTGTTGTCCAAAAAAAATATAAAATTAATAAAAATTATTAATTAAATTAAATAAATTAATTAGAAAGCAAATATTGTTTTTTAATTTGTAGTAAATAGAAATTTTGAAATTTATAAATGTGGCCACACTGAAAATAATGTTGGACCCCGCTGATTTAGTACATATCCACATATAGCACAAATCCTATAGTTTACTAATCAGATTATGACTTTGTGATGGATTGGTCTGAGGCTTATTTTTGTTTTATCGTTGTATCCGAGACTCTCCAAACAAAAGTTCGGTAAAACTTACAATTTTTGATAAAAACACGAACAAAACTACTAAAAATTACTAAACACGGTAATTGTTTCTCTTTTTGCTTGTTTGGGCAGCGCTAGAATAACTCACGGGAACAAACAAATCATTTTTGTTCATAAATTGATTTTTGTTCATAAATACTGAACTACCAAAGTACCTTGTACGCATTTAAATTATTGATGAAAAGTGAAGTTTGTAGTGTTGGTTTCAAATATAAATATCAATTTCGAAAAAGTATATGTTATGATTACAAAATGACACTATTCATTACGTAAAGTATTAGGTTGTTATGTTGGTATTTTCGAAAAATGACATTTAAAGAATCAGGTATTTTTAAATTATTCTATGTACATAGCAGAATCTGGTCTAACGTTATATAACGTTATTGATTTCAATTGAATGATTTGATGAATGAATCTTATCATTAGGCCTAATTAAAAAAAACATCGCTATTAAATCATGACGATTATTTGTTGACCGAACGTTCGATGGACTTGCAATCCCGCACCTGAATAACAAACATATGAATGAAATATATGTCGGTTGCAGCACATACATAAGTATATCCGAATATTCAATGATTGCCTCCATTACAAAATGGGATTTTAAAGATATTGGTTTCATCATTATTCAGAAGGCATAATAGGCCATAGCCGACAGTTTATATTCATTTGGATTATGTTTTTAATCAGAATCAGAATATAGTTTAAACCAATAAGCGATTATTAAACAGAAAGTTCTCGTATTTGCAACTAGAGGTGCCACTAGTTTTACATAAGATGACAAATTTATTTGCGTTCTTTGATATAAGCAAACCATATTTCTAAATACACCAATACCTCGATATACGGCCTAGATCGGTTCCTGAAAATTTGGCAGTAAAGCGAAAATGTAATTTATTTTCATATGTGTACATATGTACATACAATTTTATGCAAACCCGTTTTGAATTTTATATTTGAATTCATACTTTATTCTATATGTGCATACATAAATATTTCAATTAATAAAATAATTTTCAAAATTAACAAAGCGATGTGTGAAATTCATAAATAAACTTAACAAAACTATAAAATCATTAGAAAAAAATTAAAATAAAGGAACAATTTTGAAACATAAAAAATTCTGATTCCGTCTTATTATGTATTACTTTCTCAACGTAATCACGTAGAAACACGGAATTGTTACTTTAATGCCATATTCTTTCGTAAAAAAAAAATAACCTTGAGGGCAAAAAAAAGTGCTCTGACAGCTAAAAAAGTGCTCTGACAACTGAAAACACGTGCTACTTTGACATTACATGTTCTTTGGAGAAACCAGAGAGCATTTTTTTCTTGCCCCAGTTCACTTTTCAAAAATCGCGATTTTTTCATAGATTTCAATAAAAGTTCACGCATACATAGAAATATTAAACGTAAATATCAACAAAAACAAGGCGCCTTTTCCAATTTCATTTGTGAATTACGTTTTGACGGGGCTTGTTTGTTACATTTTTGTTATATTTTTTTCTCAATACATCTACGAAAAAAGAGCATTTTTTTTCATGTTTTTTTCATGAAAATAAAGTTGCCCTTTTTTCATAAAGACCAAAGAATATGACATAAGTTTAAATATTAGTTATGTACTTTTATAAATGTCAAAAATACGTAATTTTCATAATTCATAAGTTTTCCGCTACGTGGGATCCATGATGCTCCAATCTTCAATACTGCTATTTTTTCGTCAATGGAACATATGTTATTGACGATTGTAAAAGTTGGCTAAGCTCCTGTCGCGGAAAAAATGATTATTAAAAAGAAAGATCCATTTGAAGTTTGTGTTGTTGTTTTTGTATTCGAAATTAGGTGGCTGTGTGTTTTTAAACGGCAATGGATAGATAGTTTTATTTTAAACGTCAAGATTTATTTTTATTTTAAACGTCAATGGATAGATAGTTTTATTTTAGAAAAATTCCGCTACGTGGAATCCGTGATGCTCCAATCGCCAATTGAAGCCGTGATTTTAGATAAAATATATACGTATGATCGCTCCGCTTCAATAAATTTCCGCTACACCACATTTTAGTCGTTCTACGAAAATGAAAATACAATTGTTTATGATTAAAAATTGAAAATTTGGATAAAAAATATCCAATAAATGGGAAAATTATCTTACGGTTATAATTATAATTAAAATCCTGCTGAAAATTGATTTTAGGCCTATATTTTAAGATATAAGAACGTAAAGAGCAAAACCAGTTGTCTTAAACAGAATTTTGGCAGAATCTTGAATTACTTAAAAAGGTTGAACAGAATGAACCTTATCACAAAAATTTTAAGAATTAAGTCGGTAATTATAACTACCATACCATTTCCAAAGCAATCAATCTTTATAATAGTTTGGTTTACACCAACAATAATAAATAAAAAAATTTTCTCGCTAATGACAATGATGACAAGCAAAAATATGTTGAGTTTCATCGATTCTGACGACTCATCCATCTATCCAACATTATTTAGTATATGCGAGCGAACATCGAAATTATTCAACTGGAAATTACTTCTTAGCTTAAAAATAAAATTATGATGATGAATTTTTATTAATCTCCTCGAAAGAGTAATGATCCCGCGCCAAGACTATAAATTTTTTTTTATTATTTTTATGGATATAAATATGAATTATGGATATTATACAGTACAGTACAGTAGTAATACATAAGTTTTAACAAATCGTTGCGCGAAGAGTCGAAAACTTAAAAACGAGCAGCAACAATATAAATTTATATTGAATAAGGGTGCCGCACAGCGGAATAATATTGTCATCGTATAGATAGATGCATATATGTATGTGGAAGGGTGGATCAAATGTACAATGTGTATAGTTCGTGAAATATATATGTGAATCCTATCATCCAAAACACATTTTAATAATGATGGTACAGCACTGTATCCTTAATAGTTTCGCTTGTTCTTCTTATGTTTAGATGTTGAGTAAAGACAAACTAAATAATTTCTTGTTTTTTTAGTGGATTGAATAATGGTAATGTGGTATTGTTGTTTTCTAAATGGGCTGTTTGTAATATAACTGTATGTGGTGGTATGGGGTCAGAATGATGAATCTAGAAAAATTGTATTACAATATTCAGAGGGGTTGACAATGTCGTATTGTATAAGTATATTCAACTCGATTTAATTTATTTATTTATTTTAAATATTTATTTCAATTTAGAGTTTTATTGATGGCAATTTATTTGAAGCATTTTTCTAAAGATTTACCAAACACCATCAATTTCAAATGTCTATATATAACTTTATAAGACTTTATCAAAATTATTGGATTGCGATGATTTAATTAGATAAACTTGACCACCGGAATCGTTCATAAATCACGTTTCTCCCTTTTTTTTTACAAAAACTTTAAACAAACTGCGACAAAAGGATTGGATACACTTGACCATATCATCGGATTCTCCGCTTATAACTAACACATCATTATCGGATATTAAAATACAAAACAATAATATTCTTGTTGAAAATGTTTACAGTCCCTCGTCTCGTCGCATCTCGTATATATGAAAATAGGAAACTGGAAAATCCATTAATTAATTAAAAATTATAGACTCATACAATTTTTATGTTTATTGGGTTGGATGTCATAAATTTTAATTATTTTGGTTATAAAACTCCCTCTAACTATTGAATTATTGTTTGTTCCGACTATTCTATACTAACAAATATTATTATTAAATGCAATTTAATCAAATTTGTTGTTATATATGTACTTATAAGTATTATGATATCGGTATATATTCGAATCCGGTTTCTCATGATTGTTAAAATTCTGTATCATTTGTGGTATACATTCATATATAGGGATTGATTAAATATACATAGGTTGAATGAATTTAGTTATACTATTAGTTAGCTAATTAGGTTATGGAATGTAAGAGCAACTTGAATTATTTATTATTTATTTATTTATAATACTCGTTTTAAATTTATCGAAAATTTTATTTCTGTTTTAAATTTAGCACTGATGCAAGCCAATTTTTCGTGTGTTTTACTACGTGAGTGCTTTTCATGCCGGTTAAAATTTGGGATCGAGAATTCTAATTTTTATTATTTATAGATTTAAAAAAATAAATAAATACTAAGTTTTAGTCGTTTTACTTGTCAAGAATTTACAAAGTAAAACACAAAAAAATGTGTAGCTGCACTGATGCAAGACAATTTTTCGAGTATTTTACTATGTGAATGTCAAAAGTCGCCTAAAATTTGGTATAGAGTTTTCTATTTTTTTTAATGTATTATAATAAATAAAATTTTATAGCAAATAAAATTACGAAGCCTTATTTTAGTCAACCATGCCAAGCACTCACATAGTAAAACACACTAAAAACTGTCTAGCACTGATGGAAGACAATTTTTCGTAATTTACTATGTAACTGCTTGGAAACATCATCATCAATTTGATATCGAGAATTTTTATTTTTCTATTTGTATTTATAAATTATAGTGAATGACTGTGTGATTTACGGCCTAAAACGCGAAGTAGATGATACATACTGGAACCTGTACAATATCGAAATCAGAGATCTGATATCTGATGAAGTTGCCCGATATTGTACATGAACATTAGTCGCGTCACTTAATTCGACATGACTATTGTCGCGTCACTTCAAATATAATATAAGTTGGTATGTGAATGTCAGGAAAAGTCTCTCGCAGTGAAGTGGCACGAAACATAGAATTATCTGGCAGCACCAATACATTCCTAATTTGTGACGGAATATTGACGTTTCAAATACACATTAGTTTTGTGGTGTGTTAATGTTTAGTAAAAGTAAAAACTACTGAGAAAATCAAAATTATTTACTTATAATTATATTATTTATACAGCGTAATTTCGTGAAAGTTTTAGAATTACGAAAAAAAATCCTGTAGTTAGCTAAATATTTCAATATTTTTCTATTAACGCACAAATTGATAGATAAAAAATAAAAATATTTTAAATTATTATATCTTGATTCACTAACAATAAAATGCATCAAAAAAATAAAAATTAAACATTTTGCTATATTCCGTTTTCCTGCATTTTTGCTCCTGTCGCTTAAAACGTTTACGCGTCTAGAAATGTCATTTCACGTGACACGAAACTCTTATAACGACTACTATATAATACGATGTTTGTCACTCCAAACAACATTGTCGCTTTAATCGACTAAGAGAATAAAAAAAATTAATTGCCGGAAGAAACGATAGGTGACACGTTCGGTCACGTTCTGCGTGCTGATCCGGAACAAATTTTGCAGTAATCTCTGAAAGGAGAGCCACCATATTCTTGCCGCAGAGATCGTTGCAGACGACGCTGGGGTAAACACACGCTACGGTGTAAAGAACGACTTGGCTTCTTCAGATTGTCTAAGACAATATGAAGACCAAACTCCGGATCGACACCGTTGGAGCCAAATTGTTGACTCAGTAAGGGGCTGGTAATTGTGTGTATATAAACTGTTTAGTTTTATTATAGAAAATGACATTTTATAAAAAAAATAAAATTTCTACGCTAAATTTTATTTAACTCACAATTTTCGATTTCTTTTATTAAAATGTTGAACAAACATCTGATATTAAAATGGTGCCCACACTGGTTTAAGACCCACCAGTCACACCAGTTACAAACAAATCGAATAGCAAATAGTAACCAATTGTCATTTTATATTTTTGGCACAAAAATGTAGTGTTTCTGTGAAAAAAAGTGGACCAGAACGCTTGTGTTTCGGGAGAAATGAAATTTCAGCACATATATAAATTTTTAAAGCCGGGAGAAAATCTTATCCGTATATCAAATTAAATTTAAGATTAATGAACAAACTAGGCGAACTATCGAGGTTTCTATAAATTATTGAAATGTGCGATAAATACCAAAAATATATCACAATCATCTAACAAATGCCGATGGCCAACGAAGAGTTCAATACTTGACTCACGGGAGGTCATCAAAGGAATAAAGAAAAACATAGTAAATCAAAATATTTCCAAAAATAAATAGAAAATATTCTGGGATGACAAAATAGTCGAATTGACAGCTAAATTATATTTAATAGCTAAAGCTCCTATTGTTGCCGGAATTTTAGTGGTTTAAGCAGCGTACATAACATCGGGAGAATATACCATAGTATAATTCCCGGTCTCTCGATCAATCAAATCGCTTAAAATGATATAAGCCCATCCTACTTTTGCCATACTCGAGTTAAAAAAATCTATCTTTGAGCAAAATGGGCCGCAGGGTTACCAACTGAAACATAATTATTTTTTAAATTATGAGCAATTTTTTAAATATTGACAAAAGAGCAAACTGTAATACGCAGTGTAACATAAATGTACTGCATATTATAGTTTGCTCTTTTTGAATTTTGACGTCTTATTTGATTTGATTTTTCGATTCCGTGTCACCGATACTTTTTGTGTATATTGTTTTTAGATTTTTATATAATATAATTAATACATAATGTCAATTAAAATAAATGATTTTCAGTAGGTATTGTGCATTTGTGAATATCCGAAGAAACCGTAGCAGAGATAATAATCCGTCATAGAGATGAGAATCGTTTAGTATGACGGTATACCGATCTACCAGAAATCACCTGTCGTCATTTGACTAAAATTAATTATTAATGTTGATTCTTTGTCAGTAAAAAGTACAATATAATTCCAAAATGTCTCCGTTTAATTTGGAATTGTGTTTTGTTGTTTAGTCGGTAAATCAGTCCAAATATGGCGATTTGTATATTTTGCTCCATTACATTCAATTTATCTGTTATTTAAAATCACCGCTAGAAATAATAAATTAAAAAATCTAAAATAAGACATGTTATCTCAAAACGCACAATAATAAAATTTTTTTATTGACACAGCCAATCTCAAATTGATAATGAAATGTTTAGCAAATCTAACAAAATGGACTACATTTTGAGCGAAAACAACAGCGCCTAACTTCAACTCAATACTATGGTAAATTCTCCCGATGTTATGTACGCTACTTTAAGGATGAATTGATTTGTGAGCCACTTGATATTAATTGTTCCGTTTTTGCTGTGTCAAACAAGGTTCGATCACTGGATTGTGAATAAAACAAACGATCTAGATAACACTTAATTTTTTCATTTCCGAATAATTCCACTAAATACTAATTTAATTAATTCACTTAACTTAATTATTTAACCTCACAATAATTACTTTATTACACTTTAATAACACTGTATTACACTTTATAAACACTTGACTTGTTCCTTTTTATTATTACTAGCACTATCACGGTTAAAACACAACTAACTTACTTCTAAAATTGTATACCAAATATTTATACCAAATATTCTAGCTTTCTAGAATATTCCACAATATTCGAGAGTGTTTAGACTAATCTTGAATAGTCTAGACACATCTACGCCATAACAGTTTTACATTTACTGTAGTGTCTCTACTCAAATAGAGGTGTCGCCACGATCGTAACACTATTTTGAAATGTTAGTTTTATTATTATTAAGAATTAATTGAACTGATGGGAGGTTTCTATTTTAGTTTTGTACTCTTAATCGGATACAATATGCATATATTCTTATTGAAGAAAGGATTTAAACTGCATTTATAAAGTAATTGAGTTAAGCCAAAGTATAAATACTGTTACGATCGTGGCGACATCTATGTTTGAATAGCGACACTATCGTTAATGTAAAATTGTTATAAAGTAGAACAGTATAGAGGTGTCTAGACTTATCTAGACTAATCGAATATTCTGGAGATTTCTAGAATGGTTAGAATATTTGGTATAAATACGCGACAAACATTTGGGAGAAAATCAGTTGTGTTTTAACCGTCAGAGTGCTAATAGTAATTAAAAGGAAAGTGTTGATAAAGTAAAATAAAGTGTTATTAAAGTGTAATATAGTGTTGTTAAAGTGCAGTTAAATAATTAAAGTGTAGTTAAATAATTAAGTTAAATAAGTGAATTAGTGTTTAATCGGAAATAAATAAATTTAGTGTGTTCTAGAATTTACATCGTTTGTTTTATTCACAATCCAGTGATCGAACCTTGAATTTGACAAGGCAAAAACGTAACAATTGGTGACAGCGGTGGGATTGTGAATTAAAAGATGATTCTAGACGAGTTGAAGATTTCCGATTTAAAGGAAGAGTTGGAGCGACGTGGTTTGTCAACGGTCGGCCAGAAAAATGTATTGAGGCAACGATTACTTCAAGCATTAGAGCTGGAGGGTAATGATCCGGCTAGTTATAATTTTGACGAATCGACGTTTTCCGACCACGCAGAAGGGGACGAAGAGAATGGAGAAAGTAAAGAGGCGGTAGTGGAGGTTGCAGCGGTACCTTCTGGAAATTTCGATATGGCGCAGTTAATGACCGTTATGATGGAAATGAAACAGTCAATAGAAAAGTCAGTTGAAAAGTCCAGTAGCCAATTAAATCAGAAAATTGATCAATCAAATCAGGAAATGAAAGAAATTAAACGGTCAAATCAGCGCATGGAGCAGTCGGTGGGCGAAATCAATAACAAAATGAATGAGAAATTCAATGAAATGTATATCAATTTACATGAAGAAGTAGAGCAAATTGAACAAAAATTACAAAAGGACATCCAATGGTTGGAGCAGAAAGTTATGAATGGGAGTGAACAAATGGAAGAATTACAAGAGAAAGTTCTAGGCTTCGAGAAGAAACTTCTATGTATAGAGGTTAACGGAACAGCATCGCCAGTATCTCAGCCAATTCAAGCAATGAAATTTAAGCCACCGATATTTGATGGCACAACATCGTTTGCGGTTTTCAAATTTCAATTTGAGACAACGGTTAATCAAAATGGGTGGAATGACGCAAATCGGGGAACAGCATTAATAGTGGCTCTAAAAGGAGAATCGGCTGAAACACTGCAGACTATTCCGCAGTATGACCGTAGTAATTACAACGAAATAATTAAGGCGCTGGATCGAAAGTATGGAAGTGACCATAAGCGAGAGATGTATCGTATGGAGTTGAAGAGCCGATGTCAAAAGATCGGAGAGACTCTTCAAGAATATTCCGCAGCAGTCGAGCGGCTAGTGCATTTGGCACATGTGAATACATCTCCCGATTACATGGAGAGGATTAAGATGGACGCATTCATCGATGGAATACGGGATCCGGAAACACGTAAAGCAGTGATGTTATCACCTAAGGCTACTTTTGCCGAGACCATCGCGTGTGCCTTAATAAATTAAACCGCGCAGGCTATCATAAAACCGTCGCTTAAGTTACGACGAGTAGAAATGGACAGCAGCACCAACGTCGGGCGGTCGGTTCCAAGATACAGAGAGGGTGGTAGCAAAATAAAATGTTGGACATGTGACAGAATGGGTCATATGTCGAGAGACTGTAAAGAAGGAAAATGGAGGCGTACAAGATCACGATCTCCTATGCAACGAGCAACAAGCAGAGAGCGGGCGTTGGTCAAGGAAGATGGCCAAGAACGAAAGGAGTCGTTAAACTACAACGAGTCAGCCTAAAGGGGCAGAAGCTGACTCCCATAACCAATTGCCCCATAACCTCCATCCCTATTTCGAGATTAGGACGAGTCGGTGACAGCTTAACAATTAAAGGAAGTATTGAAGGGAAGAGCTGTGTTATTACCCTAGATACAGGAGCGGTGCGCACGTTTGTCCGTGAGGATCTAGTAAAGGGAAGAGTACTACCAGCCAATGAGTTGAAATTACGTACAGCCACAGGAGAGAGCGCAGACATAAAAAACAGGAAGCTTGTGAGAATTAAGATAGGCAATGCTCAATTCCAACACGAAGTGCTGGTCGCAAAAATAGTGGATGAAGTCATCTTGGGGATGGACTTCATGAGGGCGAATGACTTCGTGGTGGATGTTGGAAGAGGAGTATTGGACTGTGATAATTTCGAGTTACCACTGCCAGTGGATGATGTGGAAACAACTACTAGGCGGGTAATAATAGAACATCGGGAAAAGCTGCCACCGAATTCGGAAACAATTGTGTGGGGCAGATTGGAGGGAGGTTCTGGGCCACCCAGGTTGTGGGTTGTAGACGCCAGTGACGAAGAAAGCGAAACCAAAGGAATTATGATAGGGCGGACGTTAGTAAAATCAGATAACGAATGTAGGGTACCGATTAGGACCCTAAATCTCTCGGAAAAAACAAAAACAATTAAGAAAGGAACGGTTATTGGTAAATGTGAAGAGGTGTCAACGATAATGAAATGCGAGCAGAAAAATCCGAGTAGAAACACCGATACGCAAGGACAAAAGCAAATAGTAGAACACCTCATGCAGAAATGGACTGGGGATCTTACCATGAACCAGAAAAATTCAGCACGACAACTGTTCGAACAGTATAAGTCAATATTTTGCAGTACACCGGATAATAATGGAAGGGCTAACATGGTGAAACATCGAATTGATACCGGAACGGAGACACCTATACGCCAAGCGCCGAGAAGGCTACCTTTAGCAAAACGAGAAGAGGTGGACCGAATGGTAACGGACATGCAGGCAGCTGGAGTGATTGAATCATCAAACAGTCCATGGAGTTCACCTGTAGTATTAGTTCAAAGGAAGGATGGGAAAATGCGCTTTTGTGTCGATTACCGAAAGCTAAATTCAGTAACGAAAAAGGATAGCTACCCATTACCAATTGGATCGATGACACGTTGGACACATTGTCAGGTGCTAGAATGTTTTCAACATTGGACCTGCAAAGCGGGTATTGGCAGGTGGAAGTCCAAGAGCAAGATCGTCAAAAAACGGCGTTCAGTGTGGGTAATGGGCTATGGCAGTTTAACGTGATGCCATTTGGATTATGTAATGGCGCGGCAACTTTTGAACGACTTATGGAGCGCGTGTTAAAGGGACTGCACTGGAAGATTTGCCTCGTGTATTTGGATGACATCATTGTTATGGGAAAGGATTTCGAAGAACACTTAACAAATTTGTCAGAGGTATGGAAGCGATTACAATCAGCCGGTTTAAAGTTGAATCCGAAGAAGTGTTCATTATTTAGAACGGAGGTAAAATTTTTGGGGCACAAGGTAACGACCAATGGAATCCACACCGATGAGGACAAGATATCAGCGGTAAAGGACTGGCCAAGACCTAAAAATTTACGGGAATTACGGAGCTTCCTCGGATTGTGCACTTATTATAGGCGATTTGTGCCAGGATTTGCCAATGTGGCAAAGAGCTTACATGATTTGACCTGGAAGAACAGAGCATTTGAATGGAGTGACGAGCAAGAGGAGTCATTCAATGAATTGAGAAGGCGATTATGTACGGCACCGTTGTTGGCATACCCTATACCTGGTGTTAAGTTTATTCTTGATACCGATGCAAGTAATGATGGCATCGGAGGGGTGTTGTCGCAAGAAATTGAAGGGCAAGAAAGAGTAATAGCTTATTACTCGAAGGTGTTATCTAAACCAGAACGTAACTATTGTGTAACTCGTAAGGAATTGTTGGCTATAGTGGAATGTGTGAAACATTTTCATAAGTACCTCTATGGCCAAGAATTTGATATACGAACGGAACATGGAGCATTACGTTGGCTACTGCAGTTCAAGAACCCAGAAGGACAGGTAGCGCGTTGGATTGAGCGACTACAGAGCTATCATTACCAGATCGAACATCGGAAAGGGAGTGCACATGGAAATGCTGATGCATTGTCAAGACGACCATGTCAAGTGGAATGTAAGCACTGCGGGCGTATAGAAGCAAAGGAAGACGTTATCGACATCAGGCTTATGCAAATACTACCCGATAAGGAATGGACGGATGAAACGGTTAGGGACGAGCAGTTAGCAGATCCAGATTTGGCAATAATCATGCAACTTAAAGAGACAGGAAATCGTCCAACTTGGTGTGAAATTGCGGATAAGAGCCCACGGTAAAGGCTTACTGGGCACAATGGGATAGTCTCCAAATCGAGAACGAATGCTTAAAACGAATATGGGAAAGCTCGGACGGTAATGTGAAGCAATTGGTAAAAGTGGTGCCTAAGTCTAGAATTGCCGAGATATTGAAGGAGTATCACGGAGGGGCAAGTGGGGGTCATCTGGGAATTAATAAAACACTTGCCAAAATACGTCAACGTTTTTACTGGTCAGGCAGGATGTAGACAATCTGTAGTGGAGTGGTGCCAAAAATGTGATCAATGTGCGGCGGTAAAAGGTCCTGCACGGAAAAGTCGGGGAGCAATGCAGCAATATAACGTTGGAGCGCCGTTTGAAAGGATCGCAATGGATGTGGCAGGACCATTCCGGACTACGGATCTTGGTAACAAATATGTGCTAGTAATAATGGACTACTTTAGCAAATGGCCAGAGGTGTATCCCATACCTAATCAGGAGGCAACCACGATAGCTGACGCCGTGGTTAATAATTGGATAAGTCGTTTTGGAGTACCAATGGAGATTCACACAGACCAAGGAAGAAATTTTGAGTCAGTTGTATTTCAGGAAGTCTGTCAGTTGCTCGGTATAAATAAAACAAGAACAACGCCTCTGCATCCACAGTCGGATGGTATGGTGGAAAGATTCAACGGGACGTTGGAGATATATTTAGCAAAGGTCGTGGAAAATGATCAACACAACTGGGATCGACATATTCCGATGTTCCTGATGGCGTATCGATCAGCAGTACATGACTCAACGGGAATGACACCAGCGAGAATCCTTTTTGGAAATAATCTGCGATTACCCGGGGATCTAAAGTTTGGAGCTGTTCCGTCATCAGCTTTAGATAGACAGAATTATGTTGACCAGATGAGAGGAGAACTCGACGAGATACACCAGTTTGTACGAGAGAGGATACGAGTATCAAGTGACCGGATGAAGGCTCGATATGACATACGAGCAAATAATAAAGGTTTCGAAGAAGGAGAGTTAGTATGGCTTTGTAGTGTTTTCATTTTGATCTTCATTTTTCATTTTTATTTTTTACCATTTAGATTTTTATTGTTTTCGTTTGCACTTTAGATTTTAATGGTTGCGTACAAAATTAGATTTAATTTTTATAAATAAGTAATCATTGATTTTATATTTTGTTGATTTTTGTTTTTAATATAAAAAAATCAGAGTTCTATTGTTAGCAGACCGAAAAGGCTGTGTGTTACCAAATTTAATTAAATAAAATTAAAGTTAATTGTAAACCTAATTCACTTAATATTGTAAAGTATAGATATATAAAATTGTGAATAAAAACATAACATTCGACATTTTTGAAATATATCTGCATATGGAATTGTACAATGTAAATAAATAAACCAAAAGAAAACTTGTAAAGATTCAAGTGATATACAGTATCATCGTATTTAATGGGGAACTACAACCTTACCCATAAGTGGTAACCCCGACGTGATTAAGAACACGCACCAATATTGTGTACCGCATCAATCACACCACATCAACAACATCGACATCAACACCAGCAACGGCATCATCATTAACATCACCAACACTACACACATTTGCATTTTAACAGAGACCGAGGTGACTCCATGTTAACGAGTCTCTGCACCGGCGGATTTTCTTTCAAATCAAAAGCAAAAACTGTAAGTACGCAACTATTTTTATTAGAGTGCAAACAAAATTTTTCTTTCTTCGTTTTTGTTTTAATAAAATCTAAAAATATAGTCTTGTATTTCTTTAAAAATTTTTTGTTTTCGGCATCCTCTAAATTTTACATTCAAATCCAAAAATTTTTTTTTTTTTCAGTATTTAACTAAATTTTACTTGCGAAATGGATCCGTCTGCGACTACTCCTTCTCCTCCAATTAATGAGAGTGACGAGGCATCCACTTCGGATGCTACAAATTTAACTTTTTCACCAGCTCAGCTCGCTGTCCTGATTAATGAAGCGGTAGCTAAAGCTGTACGGAGAATAAATTTACCTGAGCCTCCCATAATTGATCATGTTCCTACTCCTCTTTTATCAGCTCTAATTTCTCGTGTTGCGTTCAAACCTCCACAACCTCTCTACGCTCAGAACCCGGTTGTTTGGTTTGAGATTCTAGAGCAACAATTTCTGGTTGCTGGAATTAGCGTTGAGGCAACTAGGTATGCACACGCGGTTGGGGCCCTGGATGCACGGCTCCATGATACTTTGGCTTACATAATAACACAGGCTAAAGGGGCTCAGCCATATACGGCTTTCAAGACCGAAGTGATCCGGGTGCTGGGGGAATCGGAGAAAACAAAGATGAACAATTTGATGCATGGCTTGACACTTGGGGACAGGAAGCCATCACAGTTGCTGAGCGCCATGAAGTTGAATGCTGGCGACAACTTGAACGAGCCGACCATCCGTCAATTTTGGATGAAGAGATTGCCGCAGCAGGTTCAAATGGTACTCACACCATTTGAAAATGATGTCTCCCTGTCAGTCTTGGCGGAACGAGCTGACAATGTTTTCGAGACAATGACACAATCTCAAGTCAGTGCTATTGAGTCATCCGCTTCCGTATCTACCCCAAATATTACTATTGATCAACAATTTTTGGAATTTCGTAGAACCTTGCTATCGGAGATTTCGGAAATTTTTCAACATCAGTCTAGGTCTCGTTCAAATTCAGATTCTAATTCCAATCGAAATAGTAATTTTGGATCTCGAAATAATTCACGATCCAATTCGCGGCCAAATTCACGATCTAATTCACCTAATTTTCGACGATATCAAAATTATGGTGAGCCTTCTGCGTCTAATAATTTCATTTGCTTTTACCATCATTTTTTCGGAAACAAGGCACAAAAATGTAAAACTGGTTGCCAATATTTAAAAAATTCTATAACTTCCGATAGCAAGGTTGCAAAAAACCAGTAAGTCATTTGCAGATAGCGGGCTGCAATGACATATTTGAATCCAGCCGCCTTTTAATTTTCGAAATCGTCTTACAAATTCACTTTTTAATAGATACAGGTGCAGATGTCTCAGTCTTGCCGGCTCGTTTCGCTCGGAACCCAAGGGTCGACCCATCATTCAGATTGTTTGCTGCTAACGGCTCTGCAGTGAACGCCTTTGGCACCAAAATTCTCAAATTAGACATCGGACTGCGCCGCGAATTCTCCTGGGAATTCATCATTGCTGACGTGTCGATGCCTATCATCGGCGCTGACTTTTTAAAAAACACAGGTTTATTAGTAGATATGCAAAGACAGAGGCTCATTGATCCGTTAACCTCTTTGCATACACGCGGTGTTTTTTCTTCTAACAACGATAATTCTACATTGTCTAGGATCGACAAGTCAGTGATGGACTCAGGAGTCTTCAAAGTAATTTCTAAATTTCCGACAGTAATTCACGGACACATAAACATCGACAACACCAAACACAACGTGACTCACAAACTAGAGACGTACGGACCACCGGTTGCATGCAAACCACGACGATTGGCACCGGACAAATTCATCATCGCGAAAACAGAATTCGAAAACATGATGAAACTCGGGATTTGCAGACCTAGTAGCAGTCCTTGGTCCAGTCCTCTACATCTCGTGTTAAAAAAGAATGGAGACTGGAGACCATGTGGGGATTATCGAGCTCTTAACCGTGTAACGATTCCGGATCGATATCCTATTCCACATCTCCAGGACTTTACACAACGACTCGAAGGGTGCTCTATTTTTTCTACAATAGACCTTGTCCAGGCATTCCACCAAATTCCTATCGAACCGACGGACATTCCAAAAACAGCTATTTCGACACCTTTCGGACTTTTTGAATTCTGTAGAATGACTTTTGGACTTCGCAATGCAGCACAATCGTTCCAACGTCTTATGCACTCAATTCTACTAGGACTTGATTTCTGTTTTGTGTATTTGGACAATGTGCTCATTGCCTCTAAAAATTATGACGAACATCTCGAACATATTAAAATGACCTTTGCTAAATTTGAAGAACATGGACTAGTAGTAAATATTGACAAATGCACTTTTGCTAAACATGAAATTCAATTTTTAGGCCATACGGTAACTGGACAAGGTATCTTACCATCGCATGAACGGGTTCAAGTCATCAAAAATTTCGAACGACCACAGACTGTTAAACAACTGAAACGATTTTTAGGTATGATCAACTTTTATCGACGCTTCATTCCGGGCGCTGCTGCTGACCAAGCATTACTGAATGATTATCTAAAAGGTTATACCAAGAACAGTCGCGTTCCAATACAGTGGTCAACAGCAGCTATAGAAGCGTTCGATAACTGCAAAATTAAACTTTCCGATGCTACATTACTAATTCATCCTTCATCATCAGCACCTCTGGCCATCATGGTTGATGCTTCCGATACAGCGATTGGTGCTGTAGTTCAGCAATTAATTTCGGATACTTGGCAACCACTCGGTTTCTTTTCAGTACGTCTCAATGATACGCAAAAGAAATACAGTGCTTATGATCGCGAACTTCTATCGGCTTATTCTGGTGTTAAACACTTTCGTCATTTTCTCGAAGGTCGTACGTTTACACTATATACCGATCATAAACCACTCGTTCACGCATTTAGTCAGAATCCGGAAAAAGCATCTCCTCGTCAGTTTCGACACTTAGATTTCATTGGTCAATTCACAACCGATATCCAACACATTTCTGGTTTGGATAACATCGTTGCAGATACTCTCTCACGCATTAATCAAATTTCTATTCCTGAAAGTATTGATTATGCTATCATCGCAGATGCTCAGACTAATGACGAAGAATTCCAAGAAATCTTAAGGAGTAATTCGGTTCTCAAATTTGAGAAATTCCCTATTTCATTCAATTCGAAAACCCTAATACATTGCGATACTACAACTGCTACACCTAGACCATTCATTCCGCTTAATTTCCGAAAACAAGTTTTCGATGCATTTCATAATCTTTCTCATCCTGGCGTCAAAGCTTCCATTAAACTTTTGACTCAGAATGTCATCTGGCCATCTATTAATAAAGACGTCCAGAAAATGGCTCAAAACTGTGTAGCTTGCCAAAAGGCTAAAGTCTCTCGTCACACAAAATCTCCGCTTAGCACATACAAATTAACTTCTCAACGTTTTTCGATTATTCACCTCGACATCATTGGTCCATTACCAGTTTCTGATAATCAGCGGTATTGCGTTACATTGATTGATAGATACACCCCCTGGCCCGAGGCGATTCCAGTTCCTGATATTACTGCTGCTACAGTTGCCTTCGCTGTCTACTCTAATTGGATAGCTCGCTTTGGTGTGCCAGAGTCCATTGTTACGGACCAAGGCATGCAATTCGAATCGCAACTTTTTCACGAACTGGCAAACTTACTTGGATTCGAGCGACGGAGAACAACTAGTTACAATCCAAAATGTAATGGTATGATCGAGCGATGGCACCGTGTCATCAAGTCTGCCATTATGTGCTACGATCGAACAGATTGGACTAGTGTTCTCCCTTCAATTTTACTTGGACTACGAACGACGTACAGCGACGAACTGAAAGCAACACCTGCTGAACTCGTATTTGGGCTTACGACTCGAGTTCCAGGTACCTTTTTAGATCCTAGGAACGAACAAATTTTACAATCAGACTTTGTTACTAATCTAAAACGACACTGACGAAATACGACCTATACCGGCATCGCGACACGCAACGGACAAAATTTTTATCAGTAAAGATCTGCATATTTGCTCGCACGTTTTCTTACGAACTGACGCAGTACGCAGATCACTGCAACCACCATATACAGGACCATTTTTAGTAATTGACCGTACACCAAAATTTTATACATTAGATTTGAACGGAAGACACACCAAAATTTCAATCAACAGACTGAAACCATGTTTCACCGACAATCAGCAAACACTGACTACAAATACTGGACCATCTTTACCGACTCTCGAACCAAAACCTTCTATTTCGGCTAACGTGCCTGGGGTACTTGCTGCAGGGCCGAAAAGTAAAAAAAAGGTTCACTTCGATCTTGCACCAAAAAGTGTAAGGACTACAAGTTCGGGTCGTGTATCCAGGACCCCTTCTCGTTTCTTATATTTTCTTCGATAGATCTTCGATCTCTCTGGAGGGGGAGTATTTGTAGTGTTTTCATTTTGATCTTCATTTTTATTTTTTACCATTTAGATTTTTATTGTTTTCGTTTGCACTTTAGATTTTAATGGTTGCGTACAAAATTAGATTTAATTTTTATAAATAAGTAATCATTGATTTTATATTTTGTTGATTTTTGTTTTTAATATAAAAAAATCAGAGTTCTATTGTTAGCAGACCGAAAAGGCTGTGTGTTACCAAATTTAATTAAATAAAATTAAAGTTAATTGTAAACCTAATTCACTTAATATTGTAAAGTATAGATATATAAAATTGTGAATAAAAACATAACATTCGACATTTTTGAAATATATCTGCATATGGAATTGTACAATGTAAATAAATAAACCAAAAGAAAACTTGTAAAGATTCAAGTGATATACAGTATCATCGTATTTAATGGGGAACTACAACCTTACCCATAGCTTTACAACCCACAACGGAAGAAGGGTTTATCACCAAAGCTGCAACCTTCATGGGAAGGGCCGTATACCATCATCACCAAAATAAATGACGTGGTCTACCGGATCAAGAAAGGGCAGCGAGGAAACTTGAAGGTGGTGCATATAGAGCGATTAGCGATCTACAGGGGTAGTGAGTTGGATCCTGTTCGGGACGAATCAGGATTAGGTAGGGGGTAATGTTACGATCGTGGCGACATCTATGTTTGAATAGCGACACTATCGTTAATGTAAAATTGTTATAAAGTAGAACAGTATAGAGGTGTCTAGACTTATCTAGACTAATCGAATATTCTGGAGATTTCTAGAATGGTTAGAATATTTGGTATAAATACGCGACAAACATTTGGGAGAAAATCAGTTGTGTTTTAACCGTCAGAGTGCTAATAGTAATTAAAAGGAAAGTGTTGATAAAGCAAAGGTTAATCGTGTTTATCGTGTATAAATTGTTTTTATTTTTATTTGTTAAATTTAACGGGGGCACATTACTGTGTGGATGTGGCCTGTTATGTTATATAAGCTATCTATTAACGGATAGTTTTGTACAAGCAGCTTCTCAGATCCAACTTTTCTTAAACGAGGTTTCAAGGGGAACTTTTCGATAATTTTAATATAAAAAGTTTAAAAGTATAAACAGAACTAAAGGTACAGTGACAAGTGACGAATCCAGTCAAACTAAAATACACAGAAAGTGTAATTTAATTTGACATAGGCAGCGACATTATCGTTGAACTTTTTTAGAATCGATTTCTAATTTTGTCGACGGCGCTGCAGTGTCGGTACTATATTTTTGACTGTCATTTTTTATGTACATATGTACACAAATTAAAACAAAATCCTTTTCCCGCCTTAGCGGTGTCGCTCTTTGTTCTGTTTACTCAAGCGATATCGCCGAAAGACAAATGTACTTGGTCGTTGTATCTTTGGTTCTTTTTATACCTTAAAAGCTCAATGAGATTCTATAATTTGTTGACACACAATTTGAAATATTTTAAATTTTGACATCTATTTTGTTGTCAAATTTCAGCAAATATTCAGCAATTTTGGTGTTAAAAGTTGAATTTTTAGTTCTAGTCGTGTCCGCTTGAATCAACTTCAAGAATACCATTTAATTACCTCTAAGTCCTACATTTTACAGTTACTATACCTAAAATGGAACTATGCACCTCTAAACTTATGTAATTTAGGGATGATAATGATCCACATTAAATATGTATAAAATAATGTAAATTTTTAAAATTGTCATGAAATTGTTGTTAATTTTAAAGATCTAAAATCTGTAATAGAGATGAGAACGCGATGCTTCAGACCTCTAAAGATTGGTCTCGGCGGCTGTTATAGTTCGGCGAAAGGCAAATAAATTAAATAGTTAAAGCGGTGCCATAAAAAGTCACAAAAGTAAAATCCTCAGCGGTAGGAGAATAAGCTGCCATCTGTTCAGCAATAGATTAACGACAAAAAATAAATCTATCGATGAAGCTTCATTATTTGCGCACCACTTGAATAAACAGAATATCTAGTTGCTAACAACAAAACCATTCATAATGAAGTGTGCGTCTAAGAATGTCAATGATATTATTATTCTCGTGTTGTAATTTTGGTATTATTTATTTCACGGAATTTCGTTTTTTTTTGCCGAAACTTGTTCTTAATCCATTAATAATAATTTTTTGATCTAACCAAGTCATTTTCTTTCTACATTCCATTGAACAGTATCGCTGCTGTATACGGCATAAATATTGAATGGAACGAACATTGAGTTCTACACTGCATTATCGCCGGTATACCCTAGGAACTGGTACGATAAAATTTTTTAGGGTTCCCTAGTTGAAAATGTAAAACATCATTCGTTTCTCAACGAGTGGAAATTTTGCATGCACATTAAGTCATTTAATCCACAGATAATTCAACTATTAATTAGATTAATTAATTAATAATTAAATGTAGGTATCAATATTTTTACATTTTATTTATATGGCATGTGATATGTGATTTTGAAGGGCTCACTTTAACGATTCTAAAACTTTTTTTGATGAATTCATGAGATCGAATGTTGAAGGTCCAAAATTATGAAAATTATGAGAAAATGAAATGTTCAATATTTGAAATGGCTTAAACAATAATTTTTAATAAAATTTGAGGTCCAAAAATGGTCATCAATTGTTACAAATATATGGTATTACATTATATTACCTATCTGTAACCGTAAATGACGTAATCGTCGTTTCGCTGTAAAGAACCAAACAGGCCCGATATTGACGTTGGTTCAAACATAAAGGCATAGCATGTTGCTCTCTTTGTAGAAACATGAGGAGCTATCAACAGGATAATCTTTGTTAGACAGGACTTTTGGCAATAAATAAACCAAACGGCGCTTCAACTACTGAAGTTAATCCTCAAAGGTAAACGTTAGGTCAGATGTTGTTGGCCTAGTGCCATAAGAAAGCTGCCGTTACTATTGCAGAACAAATTCAAATGGTGGTCATTGTGAATGTATCGAGAAACAGATATCTGGAGTACGTTTACTGGCTTTGTACATGCCATCTTAGTGTTCAGTGGAGACGAGTATTGATTTTATTGAATATGTACTTCTCATGATTCAATAAGACCTACGTCTCTATCAGCAGTTCACGTGATGACTTATATACTTTTGAAAATAAAAGATTGATATTTGGATTCCATGAGGATGCACAACGCGAAACATTATACTAGTATAGATTGTATACATACTTTCCGATGTATAGAATATTGAAGCAGGTAATGGGAAGCGGTCTTTAGTCCTTACAAGCAGTAATGGTTGAGATTCCGATTAGTTTAGTTCATTCGAATTGTTTTTTCTATAATTTAAAAATTTAAAATTTAATAATACAATTGGAAAGTAGACTGAAATCCATGCTTAACCGTACTTTTTAATTTTATTTAAGAAAAACTCATTTTATATACTCCAGGAAAAACTATTTTCTAACATAGGTTATTGATGCGTTAGAGTGGGTAAATCTTATGTTTTGTCTTCAATTATATAAATTGTCTTCAACCAGATTCAAAATATCATGGAAGAATGAAGATGTTAAGCACTGAATAATTATCTAATGCAATTTTTATAAACTCTGTCGATCTAATTTATTTTTATGATTAAATCGTTTTATACATATATGGGCAGTAAATTAAGCCTTCAGTCACCTCGAGGTTAATCTACTAGCCAACTATATAGACGCAATTGATCAATTAATCATTCTATATGTACATGCCACATGTAAAGAAATAAAAAACAAACAAATTACCAAATTTAAGGGTAACATTTTTTCTTTTCTTACAAAACATCATTTAGTTTAATTGAAAAGCTATCTACAATACTAACGAAATATCTATAAATAAAACTTCCGTTTCCGCAAAACTTAATTTAACATTTCGATCATAAATCACAAACCTCTAAAACAACAAATAATTCATCTCTCACTTGTCATTTTTCGCAGTGTAATTCGCTATAGTGCCATTCACGCATAAATTTTTCCCGTTATTTTCATTTCCGGTTTTTTCGATGTTTCAATACAACTGCATATATATATATATATATATATATATATATATATATATATATATATATATATATATATATATATATATATATATATATATATATATATATATATATACAGGACCAAAATAAATGTCTTATAGTAAATGACAAATGGAGATTGAAGATAAATATTATGCGTATATATAGAGCTCCATTTCTATTCGACCAATGAAATAAATTTGATTTAACGCGGGAATTTCCAATGATGAAGCAGATGATTATCATTTACATGTGATATGAGACGGTATAAAACCAATCGGAGATACCCCAATCGGTACCATTTTGTTTTTCCACTTGCTACCAAAATTCCTATTTGTCGTTTTGCTATTGTATTTATTGGGGGGGAATTTTTTACATGCGCGTACGTACCATCATTTTCCACAATTTTCGCGAGAAGCCTGATTTTTTTTGTGCCGCACAATACAAAATGGTTACATTATTATGATTGCTATGTAGTAAAGTTTTCCAGGGTCCAGTAAATAATAACGTCTCGCTCAAGTGAATGACGTCATACCCAATTTTCTTAAAATCGAAAACGACGATAAAAAATCTACTTTATGTTTTGACAGTAGTTTTTTGATGTTTATTTATACGATGTATGTACATATATATGTATTTACAGCATCCGTTCATTTCGATTTTAGTTTATCTTGATTCTATTTTTTTTACCCCCATTTTCACACCACTCCCTCATATACTTTTTATGCGATGCTGTTTGTTGTCTTTAGATTTTGTTCTCAATATTTATAAGCAAAAAATCTAAAGCTTTTTTTCCAAAGTTGAACTTTTTTTTATTTTCGATCTCCCCCGTCGTCTATCTGGCGTCCTTTATATACAGCGCAAAAAAAATCAAGCAATGAGAAGGATGAAATATATCTCATTGGCATTGGTTGTGTCGACAAATTGGCGCCCATTTATGAATCCAATTTTTTTATTTCTTTTGTGTTGAGATATAAAATACAAAAAAAAAAAAAATAAGAAATTGATAAGGAAAAATAAAAGAAAATGAAAAATGATAAAAATGATTTTATGCGGATTTTGTTAAGAAAAACAACATTTAAAAAAATCTAGAAACGAATATTCAAAGATGAACGATTTTTTATTGTTGTGTTTGCGGAGCTGGCTGCCTATATTCTTTATAAATATATAGGCGACGCAAATATTTGTATGTATGTTTATTGTATATGTATTTGGTAGAATCAAAGTCATGTGAATTTTTATCGATATATATGGTACGTTTCGTCCCTGATCGATTAGTCGGTCTTAAGTAGGCAACGCTAAAAATATAGCTTACCAGGTCGCAATTCAAAATCACTAACCAAATTTAAATGATTCGAACGACTACGGTCGGATTGGGGAATCCAACCTGAACACACACGGATCCTCATTAAATCACTTTCTCAATTTTTCCATAATTTTCAGTTTTGTCTAATAATTTAATCGACTTTTCATAATTTTCCGACAAAAATGTTTACCCAAAACTAGTTGTCTGTAGTCTCGAAATCGAAAAATTAAATATTATTTACTATTATCGAAGCGAACAATTAATTTGTCTGCAGATATACGCAGTTTAACATAGTGTTTAATATTGAAGAACATTTCTTGTTGCTAAAATATTTGAGGATATTTTATTTGGTCCCGAAAACTGTCCAAGAAATTGTCAATTAACAAATCTCTAATGTAATGAAATATGTGATAATATTGTGGCAATTCGTTACAAATAGTTAGAAGTATAAACCCATTTGAACTCATCGCGGAATCGCATCGAGGTTCGAACCTTAAGCTTAAGACATTCAGATGTATATAGTGTAAAATATTACGTCACGTATGTGACAACTTACCGAAGTTAATAGTACTAAAGGCTTTATCGTTAAATCGTCTAAATAGTTTTTAATGCTTAACGAATAAAAAACTGTTTCAAAATTCAAATTCACAAAATATGATTCAAACCTTGCCTTCCCGCATGATCCAACTCTAGTGTTATTCTATTTGCAACTACTGGCGACCGTAACTATATTTAAAATGACCAAATTTGAAAAATAATTAGGGTGGTAATTTTAATTGGATTTTATAGCACTTGGCTAATTAAGTTTTTCTTGAAATTTGTATCGGGTTTTCCATTTGGGACTTGACAACTTTGAACTTTCACTGGGAACGCAGCCTTAAACAAATAACCAAACTGTCAGTGTCAAAACATTCAGTAAAGACAACATTTTCATCATGGTGAAGTACACGAACGAACAAGTTTTCAAATAATTAAAATTTACCACAAAAATTACGAGTCGGCGACTGCAACTTCAAGAGCGTTAAGTCCATTTTTTGGCTAAACGGCTTCGTCAACAAGCAGAATATGCGTCATGTGAAAACCGTCATGTGCTTCAAGAAGCACCACTTCATCCACAAAAAATAACTGTATGGTTTGGTTTTCATGCTGGTGGAGTAATTCGGCCGTTTTTTTGGTTGATGAAAGTGACCATCACGTTTCAATCAATGGAGATCGCTACAGAAACATGTTGCAACGTTATTTCTTTGGTCAATTGCATGAGCTAAACATTAATGATATATGGTTTCAACAAGGCGGTGCAACATGCCACACAGCGGGTCAGAGCCAATATTGAACGAGAGATGACGGCCGTTTCTGTCGAAATATGTGGCCGAGTCATCCAAAATTGGACTCAACGAATCGACACCTCCCCGTGGTGGACATATGAACGATGACGAATTCCATACATAAATGTTTTGATTGTACTTCAAGCCAATAATAAAATTTTCGAGATATCTCAACTGGTTTGCGTTTTATGAAGATAGGGCACTTCAAGAAGAGAGACCGCTTCGGAAGGGAGACCGATTATCGCGGTATAGCTCTCCTTTGCACAGCATACAAGTTACTGTCCTGCATTATATTAGATAAAATCACCCCTCTAGTGGAGGGCTTGGTTGGTAACTATCAAGGAGGATTTCGTCCGAATCGATCTGTCACTTATCAGGTCTTTTCGCAGCGGATGGTTCATCTAAATATTGTGAGACTTCCATCCCGTACATCAGGTGTTCCTGGATTTCCGGCAGGCCAATGACTCGATCAAACGAGAGAGTTTGTGATCTGCGCTGGAATACCTATAGGTATGACAACAAAATTGGTACGATTGTGTAGAATGACAGTGATACAGTCTCACTGCTGTGTTAAAGTTGAGAACAGGCTATCGACAATTTTTGCAGTTAACTCGGGTGTTCGGCAGGGAGATGCTCTGTCCCCGATACTCTTCAATTTCATGTTGGAGTACATCTTTCGTAAAACTGAAACACCTCAGCGCAATATCTTATTGCGCCAGTCCAATCAGGTGCTTGCATATGCAGATGCCATATGCGTGATTGGACTGAATAAAGCAACGGAGTGAAGGAAATACTTGATCCGCTGGTAGAGTTTTCAGCTTCTCTTGAACTCCAGATTAATGAGTCCAAAACCAAATACATGATCTCTGGTTATAGAGACAATGGCACACCATATTTTAGTAGTGGCCACTACACGTTTGAAGGAGTCAGGAATGTCAAATATCTAGGCTTTCTTATCACTCACGATAACAGTGTGGTTGAGGATATTAAGGTGCGGCTGGCAACTGGCAATCGTGCTTTGTATTCTCGAAGCCCTGAAGGTGAAGGTGAAGCTTGGGCAAAGCGTTGAACAGGCCGATTGGATGTGAAAATTGGGCGCTGACGAGTCATATTTACGGCCCAAAACGCGAAGTAGATGGTAGCTCTGTACCGTATCGAGATCAGAGATCTGATGAAGATCCCCGATAGTGAACATGAAATAAGATCTCAGCGCGTACGCAGTCTTGGTCACGTTCTACGTGCTAATCCGGAACGAATTGTGCAGCGATCTCTGAAAGGAGAGCCATCATATGGTAGGCGCAGAGGTCGTTACAGTCGACGATGGCTCCATGGTGTAGAGAACGAATTGGCTTCCTCAGATTGTCTAAGACATTTTGGAGCCCATGATCGAAACCGTTGGAGCCAGATTGTTGCCGCACAGTAAGGGGCCAGTAATAGCCTTTAAACACTGTTTATGATTAACTAAATATGTTGTTCGAATAGTTCAGTCGTATTCAATCTTCATTGCTAACTTCAGGAACCTCTTTAAACAATTTGTATAATGCGTTCATCTCTCTATATTCATACCAATATATTCGCATAACACATAAATTCCAATTTTCATGTAACAAATTATCTTAAATCTTATGAAATTATCTTATCGTTTAATATCAATTCCGAATACATATTTTACTTATAAATATCGAGGGTTAATCCACAAAATAAAATTCTACCCGCACAAAATAATCGTCCCCCTCCCTTCCCGAATGAACGAGAGCAAAATAAAAATATTATCTATTGCCGCATGGATTCGGGGAAATGGGAAAAAATTAATCGACTATAACTGATTAAATTATATCGACGTCATATCGGAATCGGAATAATAAAATTTATTTTTATTGTCGCAACAACAATAAAAAAAAATTATATTTTTCTTTGGGATTTTCTTATAAATTGTACATAAGAGTTTGGTTGTAAGTTAGTCGAGGATTTAAGATTAATTTCTTAATTGACTAATCCGCATCTATATTATTTACCACCAAAAGTATATGCGTATAACTTACAAACGATAAGTTAAATTACTTCGCCGTCCCATCGAAATAGTTACGCGCACCCAATAAATGTTTAACATTACTCACAGTTATCCGTATGTATGTATATATGTATGTATGTATTTATATAACTATATAAGATGTAATCCATCGATAATGCCAAAATATCAATGCATATCACAACAATCTTAATTGATTTATGTTTGCACTCCCAAAACAACATTGTATGTGTGAGTGTGTGTGTGTGTGTGTGTTAAAATGGAAAAAACTCTCTTCCCATCCTCCTTCAATCGTGATCAAATCGACTCCGGTCCACATACATATATAAATTAAGAAGATAAAATTTTCCCTCCGAATTTATTTAAGAATTTTTCCTATCAATTGACTAAATTATATTTACAAGTTTACCCATTCCTCTTACAAATATATACACACAATCAGGCATCCCATCCCCGGCCCCTATATAAATACATATTTGCGGCAGTTCATATTTTTATTTTCATGTTGTTTTCCAAAAAATAAAACATAAAACAAAAAAATCAAGATAACAGAAAGGCAAGCATTTTCCATTTTTCCAACAACAATTTTTTTTATTTAGTGCGGTCGACTATAAATATATTTCGATGACGGCGAAGAAGCGACCAAAGTTATTTTAGCGGTATGATTGTGTGATGTTGTATTACACCCAAGAGAGTGTAGAATGATTAGGACAGATTTTGTTTTGATGTTTTGAAGTATATTTGGTCAGCAATCAACTTAAAACGTATAACTAATTAGGTGTTACAGCCATACAGTCATGTTACAGTTAGAATGGTAAATATGATCTTTGAGCTCTTGTGATATTAAACTAATTTCAAGAGTTGGATTATTTTGGACTTGAACGTTGAGCTGTTATTAGTGAATCGGGGTTAGATTTGTTTTAATTTTAATATCGCTTTTAAGGTTTGAACCACCTTCTTCAATGTATATACTACTAGTGGCCTGCGGCCCCTACGGATATGAATCTACAATAAATTTAGTTCGCTAAATTGAACCAGTTTTGTATGTGCATATTGATTATGTATTTTATGCAGTAAACGAAATTTAAATTCGTCAATTGGAATTGACTTCTGTAAATAAAAAAATTAAAGGAATAGTCCTTTCTGCAGGAACAGAAATTGGTACTAAGGTAAAAAAATCGGGACCTGATATCTCACATTGTACTTTTAAGCAATAAACGCAGCTAGAAAAGACACTGTCCTCGATGCTACTCTGCGGTATCGTATCTACTCCTTGTGCCATACTCTACGGTATAGTTGATCAAGCCTCTTGCTCGAGCTGCTTCTTTAAAAGTTGGATGTGTCAAACTATTAAAACTTTTTAAAAATTCGTAAGATATTGCTTCGGCCTCTTTAAGAGAAAGCAGTAGTAATCTGAGATGGTACAGCGAGAAAAAAAATGTGAATTCGGCGATCGCTTTACCCTTTCATTTTGAATAGCCTGCTATTTGGGCAGCTGTCAATTCTGAAGCTGTCATCTTTTGACATTTGACAAGTAAAAACTACGCCATTATTAAAAATGGTATACGATACACGCTTCAACAACGTCGAAACGTTTGTCAAAATTCTCTACAAAAATGGTGAAAATGTTGCAGTCATAGTTCGCAAAACCAAAGCACTTTTTCGTCGTCGTGAAGCACCTTCTCGGCCGGCAATAGCGAAACTGGTGGAAAAAATTGAACTGTTGGGACAAGTTAGGGACAAGAACAACTGAGAATATTGTTGCTGTAGCCCGTAGTGTTGAAGAAAACCCGGGTTTGTCGATTCCTCGTCGATCATTGGAATTAGACATTCCACAAACGACATTATACCGTATTTTGCATAAAGACTTAGGTCATAAGGCTTTTAAGGTTCAGTTAACACAAGAACTCAAGCCGGTCGATCACCATAAACATCGTATCTTCGCTGATTGGGTCCTTCAAATGCATCGAAATGATCCGGATTTTCATCGAAAAATCATCTTGAGTGATGAGGCCCATTTTCACCTCGGAGGCTACGTTAATAAGCAGAATTGTCGCATTTGGGGCTCAGAAAATCAAAGAATGACTGTTGAAAATCCTCTCCATCCTCAACGTGTCACTGTTTGGTGCAGTTTTTGGGCGATTGATTTCTTTGGGTGTGGTTGGACCTTACTTTTTGGAAATGAGGCTGGTTCAACTGGTACGGTGAATGTATTGCTCTACCGAGTTATGATTAATCATTTTTTATGGCCGGAATTGGAAGGTATTGATTTGGACGACGTTTATTTTCAGCAAGACGGCGCTACGTGCCACACAAGCAACGAAACAATTGCAATTTTGCAAGAATAGTTTCCTGACCGTGTTATTTCTCGAAAAGGTGATCACAATTGGCCAGCAAGATCTTGTAATTTAACACCTTTAGACTTATTCCTTTGGGGCCACGTGAAAGGTAGTGTCTATGCCAATACTCCACCTTAAAGATGGAATTCGTGAAGTCATCGAGGACATACAATTGGTCATGGAAAATTTCATGAAAATGATATGATGCTGCAAGCATAGCCGTGACGGCCGTTTGGCTGCGATATCGTTTCAAAATGTTAATGGCATACCTTCCTCTTTACAATGAAATTGATTTCTTTTAAAAAATACTCGATTTTTTTAAATATCAAAATGAAACTTCTTATTGGAAAACCCTTTACATAGTGCATTGGTATATCTTGGTGTAAAAATTTATAAACTTCTTTACACGTTGAATTTAGATCGAAAAAAGCAGTTAAGGTGGTTCTTCTAACAGTTTCACGTCGTAATGCGTTTTCTATATTGTCTTTATTAAAGATTGAACATTGTGCGACTGGTCATATATATGGAAAGCTCTTGAAGGTACCATACTGCTTCTTATGAACTTATATAACGACAATTTAGAAATTAAGTAAGTTCGTCTTATTGAAACACATGGCGAGACTTATTAACATCATCCACCTGAACGCCAATGCAAGTACAATCATGCCCTTTTGTGATATATTTATGGATATATTTAATGGCCTTTACGGTTGAGCATAACTCCACATTAATATGAGAAATATGGAAAGAAATGTTCTTTCGAATGATAATAAGTTTCCATATACGATTAAATTGAATTTTTTCAGTTTTTTTATGCTTGATGCTTCTTATTTCTGGCATAACTGCCGGTATGACTTTTGCACTTCAGTATACTCTTCTACTACACCCCAAAATTTTTCGATACATCGAAAACCTGTGGACCTGTTATCTCAAAGATAACATTGCGAGACTTATTAACATCATCCACCTGAACGCCAATGCAAGTACAATCATGCCCTTTTGTGATATATTTATGGATATATTTAATGGCCTTTACGGTTGAGCATAACTCCACATTAATATGAGCGTTATATTTTAAGCTCCAAAATGGATTGTAGGGAACTATAAACCGATTATTAATTGGTATATTTGAGCGTGATAATATGGCAGAGTCTCAGAACTCTGAGGAGGGCGCCGTTTGTATTTTGGATAACTATCCATAGATGTGTCAGTTTCAGTGCAAAACATTTTAGGAAACTGTTAAGAACATTTTCCTTCCACCATACAAACACAGTTGTTATTTAGTGGTCCACGTGGACCATGAATGTTGTGTTTGAGAATGGGAAGGCATCTCAACAGAAATTATTCTGTCAACATCAAGAGATGTTTTAAACTTCTCTGATTTGCTCATTGTAAACAAATGAGGAAGTCCACGTTTTTGATGCTCGATTATATGTAAACATAACAGACAACAGTTCCAAAAATATGCCGGTCGAATGGGTTTTGAAGTTGTTGTAGTACGGATTTGACTTCTTTCCATGCGGAGGGTTACACGTGAATGTAATAATCAAATCAGGACGACCGAATTTCTTTACCATCGCCATGTTGCCTTGATACAATTTTGACATGAAACGCGAACCGCCAACAAACGAAGAAGGAAGAATATATGTATTTCCAACACGTGCACTATTATTACGACCTATGTTATTTACATAGACTAAGAGACCATTATAATATTCTACATGTATCGCTTTCTGATTTGACCAGGGATGGGCGAGGTAGATTACGCCATGTAATCTACGCGGTTGTCGACACGTAAAATATAATGTAGATTACTTGGCAGTGTTTTTTGCCAACGACGACAATTAAAATAATGTCAAGAACAATATTTGAATACATCTAGAGGTGATTTTTTCATTTGTTTTTTTTGACAAATGACGCATGAATAGGTTCAAACTGTTATCGTGTTTGTATTTATTCAGTATTTTTTGCCATTTCATCATGGAAAAACTGAGCCCGGCATAGCGTCTACAAATTGTTCAGCTTTATTACAAAAATCAGCGTTCTGTGAGGAATGTGAATCGTGCGCTTAGACCAAATTACGGTTGACATAAGCGGCCTGTCGAGACCACTATTTGGAATACCATCGAAAAGTTGAAATCCCAGTTTACAGTATTGGATGATACGCGACTAAATAGACGGTTTGGTGTGGTTTATGCGCCTGTGAAATCATTCATCTATATTTCTTCAAAAAAGAAGACGGCCTGGGTGTACCTGTGAATAGCGCTAGTTATTGCGCCATGATAACGGAATATTTGCTGCCTGAAATTAAAGCCCGACCTCGACGACATTTCGTTCTAAGAAGTCCGCACTATTTGCCATATAGCACGCGAAACAATGTACTTATTATAAAATAATGTTGGCGAGCAATTAATTTCAATGTTCGGATCGTCGGACCATCGCGGCTGCGGCCATCATTTGAAAGAAGTAATCTTTAAAAAAATAAATGGAAAGAAATGTTCTTTCGAATGATAATAAGTTTCCATATACGATTAAATTGAATTTTTTCAGTTTTTTTATGCTTGAAGTGATAAGAAGCATTTCTGGCATAACTGCCGGTATGACTTTTGCACTTCAGTATACTCTTCTACTACACCCCAAAATTTTTCGATACATCGAAAACCTGTGGACCTGTTATCTCAAAGATAACATTGATTTGAATAATGCAAATTTATTGCTTCTGTTGGAATTAGAGTCGTGTGAACGAGCTATGTATATGGCCAAAACTTCATTGCTGAATGGTGTTGAAGAATTAGCGGCAAAATACGTTGTTATGAAAAATGTGACAAAAACCTGGCTCCACAACTGCAAATTGCTGGCCAAATCATACATTTTGTTGCAAATGTATATAACTTGAAGTGTTTCCAAACCAATTTCATGTACGTCATCCATCAAAACACATCCACTAAATTTTGTGAAAATTTTGTCATCAATCTGGTACAAATTTTATCAAACAAGTATTGGTTATCTCAACGATTTGGGTTTTTAATAACTCGGTAGCACTCATAGCTTCCTGAACTCGAATTCGTTTTACCATGGAGTGGGGTGTGTTAAATTTTATGGCACTGTCGTGTTATAGTTAAAGTTCCCCGGATTATTTTTAATGAAAGTTATAACCTTTTAGTCTGATTTTTTATGAGCCGTATTTTCTGTGAGCTGTTCTATACCGTTCCACCGTTATAAAGAGAGCCCCACTCTATATAACGCTATATATCGTTGTGTTGGGTCAATTTAATAATTTTGTAATGGATAAAAAAAAAATTAAAGTTGGGCGGATTATTCCAGCACTCAAAAATGCCACATGGGCCCACGGTGCAATATCCGGACAAACACATATACTTACACATTAAAAACACCCAACCGTGATTTTTGGTCACCACCGGGAATCGAACTCGACACCCTCGAATAACAAACCAAGGACGCTACTTACTGTGCTAACGAGGGTGGCAACACGATGGATAAATATGACACAGAAGTAAATTCATGCTATTTGAGCACGATTAGTTTTAAATTCCGCTCTTTTTGAAAAGAGATTTAAATGCATTGACGGACATTCTATAAAACTATCTATCACCTATAACACATTGTTCCTAAAGAAATTTAGTGACCCTTTAGTTTAGAAGTAATTGACAAAACCAAAAACAATTTAACCTATTCGCTTCTATGCGTTGGTACCATAATATAAAAGATTAAAAATTGTTCGTTGAAATCTTATAGGTGAATAGAACTGTAAAGTTGTAATTTTATTTCGAACGGCGGAGGCATGATCAGTACTGTTATACATATTTGTGGTCCAGCCGAATTCTCCACTTCGGAAGAAAAGAGGGAAAATCATTGGATCCAAATGTTTAGATAACGTGTTTATTCGTTTCATAGTTTTGCTGTTATACTGGGATAAACCGCCAAATCGAAATTTGCAGGGATATTACCATCTCTATCTGGTACAAATACTATTGCAACGTCGTCAGTATTTCTTGGCGCATTATAAATACGTTGGTCGTTGTGAAGATTCCGAGTAAACAATAATGATACCTTATTTACGGTGTGATCATTTCTGATGGCATTTGCAACCTTGCATTCATATACATCTCGCAGTTTCTTGTAACTTTGTGCATATGCGGAGAAATAGTTTGAAGTACTTTTGATATAGCATGCATAATGATTTTATTACATTTATGATTGGCCGGATTGTCCATGCGAATATTTACAGCTGTGTCGGTGTCATACATAAACAATTCGGTGTAAAATAAACTTAACCCACGTATGATCAACTTAAACCAGATAAACTTAAACCATCGATCGGAATAATTTTTTAAAAACGATGATATACCTCTCCAGATATTTTATCTCAATAACAACAAAGAGTTCCTTAATTTCATTTGGGAAGTAAGTGCTTATCGGTAAATTTGACAATTTGCCTTGATGACAACAACTACTTTTATTTTCAGATTTAAAAAAACTGCGTCACACTCACAATAGAGGTACTTATTACATAAATCACCAAGGTAATAAGATTCGGGGTTAATAAATTAATCGGTGCCACTTACCGCAGATTTAAAGAAAATATTATTTTCCTGTCTGCGTATTCCTGTCCAAGTCTTTATTTTCGATCCGCCGTTGTCGCCTGCGTGCATTTATTTCATCTCAGACTAAAGAATTTTGCAGACGCGCTCGATTTTGTGCGCTTATCCGTTCTCGATTATGATCGCGATAGCGAGCGTAATATTCATTTTCATGTTTATTCATTATACAAAATATAAAATTTCCATTTACACAAACCAAATCAATTTATAAAAATAACAATATTAGTTTCAACGTATTTTTGACAGCAATTTAAATTTTGAATTTTCAAATGTTTTACGTCGTTAGTATGTTTTTAAAAAAATTTTGTTTATTATTTAAAAAAACAAATTCCATAATTTTCTTTTATCGTTAAACAAATGCAAAGTTTGGAAAGTTCATTAGTTTATACTCTAACCTTAACGCATTTTACATTTACGAAAGTTTTATTTTGCAACAGAGACATCTATTAGACGACTTTGGAAATTAAGAAAGTTGTATCGTACCATTTTGTATATTTTATATTATATAGGTACAACTGGCGGAAATTTAACGCATTTTTAATAAAGCAGAATTTTAACTGGATGCCGCTTTTAATAAAGCAGAATTTTAACTGGATGTTCACTCAAACAAAAATTCGAGTGTTCTGTCAAAAATGGTCAATTAACCAATTGACACACGGCCTAAATAATAAACATAGAAATAAATGGCCTACCATTAGTTGATTTCGTCTGATCGAGCCGGATCACGGTTATATTTGGTTTGAATTAAAAAATTGTGGTTATTGAGCAATCGAACCACATGAACATTAAATAGTTAGAATATAAATTGATGAGTATTTATTTTATTTTTATTTTTTATTTACAGATTTATTATTTTGATTTGCATTCGAAAATTCAAAAAATTAATAATTAAATAAAGTTGCAGTAAACTAAAATAGCTGCATAGCACATACCAACCCATACAGGAATTATTATATATGCTTTTCTCGATGCCTTATTCTTGTTCGCGAAGTTGTGGGTGATTCGGGGATTATGTCGCTATCTCGTAATTCATAAATTGGACTATTACTATCCATATTTGGTGAAGCAACACGATTTGACGATTTTCGTAAGTTTAAGTTTTTTTCTACTGACCGTCTTTTCGGGTTTGGAATCTTAGGCACTCGAGATTCCAATAATTTATTACTTAGCGTTTCAACCTGATCGTCAACATTTACTTGGTCATTGCTATCAGTTTCATCCTTATCATCTTCAGATTCTTCGGTCAATGAATTAGCTGTGTAACTAGTTGAAATATTGGCACTTCTGGGAGTCAATTCACCGCTAAGCAATGTTTGGAAGTTAATGAGATTTTGCTTAATTTTATCTGCGCCTCTGAAATCGATAAATATGTCGTCGATTGTTTTCATGAAATAGATTTTTTTTTCGTTCGTTATGTACCTATGTAGCCGAATCAATTCAAAAGACAATACCTTGACTAATTGAAATTTCTTATTTAAGTTTTCGTGAATTTCTCTCAAGAATGATTCGGCAATAATTTCGCGGATATTTAATTCGCCAGGGGCGTATTTTGAATTTGCCGCATTTATAACGAATCGTATTACAGTTTTGGGGTTAACCTTGCCCATGGTACTTTCACAGCCGGCACCTAATATTTTATTTATCGTTGGTAGTAGTGCCGGTTCTAAAACGATTGATTTACCTATCACAATCAGCTTCTTAAAGAAAGCTCCGAGTAATTGATTAGCTTTTGATTCAGTAGCCGGATCAAAATATGTGATCATTAATTTTAAAATTACTTGTGGATACATATCGGGCTTGGTCAAGCATAGTAGGCAGAATCCTTCGATAACCGAATTGAAGATGACTTCATCGTTACATGTGTCCAGTAAGTGCAACATGAATGACAATATATTAACATTGGGTGATGCCTCCACATCGATATCGACACCGTCTTGCGAAAATTCATTATTACTGTACATTGACGTTGAAGTTTGAAATCTCATATTCCGATCAGGATCGTCAAATAGTTTCATATTATAGAGCGCCAACAGTTGAAATATTCCACGGATTGATACCTTCCAAATTGGGGTGCTCGGTTTCACAATGAACTGCTTTCGTAACAGCATAAACATATCTTGTGAAAATTGCTCGTGTAAGAGAGCAAACGTTGTCCCACATTTTAGAGCCCATCTCCTAAGATTCATTTGATTCGATTCGGTGAATCGACGTATCAATTTGTTATAAAGTGGTCTAATAACCGGTGTCAATGTGCTTACACCTTTTGATGATAGCATAAAAAATGTTATCCTAATACATTTCAGTATGTTGCTTGACGGAGCCTTTTCGATCGCTTGTAATATCGAGTTGGCCTCTTTTTCAGGTAAAAGTGTTAACAGCGGCATCAACGCTTTATTGTATTCAACTTCAAAATCATTTAACTCTTCGGTTGTTTTCTCGGCACTTTCGTAATCGTTTTCGGTTAAAAAATTCGCAATTTGTTCTTTTAGATCCATTATATTAACTTTCAGATCCGATATAGTAAGCAAAATATTCGAATTACTCGAATTCTGTAAAATCGATTGCATTAATGGTCGATCATTTACAAACTCGAAGTAATCTGGTGTATACAAATCGAGTATGACATGCTGCAACATTGATAAGCGGTCGTTGGTATCCGGTATGATGGTTTCCATAATGGTAAGCAAAGTTTTTATCGAATGATCATTTAGGTTGCAATTTTTTAGTGTACGACAAATGAAATCCTTTAAGTTATTCTTACCAACATCATCCGAGTAGTCGAAATATTTTAAATTATTGACTAAATTTGTTAGAATGTATCCATGTTCTAATTCCTCCCATTCCCTTATTGGTATATCTGCATCTGTATTCGATGTGAAATTATAATAACTCGTGACGTATTCACAGTATGTCGTTAAATCGGGTAACAGTGAGTCAATATCGTTCGATTTTTCTTCATACACGTATTCCGCTAAATTTACCCAAAATACCGAATACTCCAATGTAAGGTGTTCGATTGGAATGCATAATTGAGTAGTTGTTGGCTCTGAATCCTCTTCGTTTTGCTCATCGTTCTCCGCACTTTTGATTTCATTACATGCTGAGGCCAATAATTTATCAAGTTTAGTTTTCTTAAATATTTGGCGTAACACATATTTGGCTGTATTATGATATCGCTGTAGTTCTTCATCCGATCCGTTTAATTTGAGGGCACGCAAAAATGATATAGGATTATCATTGTACGACACGAGCCATTCGGTGATCATTAAGTGGGCAACAATTTTACGAATTGATAATGATTCATCAGTTAAACCACTTTCCAAAAAAGTTATCCGCTGTGCAACACGATACGATTTCACTGATAATCCTTTCATCATTTCAATGTACGTGTGTCGTCGAACACGTTGCTCCGCATCTTGCAGACGTTCGATTATTATCGGAATTGTTGTTGTGTTACGAGCGATTTTTGATATAACCGCCTCGCGTACTTTCGCCGCTGGATCACTTTGCATATGATAAATAAAATGTTTAATGACAATGTCATCCGGATCTTCGGGCATTTGTAAACGTTCCAACGCATATATGGCTTGAGCACGTATATGCGGCGAAGAATTATTTAGTCGGTTTAACATGTAACTTAAAATCTGATCACATATTTCTTCGTCTAATGTAGCATCGCCCAGAGAAAAAAGGAGAGTATTCACCAATTCACATAGGCGAAATCGGATATGTGGATTAGCTCCGTCGGTGCTTAAGACAAAACTAAAAATACTTCGACAAGGATTTTCATTTTCGTCGTCTTTGTACGAGGCCAAAAATGTACACAGAAATCGTAGCACGGTATTGGCATTACTATCCTCTTCGGGTTGCTGCATAATGAACATTAGTATTGATATGATGATTTTCATGAACTCGTCGTGGTGATCCATCTAAAATGAAGTCGCATATAATTATTCGATTAAAAGACGCGATTACGCCGGAGTTATCGTCTTTACTTCTGTATATATCCGCCTGATTTCACGAATAAAATGTTGTTGTGATGTCACATCTTTTTGTATCAATCCAATTATTTTATTTATGTCACTTGCATGCTTAAGATTGTTGGCACATGTTGTTGTTTTATTTGGTAGTAAATTATTTGTATTCAGTTTCTTGAGCAGATTTTTTCTTTTTCGACCCATTTTTACATTTAGATCAATCAATTTCCAATGTTGATACATATTTCAATTTTTCTCAAAACAAATTAATAGCATCCTGTGATTCTAACAGAATAATGATCGACATTTAATTTATTTTCGTTTAATTTATGCTTCAAGGTAGAACAGCTTACATTCAACAACTATGATTTTCCTTGAACTCTCATTATATTTCTTAAAAGACTAATCCAAATTGAGTTGTCTTTTGATAGATCTTTTTATAGATATGCCACTGTAGGCGAATCGATTATATTCTGTTGTTAATAATAAAACAGTGTTTAAAGGATATTACTGGTCCCTTACTGTGTCAACAATCTAGCTGCAACGGCTTCGATCCTGGGTTTGGTCCCCATACTGTGCTAGACAGCCTGAAGAAGCCAAGTCGTTCTCTACACCGTGGAGCAATCGTCGCCTGCAACGACCGCTGCGCCTAACATAAGGTGGCTCTCCTTTCAACATCGGGGATCTTCAACAGATCTCTGATCTCGATATTGTACAGAGCTCGGTGTGTGCCATCTATCAAATCATACGCATGACTCTTCTCTCGTACTCATCCGTCAGCGTACAAATTTCACATCCAAACATAACAACGAGCTTGATCAACGCTTTGTAAAGCTTCAGCTTCACGGTAAAACTTCAGCTGCACTTTAATATCCTCACCCACACTGTTATCGTGAGTGATAAAAGAGCCCAAATACTTGAACTCCCTCACTCCTTCAAACGTGTAGTGGCCACTATTAAAATCTGGTGTGCCATTGTCCCTATAACCAGAGATCATGTATTTCGTTTTAGACTCATTGATCTGGAGTCCAACAGAAGATAAAAACTCTACAAGCGGATCAAGTATTTCTTTCATATGCAAGCACCTGATTGGACTGGCGATATAAGATGTTGCGCTGAGGTGTTTCAGTTTTACGAAAGATGTACTTCAACATGAGATTAAAGAGTATCAGGGACATAGCATCTCCCTGCCGAACACCTGAGCTAACTGCAAAAATTATCGATATCCTGTTCTCAACTTTAACACAGCATTAGGACTATGGCACTGTCATTCTACACAATCGTATCGTTTTTGTTAGCATACCTAGATATTCCAGTGCCAGACAACAAATTCTCTCAATTGATCGAATCATAGGCCTGCTGGCAATCCAGGAACACCTGATGCACGGAGACGGAAGTCTCATAATATTTAGATAGAATCATCCGCAGCAAAAAGACCTGATCAGTGATAGTTATCAACCAGGCCCTCCGCTAGAGGAGTGATTCTATCCAATATAATGTAGGACATAAACTTGTATGCTGTGCAAAGGAGAGCGATAGCCATTACTTCAGTTCGCCATACTAATCGAATAAGGTCGAAAAGACAGTTCCACAAAGTATCCCCTCCAAATATCAAGAGCTCCGAATTAATACAATCCACTCCATGTGAGCGGTTTGGTTTTAGTCTCTACATGGCCCTAGTGAATTCCTCATGGGATGGATCCTCAATGCAAATCTCCTTATTCTATATTTTGAGTCACCTCAACTACACTCTGTGATGCATGATGAACACCAAGCAGGTCGGTAAAGCGTCGAGTACTGCGTCGTTTCACATAACTCAGTCTGATTCCTGCCAGCTCTAGCATTAAAGTTCCCAATTACCATTCTAACATTGTGTTCGGGTATAGATCCCATAAGATCGTCCAAGTCATTGTAAAATGAGTTTTTATCTTGAGGCTAGCTGACTTTAGTTGGCGCATGTACACAAATTATCGGCCGGTTAGCTAACTTCATGCGCAAACGAAGCTTATACACAATCGGTTATTGACTGCTTGGAAATCCAAAACAGCCTTCTTTACCTGCGGCCCAAGAAGAAATTCAGCTCTAAGATTTCTGAGGTCATCTCTACTGTAGAGTAACGTATAGCCCTGGGACACATGGTCTCCACTTTTAGTCCAGAGAATTTCTTGAAGAGAACGAGTTCCACCCGATACTCCTTCATGCATGTGATTAGGCCCTCTATAACGCTCCTGGTTTCTTAAGTGACTGCACGTTCCACGTGCCGATCCTAAATCCGTGTCCGGGTACTTGAGCGGGGGTCCGGTGTTATTTTGGTGGTATCCATTTTTCATTTTGTTTTTGTTCTGAGTTTATAAACAGCTTATTTTTTACCCCAGCGAACCCGTTAAATCGCCTCCTACGGCAAGCAAAGAATACTATGGTGGTATACTTGGAAATCATGTTCATGCAATTTAGGTTTACGAGACATGTGTGCCCCCCGACCACAGGGGCCACCAAGTTAATTTATGTATATTTAAATCCGACGCCCGCCATCGACACTGGATGTGTCTAATCCTTAAGTCATCGATTGGGCTCCAGTCAAAATAGGTTTAATAAAGAACAACAAAACTAACATGTCTCTTGAAAAATTCAATAACAGAAATTTCGGGGAATCCGTCAATTTTTTGATTATTTTCCCCTAATAAATATCGCGGTTAAAAATAGCAAGGAATTAATAAGGATATAATAAAAAATCATGGCCAATGAAAATACTTTTACTTATAACTGAAGTATGAAAAAAGTTCTTGCTCATTAGGTTGGTGATTGCCTTAAGGATAAAAGATGAATGAAGTTTGCTTCAGTTTTAATTTTTCTTAACCATTTGGCATGCAATTTTTTAAGTAAAAAAAGTTAACGGCAAAATCGGGCTTTCCCCGAACAATAACAATATTAATTCAAGATAGTAATTCCAAGCCTATAACGTTTTTTCTTTCCGCCATAGGGTCGTAAGAGAGTTGTGTGTTATTATCATACGCATCAAACGGTTTAACCTGAATCCAAATGAAAAATGTATTATATTGATGGTCAAATCTATGTTTATTCTTTTCTTCAACGTAAATTTTACAGGTATTATCGGAATCGATGAATTATAGTACAAATGTCGCACGATTTTCACAATAACAATGTTAAGAATATAAAACAAAATGGTTTGAATGTTTTTCTATACATATAGTGGCTATTGGAATTCTTTTTTATTAGAATCTTAGGATGCCCCGATGTGTGTCCATTCAATTGTTTTGAGATTGACAAACCAACGATTATATCGAATTTTTCAACATTATAGACTCTCTTATTTATAGTGAACTTAAAAATGAGTCGAAAAGAAAGAATTCCGTTCAAGCAATTAAATACAAATAATTTGCTACCAACTAAAATTCCAACACGTAACAAAAATCGTATATTTGCAAGTGAAATAAATAAAATCATGGTTTTTATTCAAAAGGATTTATCGTCGCAGGAATATTTTATTCGTGAAATCAGACGGATATACACAGAGGTAAGTCGTTAACCCAGACAATTTACGTTCTATATAATCATTAAATTGTTCGCGTTATTTTAGATGGATCACGATGAATTCATGAAAATCATCATATCGATCCTAATGTTTTTTATGCAGCAACCCGAAGAGGATAATAATGCCAATACCGTGCTACGATTTCTGTGTACATTTTTGGCCTCGTACAAAGACGATGAAAATGAAAATCCTTGTCGAAGCATTTTTAGTTTTGTCTTAAGTACGGACGGAACTAATCCACATATCCGATTTCGCCTATGTCAATTAGTGAACATTCTACTAGTTTCCATGGGTGATGCTGCTTTAGACCAACAAATATGTGATCGGATTTTAAGTTACATGTTAAATCGATTAAAGAATTCTTCGCCGAATGTGCGTGCTGAAGCCATATACGCATTGGAACGCTTGCAGATGCCGAGCAATCCGGATGACATTGTCATTCAATTTTTTATTTATCATATGCAAAGCGATCCATCGGCGATTGTACGCGAGGCGGTTATATCAAAAATCGCTCGTAACACAACAACAATTCCGATAATAATCAAACGTCTGCAAGATGCTGAGGAACGGGTTCGACGACACACATACATTGAAATGATGAAAGGATTCCCAGTAAAATCGTATCGCGTTGCACAGCGGATAACTTTTTTGGAAAGTGGTTTAACTGATGAATCATTATCAGTTCGTAAAATTGTTGCCCACTTAATGATCACCGAATGGCTCGTGTCGTACAATGATAATCCTATATCATTTTTGCGTGCCCTCAAATTAAACGGATCGGATGAAGAACTACAGCGATATCATAATACAGCCAAATATGTGTTACGCCAAATATTTAAGAAAACTAAACTTGATAAATTATTGGTCTCAGCATGTAATGAAATCAAAAGTGCAGAGAACAATGAGCAAAACGAAGAGGATTCAGAGCCAACAACTACTCAATTATGCATTCCAATCGAACACCTTACATTGGAGTATTCGGTATTTTGGGTAAATTTAGCCGAATACGTGTATGAAGAAAAATCGAACGATATTGACTCACTGTTACCCGATTTAACGACATATTGTGAATACGTCACGAGTTATTATAATTTCACATCGAATACAGATACAGACATACCAATTGGTGAATGGGAGGAACTAGAACATGGATACATTCTAACAAATTTAGTCAATAATTTAAAATATTTCGACTACTCGGATGATGTTGGTAAGAATAACTTAAAGGGTTTCATTTGTCGGACACTAAAAAATTGCGACCTAAATGATCATTCGATAAAAACTTTGCTTACCATTATGGAAACTATCATGCCGGATACCAACGATCATTTATCAATGTTGCAGCATGTCATACTCGATTTGTATACACCAGATTACTTCGAGTTTGTAAGTGATCGACCTTTAATGAAATCGATTTTACAGAATCCGAGTAATGCGAATATTTTGCTTACCATATTGGATCTGAAAGTTAATATAATGGATCTAAAAGAACAAATTGCGAATTTTTTAACAGAAAACGATTACGAAAGTGCCGAGAAAACAACCGAAGAGTTAAACCATTTTAAAACGGAATATAATAAAGCGCTGATGCCACTGTTAAAATTTGCATCTGTACATGAGGCCAGCTCCATATTGCAAGCGATCGATGATAAGACTCCATCGAAAACCATACTCAAATGTCTTAAGATAATATTTTTTATGCTATCATCGGAAAGTGTAAGCACATTGACAGCTAATATTAAACCACTTTACAACGATTTTATACGTCGATTTACCGAATCAAATCAAATGAATATTAGGAGATGGGCTCTAAAATGTGGCACAACGTTTGCCCTCTTACACGAACAATTTTCACAAGATATGCTTGTGTTGTTACGAAAGCAGTTCTTTGTGAAACCAAGCACCCCAATTTGGAAGGTATCAATCCGTGGAATATTTCAACTGTTGGTGCGCTATGATTTGAAGCACGTTGATGATGTTAATCGAAATTTGAGCCAAATGTCAACGTCAAAAGCCGGTTTTCCATGGTCCAGTTGTAGTACTGATTTGGAAGATATCGATTACAATGTGGAGAGCTTCCACAATGTTAAATTGTTGTCATTCATGTTGCATGTACTGGACACATGTACCGATGATGTCATCTTCAATTCGATTATCGAAGGATTTTGCCTACTATGCTTGAACACCATGCCCGAAATATATCCAGAAATCATATCAAAATTAATGATCACATATTTTGATCCGGCCACTAATTCTAAAGCAAATCAACTGCTCGGAGTCTTTTTTAAGAAGTTAATTGCGATAGGTAAATCAATCGTTTTAGAACCGGCGCTACTACCAACGATAAATAAAATATTAGATGCCGGCTACGAAAGTACTCTGGGCGAGGTTGACCTCAAAAATGTAATACGATTCGTTATAAATGCAACAAAATCAAAATACTCCCCTGACGAATTGAATATACACGAAATTATTGCCGAATCATTTCTGAAGGAAATTCAGGAAAATATGAATAAGAAATATCAATTCGTAAAGGTATTGTCGACTGAATTGATTCAGCTGCATGTGAACATAAAGAGCGCAAAAAATTCCAAATTTCTGAAAACAATTGACGAAATATTTATCGATTTCAGTGGCTCAGATAAAATTAAGCAAAATCTCATTAATTTCCAAAAATTAATTAGCGGTGAACTGACGAACACAGTGATTGCTGAAACTTCAACCAGTCACACAGCTAATCAATCGACCGAAATTATAGATTCGATGGCCAGCGTTGATTATAATGTGGATCACTTTTCTGAAGAATCCGATGATGGTAATGATTACAATGACGGCAATACCAATATCATTAATCAGATAAATATAGCTGATCAAACCGAAACGCTGGCAGCACGACAACCTACTCCTAAAAGGCAAAAACTTCCAGTAGATAGAAATTTAGGAACATCAACTAATCGTATCGTTTCATCAAACACGAGTAATATTAGTCCGGTTTATGGTAATGCTCGGAAAATAAGACATCGAAACAACTGTCGTTTGTAAAATTGTGTCCACAAAAGTATCTTTGTATATTTACACATCCTAGAATATAAAATATAATTTAAACTGATCTGTTTCTGTTTTACGTAATTATAAACGAGGAAATATCCGTTACGCATAGTACCAGCTTGCATTATCGATCTTCTTTTCATAATGGTGGAATTGTGAAAAGTATTTGAACACAGTTTTTTCAATCCAATGGCTCGAAACTATTATTTACGTATTTTGTTGAGCATACCGATTTCCAAATTTTTCCCTTTATAATGTTTTGTGTATGAGTATTGAAAATTGGAGAAATGGAATTTATAAAACAACACTGAAAATGAATTAAAACGAAAATTCACAAATCTTATAAGTTGTACCCAAACTGGAGCATCTAAAGGTTTTCAGTTTAACCACAATATTCGTCAGATGGATCATCTAGCTAGAGATTATTGTCAAATATTCGACTCAACCCAAACTATAGCCTACATTTAAAAAAAAAATATTTAGCCTCAGCAGAATATTGAGATTAGAACGCCGAATCCTGGTATTTTTACTTCACCAGTAACCGAACCCAGGATCCCGCTAAGTTGTAAAGCAATGTTTCAAGGACCATCTCCATCGCATGGGATTACCTCAAGATGTTCTATGTACGACTGTCTGGAGGAATTGGACGATTGATTACACTATCTTTGCAGCTGTCCTACCTTTTTCAGAGCTAGATGCAAAATATTCTCTTGCGCAGATTTGAACGCAGATCAGTTATCATCCACTCCTTAGTTCTTTTACAGTTTGCTTTTGAGATTTAGAAAAGATCTTCTAAGTTTTGCGCATGGGCCCATTATGGCATTGATTGCGGAACTTTGTTTTAAGTCTTCGAAAATAGCTATATTCTTGTTGATTTTTAAAATCAGAACTAAAATAAAAATAAATTACAAATTCCTTTAAGAGAATAATAATGTATAAATGCATGTTTTTGAGAGCCGTATAGTAAATCTTGGTACGCTTGCTATAGGTTCGCCATCGCTAAGATACGACTATATTTTTGACTGATGCTAAATTAATTTTTTATAATATTGTGCTTGGTTTTAATTTTTAAGACTTTACGTTAATATGTATTTTGCTAAATCTCAGATTAGTTTGGGCGATTTATTTGATAGACGACAGACATTCAATTTTAACTTTTAATCTAAACGCACTAATCATAAAATTATGTTAAATTTGAAAAATAATCCTTATTCAGTTATTACTAATTTGATTCAACACATTAATGTAACGATGAAAGCACAGTATTTAAAGCTTAGGCGTGCAGTAGTCATAGGCCGAATCCAACATCGATGTCAGCACCACAGACTTGGTTCTATATAATGTGCTTGATGAATCAACTGAAACTACATTCAAACAAACTTATCTTTAAGGATAAATCAGTGAATACGAAATAGGCTTAATCCACGTTTAACAAATGAAAATATTAATCAATAATTCATTTAATATTAATTTTTAACAGAAATGTAACAAATTTTATCGTACACACAATAGAATATGATATTCGCAACATGGCGCAACATTCATGTTGCATGACAAAACATTGTACAAGACTTAAAATAATCAAAAAAATTATCAATAAAAATAAAAATTCTCTTAAATTTTATTATACACTCATTTCAGTTCTCATCAAATATTATATTATATTAATAATTTCTTGGTTTATCATCATCATTAATTGTTTTGTAATAATAACATTATATAAATTATTTAAATTTATGGAAAATTTTCAATTTTCAAAATGATATTGGCATTTTTAGGTAGTATGTAATAAATTTGTTTTAAATAGTCATTCATTCGTCCACATTCCCCGGATTCACATCAAAAACACAACACAAAAATATATTATTATCATTATAATTATATTATATATATATATATATGTATATATTAATTATTTTATTATATAACTATTGTCTAGTTTTAAAATTTCTTTAATTTTATTTTAGTAATTAATAAACAATTAACAAATAAAATGTATATATTTTAATAGCGATACTGATCGGTTTGATACGTAAATTTTAATCATTTTAAACCCATATGTTTAATAAAGAATGTATTAAAAGTATGGATGAAATTTTTGATTTTGTATCCAACCATAATTTCTGAACATAAAACAACGTGTTCCCATTATTTTTAAAATAAAAACGAAAATGGAAGCTCTTTTATATAGACAAATCGATAGATATCCTTCGTTTTTAACGCTAATTAAGTAAACTAAATTAATATGTAATTAATATTATAAAAAAAAGAAAGAATAAGGATGGTTTAGAACACAACACGAAGACTTACGATCACTCGAGGAATAAAAATAATAATAGTAATTTCTTTTTTCAGTTTTTTTTCTTAATTTTAATTACAATTTTACAGTACAAAAAATTTTTGTTTTTTTATATTTATATTAACTAAATTTAATTTAATTAAAAAATAATAATATATAATATATAATAATAATAATAATATCTAATAGAATTTTTTATGTTGCGCCTCTCGGTTATCTCTGCAAATAAAAACAAAACGGAAATGGTTAACAAATTATAGATTATCAAAAACCAGTTAAAATCATCTTACTTGTACATCGAATATGCCAAAATAATTAGTAAATGGACTACAATTGCAATTAAAAACGGGGTTAAACCTAAACAATTAATCTTGGGACAGCCGCCCACTTGGGCCGATGCTGGCATTTTCGAGCTAATGGCCACCACACTTTGTTTGACTTGATTTAAACCGTCGCGCATCTCGTTCATTAGACTCTGCACATCATAACCAGCCGTTTGAACTTGGGCTGTTGGTTGGCGACCTTGATTTTGAATTATAGTATCGGCACGGGTATGTACTTGCTCGGCAAGTTGACTAAAATTTAAAATACGCTCTATTAGTATTTTTTTACAATCTAAATCTAAATTTTATGTGATACTCACCGAACTTCTCGGACAGAGGTTAAAATTGTGTTTTGATTAGCCAGTAATGCGTCCACCTCCTGCCGCCGAATTGTGTCGAAATTTTGTATAGCACCTGCTGGAATTTGACCGACTGTTCCACCAGCTTGTGCCGAAACAGAAAGTAATCCAAGAGTTCGTTCCTGCCTGCCAATCACCTCGTCCATTTTACGCGATAAATCTTTTAATGCTTCGGTCATTGCGGTTTGTGCTTGCCAAATTTGTCTCAATTCCCGTTGATTATCGGTTTCGAACCAATCTTCCAAATCTTCCTTTGGTGGATTCGCATCCGGATGATCTTTACGATACTGTGTTTTTTGTTCCTCCAATTTACGTTGATAATCCAAATATTCTTGCGATAATTTTGCCGAATCTTCTTCTGTAATTCGACCAGCTTCCGAAATATCGCCCGTATGTAACGACGAAGTTAAAAATTGGAATACATCATGATCATCAGCTAGACCACCTGTCGCCGCTGATATACCAAAATGACCACCTTTTGGTAGCACTACATTTTCGGCACGCAAACACATTTCATAATCGTCATTATTATTCGTCATGCCATTGTGAAATAGAACGGTCAGCGTGTTTTTGAAGTATTCGACCCGAGCCCGTGTCGGAAAAGGTTTGTTCCGGAAGTCGCGTAGGCATCCAGAGAGTAATTGTGTTGTCCCATCACTAAAAGTAATACAAATCTTATCAATAAATACAATTTAAAAAAATACTAGATGTAGTGAAATATAGTTGACCTTGAAATAAAAATAACATTTAAACAAATTGATTGAAAAACTAGTTTTTTTACAGCCAGTTCATTACGTAACCCACAAACATAAACTAAATTCAAACTAATTAATTCAAGTAAAGTTCATGTATTATCTCTTGATCAGTGGCGCTACGATCGTGATAAGGAAATTGATCAACTAATGATCGTCACTCACGTTACACGCCAATGTTCCAAAATATATATTTATTCCAAATTAAAATATAACACGTCGCTAAATATCGATATATTGATACAACTGAATTTGATTAGCCGATTATATAAAGACAACAAGTATTGTGTTACGTCGACGTCGGTTGAGCGCGGTAACAAAATACAAATATCAATCGTCGATTGACTTATTAATATGTACCTTACCAAATATGTTACCGATTCTATTTTTTTATAGTAAAATAATTAAAACAACGATTTTTAATGTTTATCATCAAAATAGAATATTATAGTTTACGTTAAACTTTTTACTGTTGTTTGTAACCTGCGATAAAAATAGATAAACGTTTAGCGAGACTGTTGACCAAGAAACGTAGATTATTTTCTAGGACTTACTAGAATTACTACTTATCTACTTTGAAATATTCGGTAATGTTTATAACATCGGAATATCATCCAAATAAATGAACACGAACAAAATTAGTATACTTCATGTGTACGAAATAGACAAATCCACAAATATTAAAAAATCCACAAGTTAATTTATCACCTAATACAATTTAAATTATAGCTAACTTTCAATTAACCTAATTTACTACAAGGAACGCTTAATATCTCGTTTAACAATCAACAATATTTACCGCAACCACTTAATAATAAATTGATCAAATGAGTAGTTTGATTTACTAAATTTATTTTTAACTTAAATCACATAATGCTGGCTTAAATTGTATGTCACATCGATCTTAGCTTAAGTCATAGAATTTTTAATTAGGAGATATAATCTAGCTTAAGTATATAATTCTAGCTTCATTTGCATCTGATAGGCTAGGTTAGGGTGGACTGGCATAGAGAAAAACTGGTCGAAACCTTCAATATATGTGACGTCAATAACGGCAAGATCCGTCAGTCAGCTCGTCCAAATGGAGAGCACCGATAAATTTGATTCCGCTTTCCGCTAGACTACGACAGGTGCAAAACAGATAGACTACTGTTTCTTCTGACAGTAATCTTGTGAGGGGATTTCCAGTCTACCCGCAGGTTTACCTATGAGATAGTGCCACGTAATACCGGGTCTAGTTTTGGACAGATTTGCCTATTTCACATGAAGCGAACAGTATTTCATCTAACCTGCTTGGTAAGATAATGAATGTTGTTCCTTGACGGGCAAGCTAATCTGCTTCATCTGAAACGCTCTGGTACTCACATCAGGTGGATGTTGAACTGATAAGCCATATTATTTATAGACGAAAGATATTATGGGCTAGTCACGTTTCAGTTGAAGCCAAGACTATACTTCAAAGAATCAGTCTTCTAGTTTATGAAATTCCTGCTAAATTTAGTATACGCTCTCTCTAATTTCTATAATAATCTATCGGATAATTCAGGCACAAAACAAAATAAGATTGAAGCTTTAACTTTAAATCGTCAAACATTTAAATACTCTTCCAATGTTATCTTCAATAAATGTAATTACACTCAGATTCAGTGCACATGTCAACACACCTTAGAATAATACTCCTACGTTAGCCATAATCCAAGCTAGGAAAGCGTATAATTTAAATAAGCATTTGGATTAGGGTTGGCTCTAAATAAACGATGTTATTCTGACAACTATATTTTGTACAACTCAAGAGATTAGTTTCGCAGGCTAGTTTATAGGATTAATATTAATATTCAGCTGATTGCATCATCTTCGAAATATCTAAAATGATGATAACAATTAATGACTATTCATATTTTAATGAGAAAAGTGAAATTAAATAAATATTAAAAGCTTCCTGATATTTTATAAATTACACATTTGCAATAACGGACTTACACCTGAATATCAGTGGTTAGTAGAACATTCAATCTATCAAAATCAGGATAGTTCCTTCAATTAGTAGAAAAAAATTTAAGTTTGTTCACAGTTTAAACATTTCAAGCTAAGGTTAAAAATTTATTGTTCAAAGCATTTACAATAAGCCGTAAACCAGAGATTCTGCCGCGATTTAAAAATGTATTTAAATCATGGCATTAGATCATTATTCAACTTATGATTTGAATTTTTATTGTAAACATTTTCAAGTGTTTAAAATTTCCACTGTGAAACGAACTCTTGCAGCTTTAAACTACATATATATATATCGACTTTAAATTAACCTACATCAGCAACATTTAAGTATGAAAAATAATGATTTCTTGTAGGTTATTAAATTGCTTAATTCATTTAAGCAATTTTCGCCGATTTTAGATTTTTATAATTTCACAGAAACATCGATATACTCAGTATAACCAGCCCTTAAATTTTTTTAATTTTTGGGTTTTAGTAAGAATAGTAAGAAATTTCCATGTATCACTTTCTCTAATATACTAGCATTTATCGGTATGTAGCTTTCGATGTTTCATGAACTCCATTTAATTGAGAAATCTACCACAATACCATTCACTGATAAGGAACTGGCATGAGAGAATATGTTTTGCACATCTGAAAAATGTAAGTATTCCACCTGCCCACAAAAAAGAAGAGTAGTTTCATATTTGCACTACTCTTCGGAGCAAACTCTTTGCTGCAGCTATACTACTGACGAATGACGATAATACGTTTAATATAATTGTATAAAAAAGATCTGCCCTCGAGCAAACATATCAATAAAATGGTAAATGTTGAAGTATCTACAGGTTGGCGTATATGTGACGCCAAAGTTTAATTATGTGATTAATTGAAAACTGAGACAATATTTATACTTGACTCGAGATAAGTAAATATTAAATACCTTTGCAAAAACAATGTTGTTCTGCTTACAGTCAACATATACAAACATAAAACGGGTTACCTTGAAGCATTTTGCTCACCATGTAAAATTGTACTCATTTTGTGTCACCTCATCATTTTTGATAAATGTAACACATGGACATTAAAATATAGGCAATCGAAATTTTATTATATTCCAAGTATACAAAACCATACCAATATGAGATATACAAGTATACACTTAAAATACTTAAGTCGTAATCAATTAAGTAATAATTGCAATCTATTCATGTTGAGATAAATGTTATAACCCAAAATAATAAATACAAAATTTAGAGCTGATAAAGCAGCTAAATACTGGCTAGGTAGGTAATTGGACAATCGATGTCTACAGATAACAAACACAAATATTTTGATTTTCGAATATAGTGCATGTAGGTACTCACTTTTGATGATCGAATTTTTTGGTACCATCATTTAGCACCGCCATAATATAGGGATTATTGTGTTTATTATCATTATCGAACGAATCAAAAAACACTCCGAGGCCATTCCATTGGTCCGATGAGCCAAACACATCCCCGTTATAATCGCCTTTCTCAGTTGTGAACCAAAATGCCTAAAAAATATAATATATAGGTCAAATATGTGATTTCATTTTTAATTGCCAAAGTTTAACTTACAAGGCCATCAGCACCAATACGTCCACGTCCAGATACACGGAACACAATTTCAGCTTCCCACCAATCAAAATTTGTTTTTAGTTTTGTCCATATTGCACCCTTTTGACTTTTTAACGACGGTGTTACTCGGACATTTTCGGCACTAGCAATTGCATCTGAAAATAAACTCAATATGAATTTTGGAAAAATTGCATATTTTCATTCAAGAATTGCGAAATGAAAAAAAAACTTTTTTTATAAAATGCGAAAAGAAAAATCGTACGCGTGTCAAAAATATAAACCAAACGAACACATCTACGATATTTATTTTACATCACTATCTCTTTCGCACTTCTCAAGTTTTATATACCAAAACGTATGTCGCAGATTGAAAATTTTTAGTCTGACGTGTTAAAAAGTACAAAATTGAAAAGTGAAAAACATTTTCCATCACTGCACTTTTTTTTATTTGTGGCATTAAAAATGTTGATGTTCTACTTACTTCCACCGTATTCCCAAAATGGTACGGAACCATCTTTTTGCGCTAGATATGGTGGCTTAAACGAGTATTTATATTCAAATCGTCGATGTATTTGATTTTGATTTGCTCCTATTAGTTGTGTTATTAGACAAATTGTTATAAAAAATATTGCAGACGTTAGATAACACGTCAAACCGGTGACAGCCATTTTTACGAACTGACTGGAAAAATAAATGAGAAAATTTTGTGTTGATTTGATGATTTGGTCGTGTTTTTATTGTGGCGCTGTCGGTTGCTATGCGGAATGTCAAATAAAATTTGTTTGTCAAAAAAACATTGGTTGCGGATATTCACAATGGTAAAGTTTGCGAAATAGCATATGAGGTTTGAGAATTGGATAAGTTGATGGTGGGTATTTGTAACATGTTGGTTGTCGTGTTTGTACAAAATATCATGATAGTTGATGCATACATAGTAATAGTACATTAGTAATAGTATATTAGTTGATGATCTGAAAGTTGGGTTTAAGAAAATAATGATGACAAATTGGTTGCCACATTGATGAACTTTCCCCAATACTGTAGATGGAACATACCGAGCCCTGTGCATTGAGATCAAAAGATCCTTGATATTGTAGATGCACGTTCTGCGTGTGGATCCGGAACGAATTGTGGAGGAGTCTCTGAAAGAAGAGCCACCATATGGTATTTGCAAAGGTCATTGTAGGCGACGATGGCTCCACGGACCACGGTGCAGAGAATGACTTGGCTTCTTCAGATTGTCTAAGACATTATGAAGCGCAAGCACAGTATCGAAACCGGTGGAGCCTGATTGTTGATACAGTAAAGGGCCAATAATGGCCCTTTATAAAACTGTCATAATAATATATTAACATTTTATAAGAATTTTTATATTTATCTTTTTATTTGTAACAATAATATTCTGGAACAATGTTATAAATAGGTTCAGGTTGTATATAATCGGTATCATTATAGATCTTAAGCTCATCCGTTATAATCGATATAAACCGAATATCTTTTGGCAAGTTTCCAAATTTCCTTATTTTACACAAAAGTTTAAGATACACTGCTGATAAGGCAACATTAATATAAATTAACAGTGTAAATATCAAAATGATCTATCCATTAGTAAAATCATTTCCAAATTTGATCCTGGGTAAAATTTTGCCACCGTCACTTGTTACATTTTTATTATAAACACACACCAATTGCCCATAAAGGTGTGGCGCTTTTATATGGAATGAGCAACCCAGAGCATAAACAGTAGGATCATAAATCCAAAAATATTTGCTTATCACTTGTGTGGCATTTAACGAGCTAGCAATTTCAGTTTGTGCTACAAGCAGCGTACTTTCAATCAAACTATCCCAAATTGAATGAAAATATATTGAGGAATTGTAATTTACATGACGTGGGAATAAAAAGTACCCAAGCTTATCTTGTTGAGCTGGAAATAAATAAATTGAATCAGTTTTATTACTGTAAATATACTGCAGGTAGATAACATAATAATTACATGCTACCCAGCAATAATATTTTGATGCCATTATTTCCAATCCATGGTCCCATCGAATTTCCGGTATTTTCGAAATAATTTTGGTCTGTGTTAAATCTTGTCGAAATTTGTTAATTATATACACAATATTTTCTTGTATATACTCACGCACATAGCAGTTCTTGTGATCACCAAATTTGCATGTATTAATTCCACCGAGCTTTTCTAAAATTAATTTACTGTTGTCCACTATCATATCCTCGAATTTAATTAATTTCTGGCTATTAACTAAGCAATCAATTTCAAACGGATCCTTCTTGTACACACAACCAATAAATGTTGCTTCCGGATTCCACAACCATGATAAATTTACAATGGGATTCTCTCGCGCCTTTTTAATACACTGACGGATAAATTTCTCTACATTTACGTCGAGCGCAACATTAGATTGAATTTCATAGTCACATAGAACACTATTAATTTGTGTTATGGTTGACATATTATTTTATTAAGCATGACTCAGAAATTCGGGGTCCCATAATATAAATTGTATGGTTTTAAATGCTTTCGAACACATCAAGTCATCGCGGAACTCATTTATTTCATTGAAAATCACCAAATCGCAAGTACTGCAGTTAATGAAATTTGCTGACGACTTTTGGATTCGTAGAATTATCAATACTAGCCAGATAAAATTATACATTTCGTGTGGATCACGGATGAACCTCAACTAATCCAACTGATTGATAAAATGTCGTAAATTGATAGAATTTTATCGAAATGGTATTATTTATAGTATCTACAGTTGAAAAATATACATACATATATCTAGGAAAATACATAATCGAGTTTAATTTACTATTATGAATTGTGATATTCTGTATATTCTTACAGAGCTATAATGTAATAGTCAAAGTTACAGTTCCATTCCCAAATTTCTGAATTTGGCTCAAAAACACATTAGACATATCCAACAGTTTTAGAAGATTGTATCTTATATAATTTATATGATGGGAGTTACGATCTATTATCCTGTGAAACAGATGGTCTAATTGGAGACAAACTAACAATTACCGAAATAATAAATTAACTATTGAAAACTACACGGAGTAAGCTTCTAATAGTACATACATACATTATAAGATTGCAAGAAAAATGTTAGAGAGAAACACTTTACTTCAATGAATCTTAGTTTGGGCTCTACTGGCTACAGGTGTTCCACCGGTATTAATTTGGCATTCCTCGAAACTATTTAAGTTTCTTTAAAGTGATTATTTCATAATGAATAATACAGTAAAAACACACTTTTATTTCTTAAATCGGTCATTTTTGTTTAAAAATCAAGTCCCAAATTGCCGAGTTTTGGATTCAATTACTTGCTATAATTAACTGCTTGGAAAGGCTCTTTGGGATCAAGATTCGTTAAAACCAGTATTCGATTAAGCAATGGAACTAACAAAAACATAAATTTAAACATGCTTAAAATTTTATTCATTTAAGCCCAAATCATCACAATTCAATTCGACACATCTTTTGTAAATCTATTGTTTTGATGTTACACAGAATATACAAAATTAATTTTTCAATGTTCACAAAATAATCCAGAAAAGTTTGAAGAGCTCAACAAAACTTGGGCTCTTAATATTAACCCCCTATAGTAAGTATAATGATCTAACCGGGACTCAGAGATGAGATGCAGCAAGCAGTGTTAGATGAAACTTGCACAAAAAAAATATGTTTACGAGCTATCAAAAATTCTAAGCTCTCCAATTTAAACCTGTCGATCATGTCAAGTTGTCATCAAGAGTTAAGATTGTCACGATAATAAGGATATACATAAAATAAAATAAACTGATTCATAAATAAAAAAACCGAATGTTACGAAATCCATTACGAATCATCTTTAATAATTATTTATATTTTTAAACAAAATTTTTAAAAAATATTTTCTTATAAATTAACAAACCAAATACACAAAAAATAATAATTCTTATTTTATAATATAATTTGATTATAATTACAAGATTATTTATATTTTATTATTTATGTTGATTTATAATTAATACGTAAGTATTTAATAATTGGTAAAAATTATTTATGTAAAGTGGATTAATAATTAATAACTTTAAAAAATCATCTAGTGTAATTCAAGAACTTAATAATTAAAAAAAAATCAAACGATTAAAAAATACTGATAATTAATTAAATTATAATAGAAAAACAATCTTTTAAACGTGAAACAAAACTTAAGTATAATTTTAAAAGAATAACGATGTTTCCGCCTATTAAATTCTCCACTGTCGTTAATTAATTATTATGTATATTATTAATTTATTATCATTAATTAAATAATTAACATATTAAATTAAGTAGTGGGCCATATTTAATATGCTAACAATTTAATAGGAACACGCATTCTAACTAAACTAAATTAAAATTAGAAAACAGGTTTATATTTATGGATTGTTCCCCGACTGTCGTCTATTAAATTAATTAATCGGACAACTAACTCCAAACAAAATCAAATTATTAAAAAGGTAAATTCTTATAATTTCAGAATATAAACAACAGGCTATTCGAGATTTTATTGTTGTATGAATATTATAGCGTGAGCCCCAATAGCTCTAATTTATATTCCGCTCCCATTGTACACGATCAATTTCATTTGTGTGCTTACGGTGGATATAATACTTTATTTGAAGGACGTTAAGTTGTGATTAGCTATTTAATTCCCCTTATAACATTATGTATGCTCGATTTTATATATTTTATTATTTATAACAAGTTTGTCTTTTTCAGGCTATTTTATTAGACTGATTTGACGTTGAGTCATTACAAAGAAACCTATAGATAAAATTCTGAATAATGACCGATTTGTGTATAAGGATATATCTGGAGAGCAGCAGTCTTCCTGTAAATCAGGCCACTTTGCAATAGATAGATTGAATAATATAGAACAAAAGTGATTTTGATATGTGAAAGTATTCATAAACGATAATATCTGGTATTGAATGATTAATATGTGCCAAAGTTAATGTAGCTTTTTAAAATGGTATTGAAAAGGTTCCGTAAGCTAAAACACAAATGATAATTTTTTAAATAAAAAGCCCAAATACCAATAAAACATTTACTAAATGGAATTTCAAAAAAAATGGATATAATGCTTAAATAATTATGGTTAATAAGTTTTGTTTTGGATTGTAAAACTAGTCAATATGGCTAGTGTATGAAACTTCTTAAATGATAATGTTAAATGTGGAATAGTCAGTCAAATAAAATATTCTAAACAGGACAAACGCTTGTGTTAATATTTATTACGCGTAAATATAAAGATGAATTTAATACATTTTCTCATGCCTGTTTTTATTTAATCGGGCAATCGAGAATTATAAAAAGATAATTACAAAATAATTACGACAGTTATATATGTACATATACTTATATTTGCTAACTGATTAACAAAAAAATACACAGATTAAAGTTTTGTGCTCAAGTGATTATAATATCGTAATCGCCGATATGAAGATCTCTGAGAATAAATAAACTAATATGTATAAATATTTCAATATAATTTCGAAAACGTCCTAAGTATTGAAAAATTTCGATTTCGTATAAAAACATATTTTTTAAACGGTCTTTCTGAATAATTTAATTAACAATTAATTTTTATAAACAAAAAAAATCTTAAAATACTTTATCACTTATCACAATACAAATCTATTGAAATTTCTCCGCTTTCATCTGCTTGTGTGCCCCCAAAATGCATTTATTTTGGTTATAATAAGTTCAGTTAAACAAAACAAAAAAAAACGTATATCTTTTTAATAGTAAAAATAAATTTTCTTTTTTAATTTCAAGAAATGAAAAAATAAATCGATTGAAAATTCAAAAAAAATCATAAAACAAAACATAATACATTAATAAAAAAATTATGTGTGAAACATAAATCTTAAATCATCTTCGTACAATGCAATCACTAGCATTATTCCAAGTCCCGATAACATTCCGATAAATTGTAGCAAACATTGTGATATGCCACATCGCTCATTGTTATGAGAGGCTGTTATTTCCGGCATCTATAGAAAATAGAAAAATAAAATAGAAGCATTAATAAATCTACCGTATACAATTTCCTAAATTGTAAAATGCTACACTTCAGTAGCAAATGCTTTCCCTCATAACATTTGCAAGATAAAGCATGCTACGAGAGAAAGCATTTGCCAGTGAAGTGTAATAATTGCTTACAATACAAATAGAATATGAACTCTTTTCAGTTTTTAATAATTTTCGACAATTAGACAACGTGCGTAATTGCTACTAGTTGCAACATGTTAATTAAACTCAACAAGTTGAATACTGAATGACATTTATTTAGTTTTAATTGTGGCTTCAGTTAAACTATATGGCTTAAGACAGAATTATATGAATTAAATTAAAATTATTTCTCTTAACATTAATATACGGGATTTTTCTATTAAGAAAAATTTGAAAATGAAACTAACGACAATTACGAAATTTTGTATAACGGATTATAGGGTTGCTCTCAGAAAATTATATGTATTTTCTAATAATCATAAACAACCCTTAATAATTTTGGAAGGATACTGTTAAAACAGAAATTTCTCATGTTATCTCTTTAGCGTGGAGCCCAAAGCTGAATGGATCACAGTGAAAAGCCTAGTTTATCGATTATAAAACTGGCTAACGGGACATACGGAACACTTTCTAAAATATTATCCGGAAATAAAAAAGGCATATCAGTTGTAGCTGGTAATTAGAGAGCATGAAACTATTCAGTTACAAACCATATCAGTCTATAGGAACTACATAAACGACCAAAACATCAACTTACCATATCTACTAGCGCTATATAAATAAACATTCCAGCTGCACACGCAAAAATATACGCAGACGCTTCGGGTCGTTCACCAATCAAAACACCGACAACCATTCCAATGAAACTTAGCACCGATGACAATATATTATAGTAAACCGCTTGGCGTGCTGACATACCAGCTTTCAATAAAACCGCAAAATCACCCAACTCATGCGGTAGTTCATGACAAAAGACAGCAATAGCGGTTGAAAATCCACCCGCAATGCTATTCGAAAATGCGGCTCCAATTGTCATGCCATCGGTAAAATTATGAAGTCCATCGCCCATAATAACCATCCAGGCAACAGAAGATAGTGAACTCGGTGGTGAATGCACATGGCCGTGTGTATGCGAGTGTCCATGATGTTTTGACTCATGTTCGCGTAAAATCACGGTGTAATTTTCTTCTGGTAATTTATCCTTGATAATACTACTTACTGAACCATCCTCTAGATTGGTTGAAATTGTATTATTATCTTTATCTTGCTGCTCCTTGGTAATATTATCACTTATATTATAGTTGTACGATAATAAACTCTGGGCCGTTTCATTATTATCACCATGATCGTGATCATGTCCGTGATATCCAATATTATTTGTTTTTTTATATTTATCATCGTTGATTACGATTTTATTATTTTTTAATATTGGTGGCGGAGTTTTATCACACGTATTTTTCCCGTGATGATGATGATGATCATCTTTCGTGTCCTTTGCGATTTCGTCATAACAATATGGATATGAGCTATATTTATTTTTGCAGATTTTTTCTACTGGCCCGTTATCATCGGGTGAGCTCATTTCTGGATCGCGCATAACGCGTACTCGTGAACAGGGTTTCTCCTTTTTCTGTTTTTTCTTATGCCAATCAGCTACCATTGTTAGACCACGTTCTGTGAAAAAGAAGAAGATTATTCCTAAAACGGCGATCAGTCCTTGGAATATCATTTGGCCATGAGGATCATCACTATTTTGTGCTATATATAAAAATGACTAGGGAATAAAAAAAATTGTAATTCTTTTCAGAAAAACTATATACATATCTAGATTTTATAATACTCACGTGTGGTAACAAATGTAGAAGTGCATCTCCGGCTAGGGTTCCCACAGCCAGCGCTACTAAAAATTGTAATAATTGATTATAGAAATGATTTTCCATACATGGAATCACAGCCACTCCAAATAATCCACATAAACTAATCCCCAGCAGTGATAAACTTGAATAAACCCATACCAGTACTCGACTTTCTCGCTCCGGCTCATCATGATGATGATGCAGCAACTCTTCTATATGGTCTAAACTTATTGATGAATTTAGGATGCAGCCCGCTTTCTTTTCCGTCGATGTTATAATCGACATTTGGTAGAGTAGAATCGGACAAATTGCCAGCACATCATCGGTACTAATTGAAATCGACTCTTTGTCTAGTGTAGAGGGCGAGTGATTAATTTCATTATGATTTGTTGCTACTCCTGTATTGGAGGGCGTAACAAGCGTATTTGGTGTATTTGTTGTTTGATTTACTTTTTGACTACTATTATTACTATGGTTATTACTAGGTAAATTTTGTACTTTAAATTTAGATGGTTCTGATGAAACGGCATACAATAGATCCACTGATGATATGCACTCCATATTCTGACTATTTTTCTTCGGCTCACCGTCAACAGCATGAATTAATTGGTATAGCCCTAGTTGGTAGAGCATTTTCTCAAATTCGGCCAAATTTAGTGTGCTCTTATCGGGTGCCTTACTAAATTGTTGGAAAATTTTCTGTAAATATTCGGACGTATTTTCATTTGGTTTTGGGCTATGTTCCTCGTGGTCATGATCATGGTTGTGTCCATGATCGTGATGTCCACCTAAATGTCTTTTATTTCTAATATTATTATGTATCGATGGAGGCGGTGACGATGCGGGTGACATGATTCTACTATTAATATTATTATTATCATTATTATTTAATAAACTTTTATCATTACTACTATCACTGTAATAAACACTATAAATAGGATTCATATTATCATTACGATTAATTGGTCTTAAATTACTGTCGACGATGTGATTTAATTTATTCTCATAGTTTCTAGTATCGCTCGCGTCATTTCTGTCTTTGAATTTACTTAAGTTTATGTCCGATGATAGCGATAGGTATGACGCGGTAGATTCAAAATGTTCTTTACATGGTAAATGATCGGCACATAAAAGGCATACGACACAGACGGCCATTAAGTGTTTCGCCATTTCGTTGGAGTGCTTAATCTAAACGAATTCCCGGCTTGGATTGACTTTAAACGATGCTGCTTCTGCTGCTGCTGCTTTTTTAATTTAATTTTAATAAAACGATATTACCAACGGACCCAATCATATGTGAGGTTAATCTGGAAAGATAAAATATGAAAACTAATTATAAATTGGTTTATGAAAGAAATTTTTTATATAATCTATGTATATTATGAAGAAAGTCTAATTTATTTATCCTCAAATTTAATTCAGTACAATTGTGTTATTAGTTAGAGTATTTAGCTTAAGCTTCAAACCGTTAATTCCTATTCAATTTCAATATAAAATTACGTACTAATATCAAAGAAAATTAGACTTAGAATCAATTATCCTTCGACAGGTGTACCGCAGTACATTTTCGTGAAGCTAGCTGACTCTCTAAATTAAACTAAATGTCATTTCGACATGATCGAATATTTATATTCCCCAAGTTTACTCTCGATCATTTGTATCGCGAATTCACAGTCAGAAAAATGTTAAGAGATTCTGATACATTATAAGTAACTCGGGATTCTAAATTCTATATTCTTTGTGTCGAAAGTAGTTCATTCTACTAAATATAAGTACATATTAGATTTTGATCTATCTGAAATCCTTTAATTTTTTTTAAATTATTCTATGCAGGAAATATTTAGACACAAAATTTTCGACTAAATCACTGACTTATCTAAGTAGGTATATAGTTGATTTGTTTATTAAGCCATACATAGATAACACTAGATTCAATAAAAAAAAACTATGATTCTATTTATAAGTCTAATTATTAAACAATTATTGTTGTTCACCCTAAATAAAATGATAAGTAAATCGAAAAGCAACCTCGCAAGGAAGGTAAATTAATTAGCCAATTGGTAGCCGCCTGCTGGTTAATAGCATACCTGATCATCCATTTAGAAAAGTATCAAACACACATCATTAATTGAATACGATATTCAATTCGAACTTTGATTATAATCTGCGACAATTTGATTCTGTCACATATTGTGGTAATGCACTTTCGTTCTTCAATCGTGCGATGAATTTAAAAAGTGTCAACTAACATATTCTTGACTACTACAATACCACATTAACTGCCTCTATTGACTTGATTCATATCGCAAATAACTAAAATATTTTCCCAGGCGCGCGCATTTTGTCGCTGATTATTGTCTAAGCAATTAAAATATTAAATTGATGAGAAACTAAGACAACAAAAAAAATTAAATCTAAATTGACTTATTGAATTAATTTATCTCAATTTAAGATAAAAACACAAACAAACATCCAACCAACAATTTAACAAACCGCACATATAAAATTAATCATCAATTATAGTAATATATTGATACATCAGTAAAGATATTGATCAATTGCATAAAGCTCATATTTAAGAATATCATTTTATTAATATGTAATGAAACCGCACAAATTACGACATTCGGAGCAGCACACACGTGATGTGCAATAATAAATTTATAAATATTACTTGCTTACACACAGTTTTTTGCCACGGCAATTTTTAAGCAAAAACAACAAAAACTAAGTAATTTTTGTTTTTTTCGATGGATTTCAATTTTCAACAGAAAATTTATTAACGTGTGTGTCACTGATTTTACTAAATTGGTCAAAATACGTATGTAATACTTACAAAATTTCATGACTATTTAAATTTATTGATCCAAAAATAGTTATAATAAACAGGTAGCCGCTAAACTCTAAAAATAGTCATCGAAATAAGAAAAATCGAGTACACCTGGAAAAGGTAATACAACACTAAAAACCCACCTACAACACCAGAATAAACTAAAATAATTCAAATTTTAATTTATTAAACACAAATGAATTGAAACTAATTCGCAACAGAGATATATATCATATCAGAACAATATAATTATACATATCTTTATAACAACTTTCGCTTTCAATCACCATACAAATTTAACCGCCGTAAAAAATACAAAATAATTCGTCTACTTTCTCTCTCGAGACCGATTTAACAATAAAACGAATTTCCATTCAAAACTGCCATATAATACTCGACCATGTCAAATTTTACCAAATTATATATAGTTTAATAATAACTAACCTACATCGTTAGAAATTTGTTATCAGTATCACAAGGATTATTTACACTAGGACTGTAGTGTAAATAATCCTTCATTCTACATCATAATATTCATAATTAATTGATAGTATAATATGTCTTAATTTATTTGAGACACGAACTGCTTTCGAGTATACAAACAGACAAATACGAAAGGGTAAAATAAAAAAATGTACTTACCGTTCGTCTAAGAAAAGTAATTGGTTAGATTAGTTACGAGAGCAAAACTAATATAAATTCGTTATTGTTACATTTAATTACATTTCAATTACGAGGGGCACGATATCAAAAATTTGTAATAGAGATATTTAAACAAGCTTTTAAATTTTAAGTAACTTAAAAACTATATTTTGTCATGGAGCTGGAGAATTTAAAAACACGTCATTTAAAATTATCGAACATTTTCGAATTTTTTGAGCGATTCTCGGTATAAGGAAATTTCTACCGAAATCAAAATTATAATCAACATAGTCACAAAATATTGTAGTAATGCCAAATGTAAGAACGATGTCCTTGCCAGGTAGTTGCGCAAATATAAAGAATGCAACCGTTAATTTTATACACTATTTAGTAATTGATTGAATATCGGTATTTCTAGACTATATCCTAGAACATCGAATTTTTGAAAAACTATCAATCATTGTTGGTACCAGTCGTTCGTCACAAAGTGCCTAGACCTGAACAATATCGATCTAAAACCTTAACTCTGATGAGCTAACGAGAACGATCAGTTGAGATTAAACGTGTCTGATGTTTCTTATATTTCTATTTAAAAATATTTTTAGTATTTTACATAATTTAAAATGGAATAAATAATTTTAATATTTAATTATTCTCAACCTATATTAGTTTACGACTATATTATTTTACTATATTAGTTTACGACCCACGCCTCGAATTTCATAATTGAATAGTTTTTAATGTAGGAGCTCGCGGTCTATACTATTAAAAGCTTTTGTAGGTCAATAAAAATTCCACCGATATACTTTTAGGTATCAAAATCTTTTTAAATTAAGTTGTATATTTCAACTAATGCTGCTGAATCACTGCCAACTCCTTTTCTAAATCCAAAGTGATAAGAAAAAAGAAAATTTGTTTAAAAAAAAAACAGTATTTTTTATTATCAAGACCATCTCGGACAAATATTATTGAAAATTTCACTCGGATTACCCTCAGTCCTATAGATTGAATCTGAACAGTATTTTTATATTATCAAGACCATCTCGGACAAATATTATTGAAAATTTCACTCGGATTACCCTCAGTCTTATAGATTGAATCGGAATACGACATAACTGTATCAAACTTATAAATATCTCTGTCGCTTACAATTGAATCAGCCAGAGTATTATCAACATTATCAAAAAATTCATTGAACTTATTTGCAATGTCAAAGGCGTTTGATTAGGCAACATCTTTATTTAAAATAGCATCAGTGCTGCGATAACCATTCTTGTTTAAAAGGATGTTTAATATGCTTCCATAATTCTTTCTGATTTAGGTCATTGAATAAGTTACTATAATAATATTTTTTGTGTAAAATATATTGTGGATTTTACCTGTTTGTTAATGCTGTCAAGTTTTCATTTCATATTAATATTCTTATGATTTAATTTATGTTACATAAGAATATGAATTTTTTGTTAGATTAGTTTCCATTAAATCAAAACTAATTCAGAGACAGGTATTATTGTTTAGTTTGGCACCAACGATTTTAACTGTAAATTTAACTGTAGCATTATATTTTTTAGTAACCATTTGAATAATTAAATCAGGATCCTGATAATTGAATATGTATAGAATAATGGATAATAGATAATTATTAAATTTTTATTAAAAAAAACTACTAAACACAAAACTACATATGTTAAATTGGGTGACAAGCTTAAATGAGATTAAAACAATTTTCGTTAAGACTAATCGAAATTACTTTTGGAAATATAGACAAATCCTAACATTTGAAATAAGATCCAGTAAATTTTTTTAAATGTTTATCTTAAAAATTACTTTATTTTATTTGACCAAGGACAAGAAAACGAATTTTTAACCTCGATTTATCAATATTCGATTCATTACTAAGTGAAGTATAAAAAATATTGATGGTTTCGACCGCGATAATATGTGTGATTCCGAAATGGATAATCTTAAATTTGTCTCCAGATTAGAATAAAAGTATCGTATTAAAATTGGACTCATTCAAAATAGCCTTTGCTGAAGTTGAAGAATTTTGTATGGTATAAATGAATCGATTTAAATACTAGATATTTTGGTGCTGGCATTTTATGTTGCCCAAATGCTGATGTCACCTTGATTTCATTATTTAATTAAATGCACGAGATACAAATATGTTACGTTTACCTAATGTTGAATAACGAATGAATCGAAATTTAGAAAATGTTTACATTTGATAACGAAAAATGAATATATATTTATCCAATCTAAATTCGTGCTCTATATACTTACACAATGATAACGAATAACGTGTTCTTTTTAATTAATTTACAGCAAGTGTTTAATTACATTTTATTAATTATTTAATATTATTTTGTGTGTATAGGAATTAGCATATAGACTGATTAGTTTGTTTAAAATTTGAAATGTTCTTTTACAAATTCTTATAGCCTGCAACTATACATTATACGTATACATATACATGTCATCCCAAAAATGTCATATAGACAATAATTCAGAATGCAAGAATTTTCACTTCGTTGACCTACATTATATTTACAAAATTTTCAGTCACGAAACTCTTTGTATTATATCGAACAAAATTTCATTTATTTCGCATCTACAGTCGAAAATGATGTAAGTATCTAAATCTATTTTTAAATCTATCTAATATCTATTATATGTCTATATTCTACATCTATATCAATAACTATTATTGTTTTCTGAATATATATATATATATATATATATATATATATATATATATATATATATATATATATATATATATATATATATATATATATATATATATATATATATATATAAATTTATATATATATATATATATATATATATATATATATATATATATATATATATATATATAATGCTTTTGTTTGCCACTAGTAACTATAACCTAATACACAAAACACAACAAATTATAATCATTTAAATGTAAATGTTATTATTGGAACGATGGATCTAATAGATAAATAGATTTTCAAAATAATTAAATTTTATAACCCATACGTATTTAAACCCCCACAATATGTATCTATAGATCTCCATACATAACATTCATCTCTCGGTCGGGTGGTAGAATTTTATTTAACTAGGTATGGATATGAATTTATGTGTATCCTATCTAAGTATATATAGTATGTACAACAGATCTCTATAGTGTTCATCTAAATATTATAAAGTTTTATCAAGCAATTAACACAATACCAATGTAAAGAATAACATTTACTTGAAGGTGAGCTAATCTCCAATAATTGAAAAATTTGTATATATGTACATACGTTACTATGCCTATGTTATTAAAAAATGCACCCAAGACACGTTGAATAGGCAAAGCATTTTCGTCTATATCAATCGACAGCATCAATCTATATACATTTTATAAACTGTTACTTGTTCCAACCGCCTTGGGACAAGCGCCAATTATATATATTTCAAATTCAAATCGATTGACCTACATATCCACAAACAAATTAAATTTCATATGTAACTTACTTTATAACAAAATGTGTATATAGTATCGCCACCACCGCCACTGATAATAAAACCAAATTTTTTTTTTGAATCGTCATAAAACAAATGTAGTAATAATATAATATTAATCATAAGAGTTAGACCAATTTGACCCATGTCACACTTCATGTATGTGATATCTTTTTTAACAAATTTGGCCATGTAAGCACGTACATTGTTATTTGATGTGGTTAGATATACTCAACGTATACATTTTATATGTACATATAACAAATAGATTAGTTATTGGTGGAAATAAAAATTACATTTTATTCGAGAAGTATAAAAGTTGAAAGTCTGAATTTTGAAATATGTATGTATTCGGTAAATCTTGCTGCTAGGCCGTACTAAAATATAATAATAATGGATAAGTCAAAAGATTTGAATTTAAAACTGAAATAAATATGCGACAAATATTTCCGTAGTTTCTTTTAAATGTGCAATTCTTTCATGTCTATAATTGTTGTCACGATCTCGGTCAAGAATACATGACGAATTACAATTATTCAAATACCATTGAAAAGCAGCATTTAAAAAATTCATGAACAATTTACAATAAAACCAAATTTAATCAGTTCTGTATCACAATCAGACATATTATTGTTTGGTCAGCCAACATTAAAATTATGATCATAATATTCAATTTTCATTTAATCTCTAGTGTAAATTTTTGTATGCCGCAATTTGATTTATGCATCTGTATATAAACGAATACATATCTAACCACTAACCATAAGTTTTTATTTTATCAATTTTACACCTTATATATTATATATTTACACCTCTCACACACTGGCTTAAATCAAGAACACCAAATGAAAAAACCAAATAAAAAAAAAATCTTTATCAGCTACAGAAATGTGAATATAATACAATAAAAATAAAGTTTTTTTAAGGCAACAGTGGTTTCGATCCTAAGCTTGGGCCGCATACTGTCTTAGACAATCTGAAGAAGCCAAGTCGTTCTCTTCACCGTGGAGCCATCGTTGCCAGCAACGATCTCTGCGCCTACCATATGATGGCTCTCCTTTCATAGATCGCTAAGCTGGCTCCCCTTTCAGAGATACCGAGCCAGCGTAATCGCTGATATCTTATTTCATCTACAATTTCAGGCATTTTCTTCAGATCTCGATATTATACAGAGCTCTATTGTACCATCTACTTCGCGTTTTGGGCCGTAAATCATACGCATGATTCTTCTCTCAAATGTAAGGAGCTATCTCTCGTACTTATCGATCAGCGCCCAACTTTCACACCCATACCTATAATATGAATATAATAAGGGGCCGAAAAAGTGTTAGAAGTCCTGATAAAATTGATCGAGCAGCTGTAGAGTTTAGACGGAGGTAAAAGGCTGAAGAAAAATATAAAATTTCATTTGGTACAAAATCATCTGAAACCCTAGAACCCATCAAAAAGTAATTTCGATTTAAATTTTAATAGTTGGTTACCATATTTAATATGCGCTATAACAGATTTATAAATATATATGTATGAATAATATAATAAATTTGTTTACAAATACCAAACGAGTGTACGTACGAAAAACGATACAAATGTAGAACAGCCTTAACTCAATCAATGCCAGTCGCTAAAAACTAAAAGCAAATTTAATCGGACAATATTTAGCAATAAAATAATTCAATCATCAGCACTATTACAAACTTGATTAAATTTCATTGACAACAGTGCTTTATATATTTTCGCAATCTGATAGACACTTTCAGTTCCGCCAACTGTTGGCAAAATGTTGAGCAAAATCAACATGTTCAGTTCTGAACGACGATGATCAACGCCTCTATCGAAATCTTCTATACTAACAAATCTGGCTGATTTGTTTCAGGACATGTACTACTTTAATTTTGAATCTTTAAGATTTTATCGACGAAAAAAATGTATATACAAATTGTTGTTGTTTCTAATGTAATGTTTTATTTTCCTTCATATTCTAAGTTCATTTGCGTCATTTTCTATTAAATGCCAAAATATGTTTGACTTTAATGGTATAAACAGAACCAAAGATACATCGACAAGCGACGACGCCGGTCAAATTAAAATATGTACATAGTAAGTATGCGATGCTCACACAAACAACCAATGTCGGTGTTGGCAGCGGCATTACCCTGAAAGTTTTTTAGACTATATTTCTAATTTTGTCGTCGACGCTACAGTTGCCCAACTGTTTTTTAACACACTATGTTGGTACAATAATTTTGGCCGTCATTTTTTATGTACATACAAACTCGTATATACACAAACAAACAAAATCCTTTCTGTTTCCTCTTTAGGAGTGATGCTCTTGGTTCTGTTTACGATATCTCCGAAAAACAAATGTATTTTGTCGATGTATGTTCGATGTTATTGGTCATTGATACAAAATGATACAAAAATTAAAAATTCTGATGCAGAAAAATTCACCGCAAAGTTAGCTATATGAGTTATATAAATATGTACATATATGCTATATGCTATAAATATTCTAAACTCGAATAAAATTTCACCATGATAGCCATATTAACAAAACTGAAAATTTTACTTGTGTTGCTATTTATTCGTGAATGGAACATATTTTGGTTCCTTTAGGCCGTGTTTCAATTAGTTAAAAATTGTTAAACATTAAAATCTTGACAGGAAAATCAAGTTTTTCATTTTATTTGCCCACTTTATAGTGTGCAAACAAAAATTAATTTTATATCAAAATTTTAATTTTTAACAATTTTTTTTAATTGACACACGGCTTTATAGAAATTCAAAAATAGCAACTTGTTATGTTGCTCATTTATTTGTAAATAAAAAAAATCAATTTGAATATAGTTAAACAAAAATGTCACTCAAAAGTCATAATACGCATATATTCATATTCATATTAACAAATGCTAGAGGATATTTCAATACATATAGCTAACTGCGTGTTGACTTTTCTGCACCAGGATTTTTATTGTTTGATTCATGTAAACACCTTCATAGAAATCATTCTGATACGTAAATTTAACTTAAGACGCACGTGTCACTGCTAAAACTGAACTTAACACGGGATTATATTTGATTGGAAAAATTACACTTAGTGTCGTTCAGTAATCACAATAAATCCTAAAAGTAAGAATCTAGCTAAGGGTTTTAAATTTATTTTAGAATTTACATATCTGGAGGATTCGTAGCCTATCAAATTATTTCATATACAGCCATAATTTAATCAAGTATGTGTTTAGATAGATAAAATGTTCAATTTTGGTTCAATGTATAAAATAATAATCCGACAAGATCCTAAACATCTATAATTAATACAAAATTTGAATTAATAATGACGGAATTTTAAATATGTAGAAAAATTATTATATTAAATTATTAACATTTTTATAATAATTAATTCCTCTGGATTGAAACTTAGATTACCGTAACACCGAACAAAAAATATAATTTTAATTACATATCGAAATTATTCCATTAAACTTTATGAAGATATTGCAAATATCGGATCAAAGTAGCAGTGAACAATTCGTTTCTAACTGCATACTCCAGCACCATCTCTGAACCTTTCGAGTTTTGTGAAGTTGAATCTGGATTAACGTACTTCTAAAAATATTGTATTGTAGGAAGTTATTTAATAGTTTATCAATAATGACTGTCAAAATGAATTGAATGTAAAATTACTAATATTTTAATAAATCACTGATGTTAAAAAATCGTCGACATCAAATTTTAATTATACCGAATAATTCTTCAATGAAACGAAATAGATATAAATAAATTCAACAATCAATTCGAAAGAAACTGGTTCGATTATTGATGTAAAATTATAAAATCTGTGCGCCTATTGTAAACATATTCCTGCAGTGAAAAAGTGTATGGAAAGAAACGACATCGATAAGATTCAATTAACACAGGAATTTAACCGTGCCTGACTATACACTGCAATGTGTGTTTGTTGATTGGGTTGTTGAAAAACAAACGAATGGAGATTCAATTTAATTATGTTATACTTTTTGTTTGGGCGTACTTGAACAGTAAAGTCTATACCAATAATCGAAAACAAATCCAGAGCTGAGAACTGGAAAAGAGCATTATTTATAAGAACATATCGGATGAAAAATTTGGATAAAAGGATAGATAGAATTAAAAGATATTGCTTGCATTTTATTTTGAAATAAATAAATATACTCGTATAAACAATCGCTCCAAATGATAGCTCTTATTAGGAAACACCCTTAATATTAGTGTGATATAGATATTTACATATTTATATTGTAGACTACAGATACAGTCTCTTTAGGGAATTTTACTGTAAATGATACCAGTATTAAAAGACTAACCGCATTTCTAAAAAAAATGTATCGTACTACATACATATAATGTAGTTAAAATTTGAGCTGATGGTATCTACAAGCAATAATATTAAGAAGAATGGCGAGGTATTTACTGACTCTATATAGAGATAAATAACATTATTTGCTTCAATATTATTTTCATATTAGAAGTATAGGTATGTAGGTATTGTAGATGATACATAATAAATATGTCGCTAGAGTTTTTCTTATTCTCTTGGAATAAATTTTAAATTTGTAAAAAATAAAATCCGAAATCTTTAAATTCCTAATATACATCCATAATTCATAAAACTGAAATCAATAAAATCCTAATTTTTAAAGTCTAGGATAAAATACAGAAAATCAATAAATTTCTGAATCGTAAAAACGGCTAAATTCCAGAAATGATTAATTCACAAATTAGGAACATCTAATATTTTAAAAATCATAAATTAAATAATTTCAAAAATTATATTGCCCATTTTAATTGAAGATAATATCCTGTGGGGGCTTTGAATTTAAAATAAAATTACGTCTCTTAAATCTCCAACACAGAGTGATATGTCCTAAATACTTACCTAAATAATAAAATTTTAAAATTCCTAATACTAAACTGTAATTTTGATTAAACCTAGCTTGAGGTACACTTGGCCTACTATACTACTAAACCACAAAATATGATTGTTAATTAAATCGTGCGATAAATGGAATAAGAATCTATTTACAATTAACTGGTTGTGAATGAAGAAGTTTAGTCCAAACTGATTTATAAAACCTAGTAATGAACACCTTAAGAATAGTATGTTCATGGAAATGAGTAATACTGGACAATAAACATAAATGTTTGGTTGTGCTAATTTATTTTTCGCCAAATTTCACTGTGTAGTCTCAAAATATGCGTCGCGCGTGCTTGACGTCTACACGGAATTTCTTTTATTTGGCATAATTTCAGAATTTAGATATTTTGAAATACCAATTTTTTAAATTACACCCGCTTGTACATTAATTTTTTGTTTATATATTTTTTAGAACAACGATTTTATCACCGGTTAAGTATTTTAGGTTAAGGTGGAATTTCTGACATACTCGAGCCAACCTATATTAACAAACTGGTAAATATTAATACCTACTACTTAAATTTACAAAGTGCGTAGGATGATCATAATCAAGAGAGAATTTGTCGTATGATAAATAAACAACAATTATGCAGAATTAGTCGGTGACCAATTGTGTACCATTATTCGCAGTTCAGATTCTTGTGGCATTGAATTCAGAGCATTATGGATTCCAACCAATTTTAAGTATTTAACTAGTTATAAAATAAAAATTAATGTGAATACTTATACGTAAATACTTAATTCAGCGCGTGTTACAAAAATATATTTAGTTCAATACGATTGACTGAACCTTTCAGTATGCTGAAAATCTCAAGTTCAATACGCTTTAAAAACATTAACTCAATATTTTAAATTATTCGTAATCAAAACTTTTAAATTATTCGTAATGAAAGGTTTAGCGGAAGAATTGTATTCTTTCAATAATTCAAATTTTGCCGGCCCTACTAACTCGTGCGCTGATAATACAGCTCTGGAAAAATATATACGTATAAACAATTATGAAGTAAGATCTCAGCGAGTACTCTGGCTCGGTCACGTTCTGCGTGCTGATTCGGAACGAATTGTGCAGCGATCTCTGAAAGGAGAGCCACCATATGGTATGCGCAGAGATCGCTGCAGGCGACGATGGCTCCACGGTGCTGATGGCTCAGGAGCGAAACCCTTGGAGTTAAATTGTTGGTACAGTAAGGGGCCAGTAATGGCCTTTAAAAACTGTTATTACTTATAAACAACTATATTTTTTGTTCTAAAACTATTTGAAATATTCTCGTATCTCACTGATACGAGAATATTTCAAATAGTTTTCATAGCACTACCTGACTCTTTTAAAGACATAATTTCCTCATTATTTTAATCATTCACGTTCAATCGGTCACGTTCTGCGTGCTGACCCGGAACGAATTGTGCAGCGATCTCTGAAAGCAGAACCCCCATATGGGAGGCGCAGAGGTCCTTGCAGGCGACGATGGCTCCACGGTGTAGAGCATGACTTGGCTTCTTCTGGTTGTCTAGGACAGTGTGAAGACCAAGCCCAGGATCGAAATCGTTGGAGCCAGATTGTTGACTTAGTAAGGGGCCAGTAATGGCCTGTAAACTCTGTTCTTATTATATTATTTTAATCATTCTAATGCTTCCGTTTTCAAGTTAAACTTCGCATCTAAACTAAACCACACTACAAACTATTTTTATTCTCAAATATTATCTGGGATTGAGAAATTTGAAATAGTGAAATTATACGTTAGGCCTATTCGAGAACATATTTGAGGTTTGCGATGCATAAAAAATTATTACTCAGATTTTGCGACTGATCTCTTCCAAATGATTTTTAACGCATCTAAATGACATCATAAACCAAGCATTAAAAGTTAACATTTTACACCTGCAACTTAAAACAAAGAATTATATCAAAAGAAAAATAATTAATTCCATAAATAATAAATTTGGACACGAGAAATTAACCGGCGACTCGACTAAAACTAAAATAAGCCATTTAACGAAAAAAAAATTTGCTGACGTTATAAATATTTAATTACAAAATCACAGCTTGAGTTCAATAACGATAAGTAATCGACACACGTTGCATTAATAAAAACGTGTTCGATTCGTTATCTTAACATACATTAAATACAAATCCGTGTTTGTATGATTAATTCAAATATGAACTTCTAAACGTTATAAATTTCCATGAATTTTTTATTTATTTATTTAAAATTAATTTTCATGAGAACTCAAATAACAAGTTATTTTCATAATGTAGTGGGTTTTTAATGTTGCCGTTATATAAATCCGTTATAAATTATGATTTAACTATATTACATATTATTAGTTCTAGGAAAACCTTGGATATGGCATATGCGATAACTGAAAAACCGGGAAATGAACATAACATTTGTTGAGTCAATTTATGATTAACGAATAAATTCGTTATATGTATATTTAAATATACGTAAACAAGCTCTAATCAACGTTAATTTGTATAGTGAATCTAATTTATTATTTAATGTTAAAATTGTTGTTGTAAAATTGATCAATTTTAAATGATATTCAATTAATAATCAAATTTAACAAAAAGACGACATTAGCACGTAATTCCAAGATGGTGACCACCGACCAATCTTATGGTATGGAAACACGAGAATTTATTTTCGTTTAATATAACGAATAAACCGATTTTCTATCAACTTGTCATACAAAGTTTCAAAGTAATACATACATACGAGTTTATGCTTTGTAATTAAAAAACAAATTCGCGCTTTTCAGCATAATCCATGTAATCGGATCGAAACTGATAATAAGAATAAATTGTGCACTTATTGCATTACACTATTATTAAAATCTGCTTAAATAATCTCAACCAGTTTGTAAATATTATAATTAGAACACGTAATAAAAAAACTCGTGTTGTGAATTTGTTACAGCACAACACAAAAACTTAAAATTTTAAAATTTTATACAAGCTGGTTCATCGAAAAGAAAATAATAAAATTGAATAAACGTCAAAATATTAACTTCGAGATTTAGGATGGAGATAACTAAAATAATCGTAATACGGTAAAACAGCTTGGAGTAAACTGATCTTTCTTCATGCTGTCTAACGAGTTTTGTTGAGAAATAGTGCAGAACTATAATGTAATAGGAAACACAAATGTGCCGATCAAATATCTTAGTTTTGATGACAGGATTATAAAGGAAAATTAAGTTCTGAAAATGTTAATCAATTTAGAAATTTAAATTGGACATCTTATGTTAAAGTGATCTGATATTTAAAATGCTAATTCGTCATTACAATATACACGATATAGGTCATTTATGTAAACAAGTGTATAGATAAAAATTTCGAGGCTCCATTGTAATGATGCTCACCTATGTTAACTGCTTCTAGCTATATATGTACAAGCAGCATCAAACTAATCAAGAATAATTGGAAACTGATCATACCTTATTTCGAAGATTGAAAGTCCCCTTTTTGTTTTCTTCCCATTTAGCTTAATAAATTGTAGCTTGAATTAAGTAATGTGTTGAATAATAACCAATACCCAGATAAATGATGGATAATTTTTAAAATTGAAATTTTTTGCACATATACAATAAAAAGGTTAAATCATGTCAAATGAGAATCAAATTTAAACCACTCATATATGATGAAGAAAACATCCTTAAGTTAATTGATCATTAAAGTATTAAACAAAAATAGTTCTTTTAATTCTGATCCATTATTTTAAAACTCAACAATTTATTATTTCACTTAATAAAATTATAAAGTTCTAAAGAATTATTTTGCTTACCAATTAATTAAATCATTAAATCACATACCACAATAATAAAAAACACAACACAAAATTAACGCCAAGTTCGTTTAATTCACAAATCGCAACGAGCATATACAGCACATGCGTTCTGCACGAACTTCAAAACTGAATTGAATAAATTAAATAAATTTTAATAACTAATAAATTTTTTTTTAAATGTAAAAACTATAAAACTACTACGTATATCAAAAAGAAAACGAATACTAATTTGAGTTTGTTATTACTATTCTTTTTTTGCAATATAAAATTAACTTTTAATTTTATTATAAACACAGTATTATATCAAAAATACAATATGCGTGTATATAGAAACACTATAAGGCCATAAGGCTTGGGTTTTTGGGTTAAAAATTCTTTCCCACCCTACCAACCTATTATTGTACATATAGTATATACATTTATATACAAATAACGAGTCATTTTTATGTGCAAGTATATATGTACACGCAAAATAAATGCACAAACTTAATAAATTCAAAAAATAACTATGATTTCAGGTTCTAATTAAAAGAAATCCCCCCTCTCAAATAATGCCTTACGATTATTATCGCTGGAAAATGCATACAAAAGATAAGGCTTTATGTACAGAATTTTTAACAACATTTTAACCAAAAAGTTTATAATCTCGAATAGCGATTCATAATACAGACATATATGTATAGTTCAGAATACATAGAACTCTAAAAATATTTATTTGACCTGTGCTATTTATTAAGAAATTCCCAATAAATAAACTTTTGATCTAAATATTCATCAAGATAATTGAAAAAAAAGACAAAAAAAAACAAAGCGAAGCAAACAAATAAAAATCTTATCAATCAATCTCTTAAACGCGTTCTTTTAAATTTAAAATTTAAATCAAATAAAAATACGATAACAACCAAAATTTAATTTAATTCAGACATACAGATGTCGTAAAATGTTTAGTCTATAGTATAGAGTGTCGACCACTCAATAAGCAAAACGTCTTAATCATTAAATTAAACCACGTATAGAAAAATTGATGAACGATTAAATTTTGTTATATGTAACTGGATATAACTGAGACAACATTATTATCAACCATTTACGAGTATCACAAAATTATGTTATTGTCCATCTTTAAAAACCACGTTAATTAAAAATATGAAAATTACTAAATGAATATTACAACCTTAAACATTATCCATGATTCGCATTTATCTTAAAACGATAAGATACTTCAAATATACGAATCAGATTATGTTTCGTAACAGATAGTCATGTCTATTCTGCAACTCGGTTGGAAAATTCCATTCCATTGGAGTTTAATTTGCTAATCTGTTGGACTGGAAATTTATGTTGTATATTTTTTGTAGTAGATTGATGTTTTTTCGGAGGTAAAATTCGAGAATACCAGTGAATATTATCAAATAGAGAAACAAATGACATTTGGTAATTTCTATTTAAAAACAGAAATTTCCAAAAATGTAATACAATTATTTTTGATTCGTCTTATATTTTATAACGATCAAATATTAATTGTTATATATGTTAAAAAATAATCTACATAGTCCTTAACAAAATTATTTCTGCATCGCAAAAATTTAACAAATCCCTCGAGTAAATTTAAAATTTGTTATTCGAAATGACATTTATTCTGTATTTAATAAAAAGAAAAATTTTAAACTATTCATTCTTTCATTAAAAATAAAAGCAAAACAAAATCATACAATTATTTGTGCATGATTATTTTATCACAAAATAAATTGTGCATAGTTCCAAATAATCAATAAAATTGGTTAATAATCGAGGAATCATGATTAATTTAAAATTGAGTTCCCACCATTGTTTGAAATCACTTCATGAAGACGCTGTGGAATGAAAGTCAGGAGATATTCTAGCATTTGTTTTGGAATTTGATCCCAGATATTTTTTATTGCAGCAAAAGTTTCATTTGGCTCCCCTCCAATTTCTACCGCCATTTGTTGCTTTAAATAATTCCACAAATATTCTCAATTGGGTTTAAATCCGTGTTTTTGCAGTGGCCAATCAAGTGTTTGTTGATCCAAATCTCTTAGAAACCTAATCGTGATCATTATACTTTTGTGAATTGGAGCGTTGTCGGGTTGCAATATAAAATGCTGGCCGATCAACTCACATCCTAAAACTAATGCGTGCTCGTTCAACAGTTCCAATTAAGTACTTGAAGTTACCTTTTGAGGTAGCATTATAAGATTACCAAAGCCATTGTAGCAGAAACATACCCATACCATTATTTTACCGCCACCATTATGGTGAGTTGGCATATTAACGGTGCGATTTTTTTTTTTTGCTCGGGAGTCAAATAAAAATATTTTTTACCAAACTACAGCCATGACTCATCTGGCCATAAAATATTACGCCAGAGCTCCACAGGCTTTGACTAGTAGGTGTGTGCAAATTTAAATCGCTTCCTTTTATTTGTTTGGCTTATGAACGGCATCTTTTGAAAAGTATAGGCTTTGACATTTGCCTCGTGTAATGGTCTTCGTACAGTTATCTGATAGAATATGAATTTTCGATTGATATTTATTTCATTCTGTACTTATTTGATTTTTTCCTGCGGGTTGCGTTTTAGGAGATTCACTATTCTTTTATGTTCTTTTGGGGTTGTCACTCGATTTCGCCCTCTCCCTTGCACATTTTTCAAGCTGCTCTTAATTTTTGATTTGATAAGCAATCGTATTTCGATGGCAGTTGTGCATCCGTGCTAATTCTTTTATAGGCATCCCTACAGAATAGCCCCCAACAATCGCGGCTCTGGCCTCCAAAGACAATTCCTCTGTTTTACCCATAGAAATAATTTTGTGAGGGTATAACAACGCACAAATAATTTTGTTTTGAATAATACATAATTGAATAATTCAGAAAGTCGTAATCACGGCTAACAAAGTTTACTGGATGGATTTACTATGACCAACCGTCTATCGGCGACTGTTGTTGTTTGGTGGCAAATTTGTATTGTACGTATAATACTTAAAAATTCATACTTAAAAATTCTCATTATTGTCCCTGCAATTTTTTAATATTCCGAGGTATATTCAAAACTCACTTTATTAGCCGGTAATTGATAACTGTTAAGAGTTTTGCGCAATACTTATGCCGGAATATTTTTTATTTTTATTTTATTTTCATATGTATGCAGTACAAATTTGCCGCCAAATGACAATTCCAGTTTGCAATGCAATGGCATATATTGTTCAAGCAAACCATATAAAAAAATCCACCACAATTTTCTGACAGAGATTTTTCTACAAAAATAATCAAAAACTTCAATGGAATCGAGTTACAGAATTGCAAAATTCCAACGAAATTAAATTCGGAGTCAAAACTGTTCGCGATGGAATTTTTACATTGCGGTAGTATTTTTACAGAATAGGCATGATTATCTTTCAGTTATAGTTATTGAATCGGAAAAAGAAATAACTTTTTCACTGAAATTTTACAAATTTCAACTCAAGAAAAATTGAAATGAACGCTAAAATCTGCAATCCGCATAGTATACCAAGATAATACATTATTTTAATTAATTATATTTATTGTCTTACTATTCATATTTCAGAGAAATAATATTTCAGTAAACGCCGTATTGTATAGTTATTAAAGTCGTTGTATAAAAGTTAACACTGGAAAGCTTGCGAGAAATGATGAATGAATATAATTGAGATTAAACCGGAAATATATTTATAATTTTGATTTTTCCCCAGAATCCAAGATATCTATGCATTTTTTTTTAAATTACCAGAAATTTTACTTTCACTTTTCTATAGTCTTGTGTCTAAAGTCTAAACTAAAACACAAAAATAATTACTGCAAGCTAGTATTTATTAACAACAATAAACAGCGATTCAGCAAACTCCACCTAATACACACAGATTCATATATAATTATAGACAAAAAAATCATATTAAACGTTAGGTTACATTGACTTTGTAAATCGATATTACATTTTCTCCGTTTATGGTAATACAATATATTGAGTCGGATATATTGGCATAGCCATTTAATCAACCAACATCAATACGTATATTATATGTATTACACTAAGTATTAATATGGAATGGCTACGTAAGTACATAGACAAAATCTAGCACCTACTTACTTAATTTATATCTCGCGTTCAGATTCAAATTCAAAAAATTGATTGAATTTCAAATCTTAACATTCCACAAAGATGACAGATTGCGGTATGAAGTATTTGAGAACATATATGTATAAAACCTGATAGAATAAATAAATTGATAATTATAACAGTATAATAATAAGATGATTTGTATATGTATCTTATCGCGAATTCGTAATGAACTATTATTATTATCTTAGTTTACGCGCGCACGTGAATTTATTGGTTTTCTATCATTGCATAATGGCATACAAAACAACCTTGAAAATATACAACGACTTGTAGATATAAATTTACTCCTCCTATATAAATTTGAATTATTTATAATTTTAATGAAAATTGTTAAATAAATAGTTCAACATATAAATGATTGCACGACAATTATGGGCGGGCTTTTATTTAATAATTGAGAACATTTGAATAGTTCAATAGCCGCAAAAATAATTGTGATGCGGGCGTGTTATAATGTTTGTTTGTTTGTTTTTATTACAAAAATGAGAAATTTACGATGTTTCAGGTGCGTATAAACATATGTGAGTAGCGTGTAAACAGTCGCAACAAAAATTAAATGTTTGCCATATTTATTATCATCACAATAGTATTTCATCTACAACAACCCCTACACAAATTTTTTAAGCATGAGACTATAAACGGAATTACATAGTTCAGACAAAACAGTAGGGATATTGTGTACATATCATCCTCAGCTTACGTTTTCTGATTAATTCTAATTATCTAGATCATATTACTGAAATCTCGATATTTTGTTGTCATTCAGTATCGGGAGCAGAACATGACCATAGCCATTCTCAAGCTTGACACAACATTGTGAGTTTTGACTTAATAGCTATATACAGTACATTATCATGAATGTTATTTGACTTTAAATTATTTCCAATCAGTAGCTCGAAAAATGCCGAAAAAATCGGAACTATGCGTAGGAAAATGAGGCCAAAAAGTAAAGTTACCAGTTTTAAAAGTAGTGGATTATACAATTAAAATTTATTGAATTGGTCAGCGTAGAGTTTCAATAACAAACGTTATTGAGCATATGTAGGCTTGTTTAAAAAAAAAAATCCATGCGAATTAGGAAGATACGAAGATTTTACGTGGAAAGCAATTTTAAATGCTTAATGTGAAATCTCTAGTAAGGTCATTAACAACCTTACTGACTCAATGCCAATTTGTTTAAAGAGACAGTCTAGATCTAGAAGTTCCGGGATAACCACATCATATTAAAATAAATTTAGCAATCATTTTTTAATGTTTTTCCATACTGCACAAATAATTTTGAGCAAAAACTAAATTCAAACCAATTTCATTTCGGGAATAAAAAATGTTTGCTTTGCACAAATAATTTTGAACATTATTTTACAATTTTTCTTATTTTCTTATAAATGATAGATCAAGTCATCGGCCGCTTGTAATCCAGAAATACCTGATGTGGATACCTTCAAGAGACACGATTTTTTCAGTAAATTATAAATGCAAAGTAACATAAATGTTCTCAGTAATTCTCACGTATCGAACCATCATATTGCTTATAGATTACATACATGTATACCAACTATTTATAATGTTATCTTGAATAATTAGGAGTACTCATCAAGTTTAATAATTTAGGTATTTGTTTCGATTCATTCAATTTTCTGATTTGCCCGAATAAAAATGAAATTAATAATCAATCTAAAAATCATATGAGCGAACAATATTACTTATAGTTTTAGTTGAAACGACGTAGTAAGTCGTGAATGTAATACATATATGTATATGTTATTACAAGTTATTGAAGTTATATAAAGTTTTGATATCGTATCGGAATTTTGTTCAAATATAGTTGTATTACTATGACTAACAGTTTAATTATTTTTATTTGTAAAATGTGAGTTCTATGTAAATTCTCTTATCATTTTAAAATGATAAATTTATTTTAGATATGCTGTAAATATTTACTAATATTTATCTGTTTAGGTTAGATTCGCACGCAGAATAAGCTCAAGTAGTCGAAAATTCAAAAATCATAGCCATTGTCATTATAATGTCTCTTATTTCCTTTTAAATCTGACTTGACACAATAATATCTTCATACTAAACTAATTAGATTAAGACAATAAATTAGTTAGCTTAGCTTATAAAATATATATGGGCTCTATAATTTGAATCAATAATACTGGATGCAACCGCAGGTTTCCATCACATCACATGGCATCATACAGGTTCAGTATTATAATATTTGATCATAGTTAAACCAGACCAGATAAACTATTTCTCTCATTTATTGCTTGTTAATGTCTAATATAGATGGTGCATTGAATGAAATGACAAAATAATTTCTATTTTTCATTGTTAAATTAAACTTTTTAACATGTCTAGTTTTTGCATAATAATTTCGATTGAATCCAACGAAGTGGGTGATTACCCACACATTTTTTTATAAGAAGACGCTGTGTCCAGTGTCCCCGATAGTGATATCAAAGACCGTCTTGTTACTGCCAGTCGTCGTGCTTTGCATCCTCTGCCACCCATCCACAGTGATGGACAGTACTCTTGTAATTTCATTTATATGTGTGCGAGTTGAATCCCCTCCGATGAATGCGAAAAATGACTGATATCACACGAGAGAAATTATGTAGATGAGCTGAACTTTAAGCCCAAAAATTTGATGAATATATCCGATAATCTGATATTGCAGACGAAATTAAATAACGAGTACGCTGACTCAGTCATGTTCTGTGTGGTAATTTGGAAGAAATAGTGCAACGATCCCGGATATCCCATAGGTCGTAGTAGGCGACGATGGCTTTTCGACGTAGGGAAAGACTTGGCCTCTTCTGAATAAATAAACATGAAGTGGAAGGTCGAGATCGAAAAAAATGGCGACCTCGTTTAAATTAACTTACATACATACTTATGTACATACATTAATTTCAATGAATCCTTTAATAAATTTTTGATTTTTGAATTAACTTTGAAAATTGTTTTCTTATTATCAAAGGAAAACGAAATTAAAATGTATTGTTTATTATAATTAATGTGCTTTTGATTAGTGATACTAAATTACAAGAAACTACAGTATCGCAAATTAAAATGTATGATCAATGTGGTGTACATTCGTATAGCACAAGCAATACAGCTTCAACGAATTAAATAATGCATTTCGATCGAAAAAATAAAATATACTTTACTTAATAACGTTACCATTTACCACAATATTTTTTCTCAAGAAATTAACGCAAGTAGAACCGGGAAAAATGTGTATGGTACGGGCTTTATCATATTTTATGTTGTATTGGAATTTTCAATACTTTACGATTTCGTCAGTATTGTATATAAATAATTATATCTCCACATTTTTTTTTAAATGTTCATTGTAAGTGGCGTCATCATTTAAACTCATCGAATGGCTTACGGTAATAAAGAACCCAGACGAAACTAGCAGCTTACCAAATCCTAATCTGAATATATAAAAATATTTGCTTATATATGTATAAAAAAAACATATATTCTAACGTAATAGTAAGTAACAAATAAGGTGTTCAGTTCAATATTTATGTTTTATCTGGCTTTGTTTTTGGAACCGTTCCAATACTTAATCTTAAATTTGTGTCAAAGCAAATTTTTTTCTTTACAAAATATGAATTCTAAATTTACAATTCATTTGGGTACTGCACAAAAAAGCAGCATCAAATATATCAAATATATAGGCATATTCTAATTAGTGTATACCCATCTCTGAACGTGTATTTTATAAAGTTAGTAGAATTATGGATACTATTAATCCAGCGCGGGTTCATTAATTCGAAATACATAATTCATTGATACTCGCGTAATAATAGGCGCGTCGAATAAAAGTATATTTTTATACAAGACATGAAAAAAATATTAAAAATAGTTTTTAACAAAAAAAATTTGTGTGTGTCAATCAGAATCACGTGATTTTATACGTCATCTAAATCTAATTTGTATCAAAATACACATTTCTATATAGTGATAACCATGATTGTATTAAACATAAATAAATACACACTTACATAATTTGTAATTTATATTCGCGAAATTTAATTTTTTTTTAATTTTCGCTGTTACTTGCGGGGGGTATCATTTTCCAGACGGGTTAGTCTCTTCGGTATTAATCTGTTTTGTTTGTATATTTGTCATTTCTTCTTTTTGTTGCACATAAAATGAACGTTTTCATTTAAGACACGATCAAAAACTTATATAACATTAAACAATTCTTGGAAATCAACAAACGAATTATGTGGGTATAACGTTTTTACTGATTTTTTTTAAGAAGTTAACGAATTCAAACACAAAGACATTGACTTTCGAAACACAACAGATTTTAAAATGTAAATAATATTCTTATACTGCAGTGGTACTTCATGTCAACGTTCCCTGTGTTAAAAAATTCAATACTACGTTTTTTACTGTAAAATGGTCATTGGCCATCATTTTGTATAATCAAAATTATCTTCATAATTGGTTATATTCAGGGAAATTAAAATTCTTAAACAACAAAATCGTGCTATAAGTTGTGTTTTTTAATTCAAAAATTTTTTTATTGGAATGAAGTTCTGGATAAGAATTTTCTCATTTTTTCAGTAAAATCCAAATGAATTTAATTTTTTATCAATAAATAAGATACATTTAATGTTAAACTACACATTTTAATTCACTATTATCGAAATAAAATAAAATTTAACTTTATTTTTCAATGTTCTGGATAAAACATTGAGTTTTTCAAGTTCGCGATAAATTCATAGTACACGAACTCGAAAAAAGAGAAATTTTAAAAGGAAATATTTTAAACAAATATTTTTCATTGTTTTATGCTAGATACATACCTGTATTATTTCACAATAGACGTCAAAAAATATAGTTAGAAGTTGAAATTTATTCAAGTAAATAGAACTTAAATTAAATATATTGGTTAAACTAAATAAAATTTTCCAGTATTATTATGATGTTCTTATAGAACTTGAATTTCTGTTAATAAAAAAACGCACCTATAGTTAGAATAAATATTGTTGGTGTAATTTTATCGGCAGAATAAATGAGAGAAAATACTAAATCACAAATTGTATATATACATATATGTAAATATAATTTCTAAAATACCAGTATCTAATACGTTTGTAAACATTTTAAGTGGATATGAAAATGCAAAACCTCAAACGAATTTCTATCAAAAAATACTAGGCAAGTACGAACTATCAGCCACAATTGAAAAACTCTCGCAAAAATCGATTTTGTTGATAATCCAGTTATGAAATAGGATAATCGAATACATATACTTATGTACTCGTAGAATAAATTTGGAAAAGTATATACGAAGGAGTATGGGATAATTTTAAAATATGTGCTAAGATGAGCTTAAATATTCATTTATACTTAGTTCTAAGTTTAAAACTTAAAACACTCAAATAAAATTGTGTATTTTACAATCTACTATTTAAACCACGGTTGATTCAAGTATTTATCATAGTGCAAGGGATGACAAAATAAATAAATATGTATTTAAAATTTCCAAAAGATAAATTTCTATTGCCATAATAAACTTATCCACACTAAAATAAGCGAAGTTAGTTTACCTAAATGTACTGATAAATTTCAATAAAATTTGGAAAAGTATATACGAAGGAGTATGGGATAATTTTAAAATATGTGCTAAGATAAGCTTAAATATTCATTTATACTTAGTTCTAAGTTTAAAACTTCAAACACTCAAATAAAATTGTGTATTTTACAATCTACTATTTAAACCACGGTTGATTCAAGTATTTATCATAGTGCAATGGATGACAAAATAAATAAATATGTATTTAAAATTTCCAAAAGATAAATTTCTATTGTATTTCTATAATTTCTACCTTATCCACACTAAAATAAGCGAAGTTAGTTTACCTAAATGTACTGATAAATTTCAATAAAACTACGTAAAAGTTTCAAATGTAACAACAAGTATTTGAATTGTTGACTTATATGAAATTAGGCGCCATTTAAGAATTATATAATTATCTCATCATATATGAATAAATGTATATACGAGTACAATATAACTAAAGCTGATCAAAACAAATCAGTGAGTATATATATCGTTACAACACAAAACGCCTACATATTTCTATCGTCTTAGAAGACTATAACGGAAATAATTCAGACGATGTATTATTTATTGACATTCTCTACTAGTAATTTACTATTATATTTTACATTTAGTAGAATTGACCTTGCCCTTCTATAAATCTTTGTATAATATTGATTAACAATATCTCGAAAAATTTTGTTAATACATTTTTCCATAAATAGAAAATTAATAATTATGTAATTGTTATTTTATATTATCATGGAATAGAAAGGAATTGACTTATCTTGTTATTATTTATAAATGTGTTCGCTTATGTCACAGAAAAATAAATCGATATGAAAATAGCTTATGGATTGTTTCGTGTTTCATTTCGAGATATTGAATATAAATAAAACACAGAAAAATAATTGTAATAGCAATGTGACTTAATTTCAAAGATGATTTTATGCCATTAAGTAATAATTGAATATGATTTGAACATGGCGTAATTTGGATGCCCAATTTTCGATCACTCTTCGCATCATTTCTGGGCGTATTTCGTATTACATACCGCAAATATAATAGTTCAGCGTTGTTAAACCACATTTCTCGATATAATTCGTTCATCAAATGATTGTTTCATTAAATTAACTGTATGGCAACTGACCCCGTTTTGTTGGAACTGCATATCTCTGATGTCAATATCATCCAATTGAAGCACAAAACATTAGTAATCATGTCTCCATACCGATCTCCGTTGACTGTAACATTTTCCACAGCATCATTTATGAACACATATGGTCCGATGATTACATTAAATATTTTTTGTTCGAAATGTTTGTGTTACCATCTATTGATATCGTCCGCTACTAAGTTTTAACAAAAGTTGAACAAAATCATGTTGGTGCGCGAATTTTTTTTTTAAGTATTATAAGTTATTTGTTATAAGAGTAAGTACTACAGTTAATATAAAAAATCTTTTAGTTCAAATTTCTGATATAAGTTAACATTTCTTATAAATATCTATTCCTACTCCTTTTGAACCGGCAAACGAAAATATAATTGTAAGTAATAATAGTAAGTACGTTACTAAAATTTAATAATTTTAAATACGTTACTAAAATTTAAAATTTCAGACAACACAGATTATAGTTAATGACCATTCGAAATCTGATTTTTATATGTGACGATTGATATTAGAAATACAGGATGCGTCCGAAATGTAAAATGCGCATTTTGTGAAGACACATTTCAAAAACTACATACGATGTAGTTGTTTTTGTGCATTTTGAACACATCTTGTTTGATGTCAATTTATATTTCAATTAATCATATTTACCGATTTATTAATTTGGTGTTATGAGATTTTAATTAATTTAACGATTGTAACGAAATAGAATTTAATCCAAAAATTTGCATTTCAATACGCATTTCGGACACACCCACAATTTCGCCAATTAATAGAAATACGGCCAATTATTTTGTTATCTTGAGTAATTTCGTAGTGTAAATAGGTTGCAATAATATTTTTGCAATCTTAATTGCCATTGGAGATTATATATATAGATTAATATATGTAGGTAATTCTATTCCTATTTAATACATGTTCATGTATTATAATATAAATGAACAATCAATTAAATTGACTGATAACAAATAATGTACTTTTACGAAACAAGTGATTTAGGTTTTAATATGATATAGATATATATATATATATATGTACATCTATAATAATAACCATCATTACTATCGTTTTAAAGAAAATTAATATGAAATGATTATGATTTTACATAAGCTATGACTACACATTATAAAATTAAAATGTATTCACATATAAACTACTTTTCTATTCAGAAAAAACTATTTAAAAAGAAATAAAAATATTTTTCCATTCAATAAACAATAATGTACGTATGGGTATGAAGTTTGCTGATGCATTATTAATACGAAACATTAAAATTGTATAGTTATACTTTCTGTGTAATACAGATTATAGAATACATATAGTAATCGTTTTATTGCTGTAATTTTGTATGATAATGGCAAAGTGTGCAGTTGAAACAGTTTTTATATAAGATTTACTAAGACACCGAATCCCAATAATGGATTACTTTGTGCATCTGGATTTTATAGAATTCTCCTATAAATAAAGTAATATGATTGATTACTCAGATTGATAAATTACGTTTTCAACAACAGATTTCTCAAATATTAGTTAAGAAAGAAAATCAAATTAAACTTTAGGGATTTTTTTAATGCGAAGATCAATATTTATGAACAATACATATATAATAAACTTGACCTAAGGCTGCATCAAAATGTTTACCCTTCAAAAATCTACGGCATACTACACATATACAGTCATGTATAATTCAGTTCAAGTTCAACCCCTTCTCTAATGTTCCATTAAAATGTAACGTAATATGAATATTGATTTTTCACACTGTGTAATTACGGTCGTCGTTATAATACGCTGTATGACTATGATGTGTGAATGAATAATTTAGACGCCAAACGAATATACGATTTTCGTTAATTATTCATTCGACGAAACGAATAGATAGGTACAAATTAATTAAATATGATGCAAATGTTATGCAAAATATGTTGAGAACAAAAAATTTTATTTTTATTTATTCTATTTGTATGTCGTGCAAATATAACGAATCGTTAAAAATGAAAAATCTTAATATCGTAATTCTTTTATATCTGTTGTTATAACGAATGCGAATGAAATTGTTAGTCTGGATGAACAGTAAAGTGGTATGAACTGCATAAACCTTATTTATTTTTTGTTTGAATGGAAACATTCTGTTTTTGGCTTTTTTGGTTCATAAATCTAAGCCAAAATATGTTATTTCGCCGGCTTGGAATTTATATGGTTTATATCGATATGTATCAGTCAGTGGTATGTACATATTTCTATTTTGTTCCGACAGTGTTAGTAACTGTAATATAGAAATTATAGAAGACAGTTTAGGATAATAACAGCAATTAAAAAATTACTTTCCCAACCTCAGGAAATTGTAAATCAGCTGCTCGCAAAAGTACTTCGTAAGTTATACAGAAAATGTTCAGTTAAACAATTTTTAAATATCCATCGCAATTAGGAAAAGGTTAAATGTTGTATGTTATAAGATCCCAATTAAAACATATTAAAAACTCTGTATTGAAGAAAGCGCTGTGATTTGAAAAACGTAACAAATTTTAAAAATATCTCAAGTTAATTTAAATGACTTGTTCTATTTTAGTTAGTTTGCGCAATCTTATTTATACGAGCAAAATTTTTAGTCAGATGAAGTTTTCGTTAAAAAGGGTCATAGCACCTCCATCCACAAAATTATCAAACAACATGGACATGTAAAATTCCTCCCATGACCTATGTTGTATTTCCATTCCAATACAATATACTCGTGTTATCCGCTGTGTGCCCCAATTCCATTAAATCCAAAGTTAACAAAAGAATTTTAGTTGATTTTAAGGTACCAACCAAATCCTTTTACCATTTATATTTACAAGTCATGATAATTAATCATAAAAATACCACCAATGGCATTATACGTGATGAAGAAGCAACTCGTATTGATCCTAAAACAACCACAATGTTTTTCATTACCGTACCCACGATGAAACGTTAAAAGAAAATGTGTGTAATCATGCTATTGATGCTATAATTAATTAAGAAATGCAATTTTCCCGCGAAAATATTTTGTTCCTTGATCCCTTATATGACTTGATTTTCCCACACACCATCGCAAAACATTCTTCGAAATTTTGCATAAAATGTTCATAACGCAAAATTTATTTCTTCTAAACATTCTATAAATAGCATTTAACTCGAATATTATATTATTGCATTTTTCATTTTTAGGAAAACTAATTTTTCATAACGCAAAAACAGTCGCACTGTATAAAGAGCGCCATATTGGAATTTTTTTTTAAGTATGCAAGTATTTATAATTTTAACTGTGCGTAAAATTCTGTCAATATGAGAATGATGAACCAACGACCTTCTTTGCGCGGCGCTTAATTAATTAATTGCATAATTAAAATATGTATTACAAAATATCGATAGACGATGTTTGTAAATAATTATTTTGTTGTGAAAATCATTATACATATTTTCTACATTATGCCGGTCGTTCTATCACAAATCCATTGTGATTATACAATAGTACGTACATTACAGCTTGAAAGGTGCTATCACTGGACTTATAATATGTATTTATTTATACTTTGTATTCACATACCCATAATACATATATGTATACTATATAATATATATATAGAAAATAAATAGTTTAGAATTAATAAAACTTTCGATGTAGAGTAGAAAAACTAACCTCAAAATATAAATTTACTCTACTATCAAAAACTAGGAAATAAAAACAAACTGATGCCTACTTACCACGTTTTCACAAATACATAATAAAGTAATAAAAAACAAAATTGACAACAAATTGCCTATATTTATAGCAGGAAGATAAAATGACGATGCTACCCTTCATAATTGTTATGTAGTAAAAAATAAAATCCAAAATATTACCTCAAGAAAATTTTATTTCACTCACCTTTAATTATTATTATATTCAATTATATTTATAGATTTTTGCAATATATATAATATCATTCACATAATAATAATTCGCTTTTAATGTAATCACTAAATACCGATAAATTTTAAACACCTCACTTTTTGGTTTGCACAGCAAAATAATTAGTTATTTTAAGGTATATTTATACACCACACTTATTATTAAATTAAAAATTAGATTTTTTTTATATAAATGTAGGTACTTTAGGTTATAGAATATATAGTTAATATAGGAAGAGTGATTGTTTGATTTTCCTACGTAAACCCGAGATTGAAAATATTCACTCACAAATACTTTATTATTAATTTTATTTTAAGTACACAGACGGTAACTTGATATTAATTTTAGTTGTTAATTAAAATACACACCAAAATGATTATTAATCATAATTTAAATGAAAAATTATACGAGAAGAAAATTCTTAATTTTAATTTTCATAAATCCCACGCTAGAATGCGAGAAAATTTTTTTTCTTCGAGCTGTATCCAAAAAATTGCGAATGTCTTCCGAAATCGACCATCGAACTGGTAATCTTTAATGGACGAGTCACGAAACGATGAGATATGTTGTTATTATTCTTCGTAGTTTTTGTTTTGATATGATTTTATGGTATTGGAGTGGACTGAAATAATACAGTCAACAGACAAAATACTGTTCTAAGCAAAATCGAATCAATATGAGGTGAAAATAATATTCAAGTATTACACATAGTACGTTCTTGTTAGAGATGCAACCTTAGTTGAACCTAAGTTTCTTACACTAAAAAAGAGTTGAGTTAACTCTAATAAAGTTCACTACAAACCGAGCTGAGTCGAAAAACTACAATACGAAGTTATCAACGTTATTTTGTTTCTATTTTCTATTTCTACCGACTATCGAAAGATTATTTACCACCATTTTAATTTTTATTGTTTGTGAGCTTCATATTTTAATTGTTTCTTTCTCAAATATATTTTTTAATTAAAATGTTTTACATAGGTACCAAGTTATTATGTAGCATCACAATCACTTTGAAATTCGCCGACTATTTTCGACGAATATCGTTACTATAGTAGGCAAAGGAAGAAAAAGGAAAACAATTTTACAAATTTACTGTTGTCTACCTTTTTTTCCTTTGTCCACTATAGCAAAACGATAGCCGTCGAACATAGTAGGAGAATGCATAGAAGGGCCTCTGGGTTGAAACTGAGTTATAAAGGTCTTATATAAAACAGTTTTATTTAAAAATGTATTTTAGAAAAAAACAATTATGCGTGATTTACACGTTCCAACAATGTTGGCGGGTTGGCCAACAAAAAATGAAGAGATTAGTATATCGCGAAATTCATTTGAAAGACTAGAACAAACATATAAACAAACAAAATTTTTTTGGACTTTTTTCTTTTTTTTTTTTTAATTTGTTTCCATAAGAATAAAAGTTGTTGCTATAAAATATACACGACCCGAGTATAGTTTATAGCAACAAACAATTAAAATAGCGATTTTTTTTATTGTCAAATTTTTATAGCGCAAAACCAAAAAACAAACCGAAATAGCCATGAGCGGCAAGGATATCACTGTAAGTGTTTATTCATTGTTTTCGTTTTAGAAAAAGAAATATAGCTACAAGAAAGAGCGTTGTGCATCAGAACTACATCTGTCAAAAATTATATTGTAATTTGACACCGCCAAAAAATTATAGCACGACGCCATTTTAGTATTATGCATTATCTCTTTTTATCGCATACACATTTTTTCTATTGCGTATAGCTCTGAATGTCCACAAAAAATTTGTTGGAAAATTGAGGTCGAGTACGGAAAATATAAGTTTACAGGAATTCATAAATTAAATTAATTCAGCCGAAATAAAAATAAAATTAATTTCAAATACATACCAATAGAATCCATCAACACAACGATGGCATAGGAAATATCAGAAGTGTTTTTTACCCCTTTTTTTGTAAAACTGAGAATTCTATGCTTCATATGTAGTTATTATTTATCGAACTTTGAGTTAAGAGAGGACATAAAGCAGTTCTCAGCGCTTAAGTTGAATTAACAATCGGATGGAACGGTAATATAAATAAATAAAAATAACGCTTTCAACAACTTCCAGCGGTTCTTGATTAATTGTAATTTGAACCCTATAATAAGATAAATTATAGATGTTATTCAAACTTATGAGTAATATCTATAATTTATTAAATCTATATCAAAAATTATAAGATTTTTTACTATTAAATTATAGTATATAATATTACTATTTTTACAGAAAAAACCCGAAATTATGTGGACAAACTGGCATAATATGTCGTTTTTAACAAGATGTCTCCAGGGCTAGTCCAAGATGTACCTATAAAACTGAGAGAACTTAGCGTACATTTGATCCGTTAAATACGATTAATACGAAGCTAATTAAATCGGAGTCCGTTGAATCGATGTTTTATATTTATTGATTAGCTCATTCCCGTCTCATCTATTGCCCGAATTTTCCTGCTTTACAAACAAACAAAATGTTCAAATATACACAATATCCAATAATTATGAATATTATGATACGTAATAATTTCCCTCTTAAATTTTAGTTTTGTTCACTTTGCATATACGCCCATATTAAAATTTATGTATGTACATACCAAAACCGTCTATAATACTATAATATTATAGACGGTTTTGTACATACGCATATATGTATCAATGCCTATGTATTACTGGCCGATTTAGTGCGTTATAGCATTAGTAGTGGTCGAGTAATAACAAACAATAAACGCTCCATACAAATCTTATGAAAACTACTAATTTTTACATTTTTTCGTCTTAGATTTGAAATAACTTATAAATTAGGCCCAAAGACACTTTTTCTTGTAGCTGAGTACAAATAACAATATGTTTTCGTTCATTTTAAGAAGTAACTTTTAAATTCGTTACCGTTAAGCTGTTTGAACGAATTAAATCTAAAATTATTGTCACGATAAAGCAAATTTAATTCTGAGTAGAATAGTGAAAAGCAAAATCAATTAAGTCAAATCAAAGGTTATGAGGTGCAAAAATTAGTGTAATGCTCTATTTTAGATTTAATTATAAAGGCTGAACGGTAACGAATTTAATAGTTTCTTGAAACAATTTTTTTATTACAACTTATTTCTGTACATGCTTGTTAATTATAATACCAGTAAGTGGAACCACCTTGTGTATATATTATAGAAACAAAATAAATAATATATTGCCCCTGCACGTTAAAATATTTAATTCCCAAGTTTTAATTTTATATTTCATTATTTTATATTTCTCTTCTCTAAAAATAAACTATTATGTTGTTGTGCAGCAGATTTTTTGCGTTTGGTTTCTTCACTTGCATGATACAAAAACATTCTCTATAAGATAAGCCCAATAGCGTACGGTCAAAAACGTAGAACTAAATTGGTGCAAACAAATTATTATTATTATTTTATCTAGTCACACACTATAAGAGAAAACGAATTAAAAAATCCTAGGAAAAACCAAAATTAAAAACTATCATTTGTTGGCGAAGAATACATATATAAACATAAACAATTTATTTCTATTGTTTTTGTTAATAATAATACGGTTTCACCAAAATATGTATAGTAGCGAAATTAACTTTTCTATTGAGCTTATCTATAAGAGATATTTGTATCATGGCTTGTATCTTATGACGATTTTGATACTGGGCAAAACTTATCGACTTTAACTTCTCATTTAAAAATTGCTTTTAGGGTACTACATAAATTAAAAAATGCGCCCATCCACTCTAAAAGTTTAGTTCTATGATCAAATAAAACGCGAAAACATATAAAAAGTGTCAAAAACATACAAAAACTAATTATTTTTCAATAATTAATTATATAAAACGTATGCAAATTCATAAAGTTTTACAAAATCGCAAATATGGATCATCAGTTATCGAAAAATGAATTGATGGAGTACCGAAGTAGTCTGGATAACACACCTGGATCGGATCAAAAAAGGCGCAGGTTAGTTGATGAAAAAACTGAAAACCAATATGTCAAAACATAACAAAAGAAGGCGAGATCGACAAGTCGCATTCATCGACGTATTTTTCGTGTATTTTTAGCTCGTCTCGTTCCATAAAACGTAAGCGATTCGATGATGAAATAGTTGAATACAGTTTAGGAATACCACCGACTCAAATGAAAATCGGACGATCACGAACCCAATCACAAACATTTAGCTCGTCATCCAATTCAGGTTACCCAACTCCAGGGGCGCAGACTATCGATTCAAATCAGGTGATTATGTTAAAAATTCCACCACAGGTGCCACCAGCTCCAGTGCCATCAACACCAAGTCCATCGATATCGAATGCGAATGCTGCCACTACGCTATTACAGCAAATTAATTCAAATGCCAATGTGAACGACAAGAGGCGTATTGTTAAAAAGAAAAGTCGTAAAAATCGAGGCCCCAATCAAACGGTAATACTCAAACCTACATACATACAACAAATTATAGTCTAATCCTAAATCATTTTAGATTTCGACGAAAGATCTCGGGCGTTGGAAACCAATTGATGATTTAGCCTTGATTATTGGTATTCAGCAAACAAATGATTTGCGAATGGTACATCGAGGCACAAAATTTTCATGCAAATTTACAGTACAGGAGATGCAATCGAGATGGTATTCACTTCTGTATGAGGAGCCAATATCACGAATTGCTGTAGCCGCTATGAGAAATTTACATCCCGAGCTAGTAGAAAGTGTTCAGAGTAAAGCGTTATATTCGGTTCAGGAAGAGGAATTACTAGGCACGATCAAAAGTGTAAGTGCTCATAATGATATATCAAACCCGAAGCTAATGTTACTTTTGATTACAGTCGGATAGCCCAACAATTGAAACATTTCAAGACCTTTTGGATAAAAATCCGACAACATTTTATCCGGCTCGCACGCCAAAATCACTTCACACGCATTGGCAATTGATGAAACAATACTATTTGCTTCCCGACCAGACAGTACAAGGCCTGCCCAAAGGTGATCACGTATTAAATTTTTCCGATGCCGAAGATCTGATAAACGACGTCGAATTGGTCGAGCAACGTGATGAAGCGCTAGAAATTGAATTGTCCTTGGCCGATCGACGTAATAAAAAAGAAATTCGTCAACTAGAAAATGAATTAAATCGTTGGACGGTATTAGTCGATTCACTAACTGGATTCGGATTTACACCGGAATTTGATAATCAAACTCTAGCTGTAATACGAGGCCGATTAGTACGTTTTTTAATGCGTTCTCGAGAAATAACATTCGGCCGAACAACTAAAGATTTTGCAGTCGATGTTGATTTTACGCTAGAAGGCCCAGCACATAAAGTGTCTCGAAAGCAGGGCACAATTAAATTACGTAGCAATGGAGATTTTTTTGTTACGAACGAGGGTAAGCGACCTATGTTTATTGATAGCGTGCCACTGTTGACCGGCAACAAAACACGTTTGAATAATAATAGTGTTATTGAAATTTCGGGATTACGGTTTATATTTTTGGTGAATTATGATCTGGTGAATGCGATTCGACATGAGAGTGCTAAAATGAATGTACCATTGAGTTAAAATAATTAACTCTATTATAAAAATATGTAAATGTAACTTTTTGTAAATAAATATGGAAATTTTCATAAGAATGGAAATTCTTTGTTTTTATTATAGTCAAAATCAAACGTATCAACCACGTCAATCGATTTTATAAAGTGCCACGAGTGTACTGTTTCTGCGCAAATGGATATCAATTACCTACACTGAAAGCATTACACAGACGAAATAGTTCTGTTGAACATAAGTATTATTTATGCATGATAGCGATCGCTCACATTACCAGTATGGAACTGGACTACCTTCGTAAAGTTAATATTCCTATTTTGAACTGATATAAACCATTTTTATTGAAAAAAAAAACTATTATTTTTCAAAGTATACTAGCAATTTTACGACCGGTTAGATCGAACCACTTCTCAAACCCCTTTTCTAGTCTGAAGTGATTAACCTTTAGTTAACTACTTAAAGTGGTTTTCAAATTCAAATGGTCATGCATTGTTGTTTGCATTAGATTCATAGTCATCCCAATACTTGCCAATGGGAAGTATGCACGGATTTCATACTCGTGAATCTTTTTACCCTAAAATTTAGAGCTGCGTTAATTTTGTTCAGGAATTTATTTACATAATTAGAAATCAAGAAACTCCTCATATATTCAAGAGACTTGACAATTATAATTTTCGATTATATTCCGTAATATTAATAATAATTTTTAAAAGTTTAAATGTTATTGAAATAAACTATAAATTATTAAAATTATTATTAAGAAATATCTTGGTTGTATCTAGTCCTAAAATGTAACATCATTGATTAATGGCCAATTTAATAGGCAATTTACGAATAGCCCTGCTTACTTCGAGACGACGTTACCAAAATAAACTAACTAATAAGCCAACTTTATTTAGCAGTTTAAAATAATTGGTTTGTTTATTGTATTTTTATTTATTTATTTCATTTTTATATTCTTTTATACATAAAATGTTTTTTTTATTTATTACAATATTTAATTTATATTTATATATTTATATTTTTTTGTATTTTATTTTCATTTATTTTGTTTTATTTTTTATAATATTGCATTTCAATAAATCCTTTTATCAACTTTGTATGTATGTAAATATTTATATAATAATAATATTTAATAAAAATTATAATTGAAAATATTTAAGATAAATAAATTTGTAAAAGATCAATAGTTTATTTAAAAATAAAATTAAAAATATTTTTTTTTATTTAAATTTATGTGTCATTTTAAAAATTGCTTTTATGTTTCTCTCTATTTTATAATTAATAATAAAACAAAATATCTATAAAAAAAATGTAAATATTGCGTTTTAAAAAATAAATACACATTTTAGGAATGAAATAAAACAGGGAATGGTGATAAAATAAATAAACGACCGCACCTTATAATTTATTTATAAACTCTGGTCCAAATTTAAATTTAAATATTTTTTTAATATCTTTGTTTTAATAAATGCCTTTTTTTAAATTTATCATTGAAGCATTCACTAAGATTCTTTTTAATTATTAAAATATAGAATTTCATTTAACATTTTTTTGTTCAGTTTTGTAATTATAATATTTTTAAAAAAATGTAAATATAATTGTTGTATTTATTTGAGAAATTTATTTCAAAAAATATAATATATAGAATATAATATTTTATTTATTGTTTTATAATTTAATAATATATAATAAATAAAAAATATAATATATAATTATAGAGTTTATGTAAATAGCTAATTTGAATAATTCATGTACCTATATTATGTATATGTTTAATATGAAGTTTGTTTTAAAATATTTAAATTAATTCGATGTAATTAATTAATAATAATACTATTTTATGTTTTATATTTAATTATTTTTTAAATACTGAACTAATGCAAATTTATAGTTTATAAATATTTCGTGAATGCAATTAATAATAAGTATAGATGTTTTGACGCCTACTGCTTATCTATAAGTAGCAGTATCATAATAAAATCTGTCGCTTAATCACTTAGTTGGTAGATATCGGAAGATTTTATCAATAGATATTACAAAACTTTGATTTAAGTCTGAATTGTCTTGTAGTTACTTAAACATTTTTATCTTGAAAACCATGATGTTAGAGCATAAAATTAAAATACAGAGCAACTCAAATAATGGGTCGATAAATTTGATCCATCAATAAATAACTTTGAAATTAGTTTGATTCATGTGACATAATTGTATTTAGTTAAGAGGTGTTGTATATAGAAATAATTCATATTATTTTGCTGGTCCAATTCATTTGTAGTCAACCTGGATCAATGAATATTTAAGTAAATGACATACTTTAAGAAGTTTGACTATTAGTTGGGTAATGGGAAGGGTGTTTAGATTTGTTACTTTTATGTTTTGAATAAAACGCCAAAAATACTAGAAATGTTAAGATAATTTTAACAATAGAATAGAATATAGAATAAGTGATTTTCCCTGGAACTCCGGAAAATCAACAGTCGTTTTGTAAAATTTTTGCAAAAATTCGGATCGATTAGGCTAATTTCATGGATTATGTTGTCTTTCAAGTGCTGAATTGTTTTAGGTTTATCAGAATAATATATAACCCGAAAAGCAATCTAGGAGCGTTAGAAAAAAGATTCATTGTAACGTTAACACGAACATCACTCCAATCTCCAATCGTGTAGAGTTTTATTTTCTCCAACCGAAATGTATCTACTTGATAGTTGCACAAAAGTCCGCCCAAACTAGTAGAGTAAAATGACGACAAATTAAAAAATAACATTCAAATTTGAATACACTTTACCATCAGGTGTGTAAAATATGTAAATATATTAAAGAAAAATATGTACCATAATTAATGGTGCAAGTGGTGATGCTACAATTATACGTAAAGGCAAGAAGAAATAATTCAACCAATTTATTGAATGTACAAAATCAACAATGAATATAAACCATATGCTATATTAAGGAATACTTGATTCCCATTTAAAACCTTCTCAAAACGAACTAAAAAGAAATCGAATGCGTGGAAAGAATCTGTGTTAATACAAATAAATTACAGTACTACGTACAAAACATCCTCATGTGAAAATTACCTTTACAAGATATGTCTGTTAGCATATTAGCAGGTGTGCGCGGATAGATTCAAATTATTCTCAGATCGAGAATATCAGAACCAAAAGCGTACAATTGGCAAGAAATAATTAAGACCTTTGCCCTGACACAAATCAGTGGATGCTCACAAATGCATGTAAAATGAATATAAGCAATAATTTATTAACCAATATGTTTCTGGATAAGCTAATGTTCGATGCTTACGTTAGAAACCAGAACAGTCATTCAAAATTAAATTAGGTACGTTTACGATGCTGTACTGTAAGGTGAGATTACAGGTTAATGATTTTCCAAAAATTAAGTTGATGGGCAATTACGGATATATATTTTAGAATTACCAGCAAGATTATAGCTTTCGTTGTTTTTAAAAGAAAGCAAATTATTTTTTAGATTTTGTCCGTGTTTAGTCAAAATGTTGACCGAAAAATCAAATTTTTCGATTTATTTGTTTAGTTTATGATGAACAAACAAAATAAATTTGAGTTTTCTATCAATATTTTAATTTTTAACAACTATTAATTAGAAATATAAGTTTATCGCTAAACGTATGTTCGACCATTTCTTTGGAATAAAAATCATGCACTAGATATTTAAACTTCAAAATCTTATTCAAAATTATTTGTTCAAGCCAAATTTTAATTGTAACACAAATCACTTTAAAAATTTAAAAAATAAAGAAATTTTTAAAACTGATAATTTAAATTTAATTAACTTAATACTTAATCATTACGCTTTACATTCCAATGAAAAATAAATTAAATTTTATTTCTAGGAATAGGAATAAATACAGTTAATTAAGTTAAGTTTTATACAAAATTAAATTTTTATTCATAATTATTTGTGCAGATTAAAAATTATGATTATATCCGTTACTTGAATTTTTCTGAATTCTTAAATTGACTTGTAGTTCATAATTAGTTAATTACTCAATAAAAAAAAGTTGAATTTAGTGTGAGAAAATGGAATTTCGGCTAACGAGTTATTTAAAATATATGGTTACCACAGAAATACTATTTTGTACCAAATAAAAAAATGCGTGGAACAATAATAATGTCGATGGAAGGGGCCGTAACCTCACGTAAACATATCAGCCAACCCAATTATAAACGGGAGATTGCAGTTGCAGTTTTGGAGGAATATTTTACGGACGAATGACGGTGTTTAATTCGATTACTTTACTAAGAGGGAAAATTGGTCAACGCCGTTATATGGACCTTCGTAATGAATTTATTTATATAATTTTTAAAGTGGTTTGTGTTACGATGTTGAGTGAGGAGGTTCAAATATTTGGGCTCTCTTATCACTCACGATAACAGTGTGGGTGAGGATATTAAAGTGCGGCTGGCAGCTGGCAGTCGTTCTTTGTATCCTCTAAGGCCACTGCTAAAATCTAAACACTTATCAAGTGCCGTGAAGCTGAAGCTTTACAAAGCGTTGATCAGGCCCGTTGTTATGTTTGGATGTGAAAGTTGGGCGCTGACGGATGAGTACGAGAGATGGCTCCTTACATTTGAGAGAAGAATCATGCGTGTGATTTACGGCCCTAAACGCGAAATAGATGGTACATACCGAGCTCTGTACAATTTCGAGATCAGAGATCTGATGAAGATCCCCGATATTGTACATGAAGTTAGATCTCAGCGAGTACGCTGGCTCGGTCACGTTCTGCGTGCTGATCCGGAACGAATTGTGCAGCGATCTCTGAAAGGAGAGCCACCATATGGTCGGCGCAGAGGTCGTTGCAGGCGACGATGGCTCCACGATGTAGAGAACGACTTGGCCTCTTCAGATTGTCTAAGACAGTATGAAGACCAAGCTCAGGATCGAAACCGTTGGAGCCAGATTGTTGATTCAGTAAGGGGCCAGTAATGGCCTTTAACACTGTTATTATTATTATTGTGTTACGATGCAATAAAAATTTGGCTTGCACAAATAATTTTGAATAGGATAGTACTTTAATATTTGTTCAAACTGCTATAACGATTATAAGCGAATATAGTTATGTTGGAAAAATATACCAAATTAACCAAAATCTTTAAAGTAAATTCTAATTTTTTACACATCAGGCCAAATTCTCAAATTATGAGTTTATTTTGAAACCAAATTCTTGAATTCTATTGATAATTCTGTTTTAAAAACCATGCCGAAATTGGGTTTTGAAGCACTCGTCAAGGAAAAATGTTATAGTGAATTGTCAAGGAGTGTGCTGCTTCTTAATAACAATGACCGTTCATAAAATAAATGGTGCGCAGGACTATGGAACTATTAAACGTTGCTTACAATTAGCCTATTTTTTAAACAATAGTTCTTTTATGCTTAGTACTTTGATTAGATCAGTTCTAAGTGTTCTGAAATATATTTTATTCATTTATTTTACCAACGACTGATTGTTGTGATTGTTGCAGTTCATGTCTTTGTAAGAGGTTTTCACGATTTCGATTATAGTGGTTCAACTAACAAAAATAGTGAATAACTTGGCAAATGTAATTACTGGGTACAGAAATACTAATTATTAAACATAAATTATACAATGCTTAGCCAAATATGACAGAACTTAAAAGATAGTTTATTTTTAAATTATACAAATATTATTTCGCAACCATATATATGTAGATTGCTGCAACTGAAAGTCGATCATAAATTTGAAAATGTTGGTACAATACAAGTACATATTTCTAAACAAGTGAGTGGTGTTAAATATTAAAAAAGAAGACTAGAAGAAATTATTGGTGAAGGCACAACTAGTGAACACTCTATATTTGTATTTATGAGAAATAATGAAATTACAGCAACTTTATAATAATCCTACTATGTGATCCGATCGGGGTTAGTGTTGTAAAAATAGAACATCAATTTTAGATCCGCGTGCAGCAATCTAATAGTTTTAAATATTTTATAAATTTGTATAAATATACAAATATATTTTTGAATTTTTATTTTTTTGTTTTCTTTTATAAATTTGATTTAATTAATTCTAAATATATTGTCTCTACTCAATTTTTATTATTAAATTATATATTTTATTTTTTTTTATTATATTTTTTTTTTTAAATAAAAAATAAGATAAATTATCTGAATTGTTTTGATTTGGATTTTTCAAATATTTAAAGCTGACGAGATTTTAAATCCAATTTTACAATCACTAACCTTTTATTATAATTTTATTCGAGATTCAGCAACTGTTTCATTAGTTACATACAAATCACACAATTTATCTTATTTTAGACTATACATATAGGTAGGTTGATTGATTTATTATTGCTCAGCACCTGTTTATTGAGCAATGATAAAATAATCATCCTATATAGATTAATATATCTTAAATTATAGACATCGTAGCTACGCGCAACAACAACGATACAACAACATTATTACTAACAACACTCAATATTTATTATTATATATTATACAATTATGATTGTAACTGTGAAACGATACATATCTAGGAACTCTTGATTTATATAATATGTATAGATAAGAGAGCACTAGGTTTGATATATAATCAATTGATAATTTAAAAATCATAACTGCATTTCATACGATAAGCTATATTATAACCAATAAATGTATTATGTATATACCTAATTCTGTTGAATATTACGATGTCTTAAATTTAAATATCACAAATTATATTCATTATTATTTATTATGTTAATTTATATATAATATATATGTATCAGTAAATCCTTATTTATTTATATAAATATGTCCCTGTCTCTATTTTTTTTTCTATTAACCCCAAAATAAACATTTTTTTTATTTCTTATACGTATTACATACTTCACTAGAGTTGTAATAAATAATGCGCTCAACAAAACTAAAAAAAAATGTTTACTAGTTCGTCCTATATAAATTTCAGTCGAATAGACAATAAAATATGTAAGTACCGCGTGCATGTTTCTTATAAATAATCTTCCGAAAGAATTTTCTTTTCATTTAAATTAAATTAAAATAATAAAAATGAAAAAGCAAAATAATAATTACGATAATCCAAAATAATTAAAAAAAATAAAAAAATGATTAATTTCTACGTAAATTTTGAATCATAATTTTTTACTTTATCGGGTACAGCCGCCTTTTCGACCGGCACCAATTTATACAAGTCCTCTAGTGTTCGCACGTAAATCATTTTACGCCAAAATTTTGAGCTTACAAATGGACGGGACATCCAAACTATTGATTTTAACCAAAATGTTGGATGTACCAAGAATAAATTTTTTAAAGACTTACGTAGTCGGCGGTCGATAAGTTGATAACACCTAGAAAACAAAAATAAATTATTATTATAAGACGTTATATAATTAACAATTATTTGTGTAAGACCAATCATTTATCATTAACACGTTTAAAGAATGGCTTAAACCAAAATTTGTTTTCAACCTGCTAAATTTAAGCTAAAATTTTGCAACTTTAAGAGTTGATGATGTAGAGGAGGACTTGGAGGACTTCTACTTGGAATTATGGTATTCACTATTTAATAAATGTTTTGTTTTACTATACAAGGCCGGTTTGAAAACATGATATCAAGTTTTGATCAACTGAAATAAAGTGTAGGATTAGACTATTACCTTCTATAAAGTAACCTCCTTGTTCATTTCTATCCTTCAATTTTAAGACCCATACTGAATATTAAAATACACATTCCATGCTCTCGAAAAAAATGTACGTTATATCAGCGAGTTTTTTTAAATGGGTTTAATGGCATCTAAAAATGATGTAGAATCGGCCGGTCTAATTATGCGAGATACAACTGCCATTTGGAGCCTGATTCATTAGTCCTGACTATTACCTGGGTGTTAATCGTCAATATGCAACTGAAGAATGTAAAATATTACATTATAAGTTGTAAACTTATAAAATATAATTTTCCGTTTTTTTTGTATTGTGTATATGAACATTTTGTTGAGAACTTAAAAAAATATTCCATTTAACTATGAAAACAGTTCTCAGTCGCATGACGTGGAATTCTACAATTTAATTAATCGGCAATACTCAACAATTGAGAGCTATTAATATTTCCATAAATAAAAAATTGCATCTCCCCAAATGAATCAGATGACCAACTTAGCAAATAAACGGCTGGTTTTAATGCAATCATCTTTGGCACATGGCTAGTTACGGCTCAGTTCGATCATCTTTAGAAAGTAGAGTATAAATTAATCTAAACTAAAAAAAGTTTTTTCGTAGTCTAAATGTAACGCATATTTGCTAGTACAGAGTTGAATAAATAAAACATTAATAAAATGAGATCGCAAATATTTTACAAAAGAAAATCAAAACGTGTAACAAAAGTTTACTCACTTTTTAAGCCATGGAAACGGTGGCACCGTGCTTCGATTTGAACCACCATGTAAATATACTAATACATAATCTTCCGTAACTAAATGCTCTAACGTTTTAACAACATACCTAGAACGAATATTACATGAGTTTAAAAATGAAAAGTGATAAAAAGTTTGTAAATTAACAAACAGAAAAACTTACAAAAATAAATTATCCATAACATAATGATAGTCAGTACGTGAACGATCTGGTAAATGGCATGCACTAAATACAACAATTGCATTGTGACCACCCGCTTTTAAATAGCCACCGTGCGATAATACTCGTTTGTATGGATCGATTACTTTCATATCGATTTCACGGGTTTTACCATCCGGCAGCGTAATTTTTTGCCAATTTCGTGAATCTCGTCGCTCTTCATCGGCCGTATACTGTGGCAATGGTTCCATATGATTTGGTATATTTACATTGGTTGGCGTTGTTAAATCATCATTAAATGTGATATCATCCATTATTGAGCTGGTTGGGCTCACGGATGCTAAATTTGGTTCTAATTCATCATCATCTTCGTCATCATCGAGATCGGCATCACCATCTAAACTATGATTTGATATTGAGTCAATCGATGAATGATCATCGTTGGTGGTTAACAGATGCGGTGATATCGGAACTCTTCGCCGCAATTTAGCGTTTGTATTATTGTATATGATTTTATTATTTAAATTATTACAACAATTTGTGTTATTTATTGTGATGAGTGAGACCGATTGGAGTGTTGGTTCAACCGTAGCTTGGTATTGGGATAGATCTGGTTCGGATTCGCTATCACTTAAGAAATTTTCTTGCAGCAAAGTTATTTTTCGTAGTGTACCACCACTTGATTTTATATTGGTTACAATGTCCAATCGATCACTACTTGAAAGTTTCTCAATTTGCGGAACTATATCCGGATAATTAAATGTCTCGTGCTGCCGTGTTATGTGATGGTCGGTGGCGGTGGCGATGGCGGTAGAGGTACTATTATTTTTAAGACTAAGCGGCGGCGACATCAAAGGATGTTTATTCACTAAGGTTAATGTACTACGCAGCGATGATGTTGATTGTATCGTATTCTTATTGTTCGAGATGATTAATGCTGATGAATCATTTATTTTATCCTCCTCTACATCATCATCGATATCAACCATGTTATTGGTAACTACAACCGCCCCATTTATATTGTTCTTATGATTGTCAAGTAATTTTATTGTTGTCGTCTCATCAACACAATCATTATCCTCATTATTTAATTGATTTTTATTATTTGTGATAATAATTGTGTTGATATTTAGATTACTAGTGGTACGATCCGTATCTGGCGAGAAACATGGAGATTCCTGAGAAGTTGTTTCCGATATGTCCATTTTGGTGTCCGAAATAGGACTCTCCTCTAAACTGTTACTAAATTGAGTAAACAATTATAATTCACTAATTTATTATATATTATTTAAGACAACACACAATAAACATTTCTACTAATTTTCAATCAAAATATAATTGACTACAGAACAAAACAACACAAACAATTGATTTCATGGTTTCTAACCTCATTTGTGTAAATTTTATATTATATATATATATATATAGTGAGTGCAATATTAAACTTTAGCAATTTATGAATATTTTATATTATTTTTCAATTATTAATTATTTTAGCATTTGCACAGCAAACAAAATAAATATAAAAATTAAGTAAAATAATGGTATTACTTTTGATAACACAAACAAAACTGTGATAAAATAAAAGTTGCAATGAAAATATATAATTACAATTCTTATAGAGAACGTATATAAAGAAAACTATAAAAGAAAATGTTTTAAATCGAAAAACTGCTTTTTGTTATAAATTATAATTAAAAAATATATGTTTTTTGTTATTAATTAGTTCTATTTACTAGTTTTTATTTTTGTTTTTTATATGTATGTAATATGATAAACGTCATTTAGGCAAATTAATTTATTTTAAAAATACCATTTTGGATTTTGTTTTGTGTTTGTTTTTGTTTAGTACAATTTTGGTTGCGGACAATTTATACAAATGTGTTAACACCCTGCTCCTAAAAAAAATTATGAGAACTCGAGATGTATTTTCAGTTAACGTAATGATTATAATTTATAAAATAGCCTAAACTGGTATATGAATTTTACTGGAGTTAAGGATAATTAATTATGGAAATTTACACAAGGATGATTAATTAAACATAGGACTATAACCTGTCAAATTATGAACATGTTTTACTGGTTTGTAATTAAATTTATTTATATTAATTTGTCCAATGATTAGTAAAAATTATTGATTGAAACTTTCACAGTACATATTATAGTACTTTACTTTCATGAGAATTTCTTTAAGTGTCAAATAAAAATTTTTTGTTAATTAATTAATCAATTAACTCAAATGCAGTTTTTACCGAGTGCCAAGAGATTAGCTTGTGTCAAAATTTGTGTAATTCATAAAATTGTTGTCATAATCAACATAAAATATCAGTAAATTTGCTTAGTTAAAAGACCTTAGATAAAAGATAGGTAAATAATTAATTGACACATTTTTTCTGCCCTACGTATAGTAATAAATTCATTTTGCAACTTGGTGCGATGATATAAAAAGTAAACAGGTGGAAAAACTTGAATTCGTCAACTTTGCCTGTGGTCCAATTATACTGCAGTAGTTTCTTATGAATCAAGCTTCATATCTGTATATATGTATATTTATATCACACACAGATTATATAAGAGCACTTTCGCGTATTCACCGTCTTATCAATGGTGGTGTTTTGTCGACTTTTAGGTTTTATATTTGACATTTTCATTTATTTTTATAAGAAGAAGTTAATAGCTCCAGTAAAATAAATAAAAGATTAAATAATATAAGTATTAAAATGGTGGTTAAATGTTGTGTTCCGCAATGTAAGTCCTACGCCAAAAAAGGCAATAATATAAAATTTCATAGTTTTCCCCTAAAAGAAAAAAGTTTAAGTAATATGTGGATGAATTGCGTTCGCATCAACAGACAACCTACTATAAATTTTAAAGTTTGCAGTCGTCATTTTAAAGAAACGGGGTGACATGTTCTACCATCACTTCGATTCGCTTCGATAGTGACCATCGCATCGAAAAAAGTGATAGTCGGTATGTTCTACCATTTTCGATGGATACTATAAAGGAACATATATTCGAAAATGAAATGACGTTTGACATCTATTTTTAATAGCTATTTCAACTGTTCAATCTGTCAATTATCTTTTAAACATAATAAATGTAAGTACGTTATTTATAAATCTCTACAATTGTTGACTTTAATTGTTTAATTATAGTAATGATGAATCCTAATTTATTTATTGGTGCTATATTGACTTCACACGATGTTGATTGGGAGGATGGAGATAAATATATATACATAATATATACAATATTATATTGAATATTTGAAAATTTTTATAAGTAGTTTCATTGTAATATAAAAATAAAAATAAATAATATTATTTTTAACGTAATTTAATTCAAATAAATTCAAATAAAAGTCAGTAATTTTCGCTTAATATGTGTATCACAAGCAAAAAATTCAGTGATAGATTGTCGAAAATTGTGATGGTCGAAAATGATACAACATACCATTTTATCGAAATCAGTGATATTTCATCGAATATCGAAAATTGTGGTGGTAGAACATGTCACCCACGGACTATATTATTACGAGCATGGGTATTATGATTAGTTGTTATTTTCTGTATGAATTTAATAAAATTTTTAAATGTACATATTTTTATTTTATTAGGGCAATTTAAAATTTTAAAGAAAGGTGCCGTACCATCTTTAAATCTCCCAATACGAAGCCATGAAAAAAATAGGAAAGAACGTAGAGTTTTGAATATACAAACAACTGAAAATGTAAGTCAACTGACAATAACTGAAATATGTATTAGGAAGAAATTTTAAAATTAAAATTATAAAAATCTATAGCACTATATTCGGAGTACAGTCGATCTTCCAATAGAATCTCCTGAAATTTCAAACGTCACAGAACCAAATAAAAGGCGATTAAATAAAGAAAGGGCAGGAATCCAGTCTCCATTATTCAACGAGTTTCTGGAATACAATAAATCCACAAAATCGCCACAAGTATGCAGCAACCATTTTCGACCAGATGATTATTCTGAATCAGCAACTACAAGCGATACACATGTTTTAAAAAAGAAAGCAGTTATATCGGGGTATATACCCCGAACACCAATTAAACATCTTGTCCTTTTGCTGGAGCCAGATATTCAGAAGGAACTATTAGCACCACTCCCAATTAAAATTCCCAAAACGGAAAGAAATGACTTTTCAACACAAACAGAAAAGCAATTGGACCGTATTATTCAAACCGATTTTGAGCCAATTTCTATCGAGACAATGCGCTGTGACGAGTTATCCACTGACGACCTCTACTTTTTTACAGGATTTAAGTTGTCTAGTTTTAAAGAGTTGACCGAATATTTAGACATCGATAGTAAAATAAATAAATACTCTAAAAACATGTCCAATTGCGATCAATTGATCTTAACTCTTATTAAGTTGCGCCACAAATTCGAATGTAAAATTTTGGCCAAAATGTATGGGATTCATCGAGATATAGTATTCAAAATATTCATTTTGTGGATAAATGTGATGTTTGACCAATTTAGGAAAAAAGATTTGTGGGCAATAAGACATAAGAAGAATTCCGGTTATACCGCCATTGTGCATTGCTGCGAAATTCCATGTGAATCGAATAATTTGGATGTGCATGCTGTTTTGAAATCCGACAAAAAAAAAACGGCTTTCAATCAAATATCTGATTGCGACGGATGAACAAGGGATGTTGATATTTTGTTCGAATAAACTATTTGTTGGATCAATTCCAGATCGGCAAATAATCATACAATCCGGAATACTTGCTAAGTTGGTAAATGGTGATAAAGTTTTGTCAGAATGTTATTTTGGTGTTGATAATGTACTGAAATCGAATGGAATTATATTTCACCAGCCACATGAATGCATGGATGTGGAAAAGGGTCGAGCTTGTTTAAAGCGTGTAGCGACGATGACGAAAAAATTTGGAATATTAAAAGGTGGTTTTCCGGATATTCTTATGCCATATGCAACCGTTATCGTTTATGTAACAAATATGCTTGTAAATTTTGTATGTGATGCTCCAGGGAATTAAGAAACTAAGATAAAATATATATTAAGAGTTATTTAAATCTGTGAGTTCTCAGCAAAAATACCTCACGGGTTACATCGTTCGTTCCTCAAGATATAAATGAGCTTTTCAAGATATAGAAGTTTTAATCACTTTGAGTTCACATTTAATAATGAATATTAGGAATTATTAAACTAAGGATTGACACAGAATTGAATTTAAGATAATATAATTGTATTTTCTTTTAAAGAAAGATACAAGAATAAAGTTATTGGCTGGATTCTGGCATTACAGCGTTCTCAAATACAGTTTAATCGCAATGTCTCTTGATTAATTATTATAAATTAAAACTAATTTATATCATTGATCTAGAACTTTATGAACTTCCCAATACAATAGATTTTATAGATTATAGAATAATATACATTACATGTACACATCTTTATTTTATTTTTCCATTTCATTTTATACCAAATAAATTGTAGCCATAATACACACCAAATACAAAAGAAAAACATGCGTGTCCTTCACAATGTCTTCAAGAAAAATAAGGACATCCCGTTATGGCTATACAAAATACTATTAAGATTATAATACATACGATATAATATAAAATCAATATTTTGAAAATATTAGAATAAAATCAATGTAATTAGGAAAGAAAGCATTTGACCTTGAAGTTAAAAAAATTAACGGAATGTTTTATTTGTGATGAGAATTCGCCTGAATGACGTTTTGCTAATAAAAATATTAAACATTCCGGCGTTTCATAATTATCGTAAGCAAAAAAATATTAATTTTGTTCTACCCTAGCAGAAAAAAATAAACAATATTGTCGCATGGCAATACTAAAAATTTTAGTTGCTTGTCGCTTTATTTTTTTATATTAATTTGGTCAAATTTTCACTCGATTCTCTTGGATTTCATTCTGCATTCAAGTGAAAACTTCAAAGTTAAAAGGTTTCTGAAATATACGAATTTTGTCAATCTTTTTATTTGTGTTTTATCATAATATAAGTTTATAATTATAATTAAAAATAAAATAAAATAATTAACATGCCAAAGGAAATCTTAACTAATTTATTACAACTCAGCCTATTCCATCGCAATCAGTATCATCTTTTAAATCAACAAAAAAAGTTTTATTTAAACGAGGCCGATTTGTGCCGTAAAAAATACAAGTGGTATCAAAGGAATGCTCAATTCTTAATTTCATTATTGGAAGAATTTGATTAACAAACTTAAATTAAAATAATTAACCAAGGCATGTAGATGATAATTGATACAAGTTTCAACAAAATAAAAATAATACGATATATAAATTTAAAATACTTACAAAACTAATGTATAATTAATTATATTTATTAATATAAATTTATTCTTAATAAATTAAAATTTATTTACTAAAAAATTTAAAATCTTTTCTTGTATATCATTCGATTTTTCTAATGCTTGGACGCTACGCTCATTCAATTCGTTCGCCCGTTCCATATAACTTACTTGCTTTTGATATTCTAATTCGGCTAAATTATTTATTTTTTTTAATTCATTTAATATTTCTAGCTTAAAATTAATTCGGTTTTCGTGTCCCGAAGCGCCGCCACCACTCGGTCCATCTCCTCCACCACCCATATCAATCGGATTTGATGTTTGTGTAGTAGTCGATGTGGCAGCATGTATTTCTTCTGGAATTACTACGGGTGCTGGCGATGGTGGTAGCCTATTTGTACGCATTAAACCTAAATGATGATGAGGATTGTAATCACGATGATTCATTGGGATAAGCGATGGTGGCGGAGGTGGCGGTGGATCCGGAGGTAATTGTAAATTATGATGCTCTTTTATGTTTCGTAAACTATTTAGCCGCATATTTGGACTTTCTTCTTCGTGTACACTGACTTCAGGCAGGTAAGAAGACATATTTATGTCGGGTGTTGATGAATTGAATTCTTCATCCTCGTAATCATCATCTGTTAATAAAAACAACAAAAAACACTGAGTTATTTTCTAAAAAAGGCACGAAACAACATACCATCTATTTCTGTCTTTATTATGGGTTCATTAATACTGTTGTCATCATAACTAATGGAACTAGGCTCAAATTTTGGTTTGCGATCAATGGTCGCAGGCTGCCCTGGAATTTTATCCCTGAAAATTAACTGCAAAAATGAATCGAGCACATCAAATTGGGGCCACGTCGATGCTTCCAGTGATTTTTCCGTTCTGTAATCGATACACAACAAAATGTAAGTGGATATTACATCTCTATACGTATTCGAATATATTTATTTACACAACTCACTTATATTTTTGATATAAATTTTTTATTTTATTTTTCACTTCAATTTTTGAAGCCATAACGCCACAATCGGCCAGCTGGAATGAGATTTTCTCATAAATTTGTTCATGTCGTCGTGGTTGCGATTGGAAATCATTGAAATTTGATTTCCATAAATCGATAATTAAACGTTCCTTAGCTGGTGACCAATTATAAGAACATTTGCGATTACGTTTTTTTATTTTCATAATATTATAGTCAATATCCAGTTTGGAATCTATTTTGTACAGAATCGATAAAAAATAAATTTAAATTCGGGCTATTATTGTTTACCAAACTTTTCTTGTTTTTTTTTAATTAGCACACACAATTTAATCAGAGCCAAAATGTCAAAACTATGTACATAAAAAAAACAAAACCACTCATAAATGGAATGCAGAACAAATTTTAATGTACGCTGATTTAGTATTATGGTTTTCCTTTTCGTTCGCCCTTATTAATATACAAGTTTTTCAACATTTATTGTTATTTTTCCCACACACAAATTGTTACATTTATAAAATACAAAAATTTAAATAATATAGTTTATTTGCTTTTAATTAGAATTGAACTTTTTTTACTACATTAAAAAATAGTGGATTATCGAAAATAAAACTTTGGCTTGGTTGCGTACAGTATTATTATTTAATGGAATGTCTCGAATTTGACAATTTTTTTGATAGAACTAAAAATATTTGAGTGGTGAATATATCTTTTTTTGTCGTGACGTTTCACTTTATTTTTATATGGAATTTAATAACTTTTTAAGATAATTATAATATATCTATATAAGTATATTTTTCTACCAAGTGGGTTGATAAGATTAAGAATATTAAAACGATTCAAATTCATAAATCACATAACTCCGAACAAAATAAAAATGACAAGCAATTGTGTTGTCCATAACCGGCCTGGACAATAAAATTTAATTTCCGTCTATATTGTCAGTTAACTTCAGAACGCATTTTAATTCTGCCTCTATTTATATAAATCTATATTTAAATTTTAAAGTAAGACTTAAATGAAATTATAAAAATTTTCTGTAATCTTATGTCGTTTTCTATTCTCGAATAAATGTGAACTGAAATTGCATTTTTTTTTTAACATTATAGGTACAGTAAAAATTTGCTGCCTAAAGAAATTACCACTAGTCAGTACGTGGCAATTCAAATTTTTGCTAGTATAGAAATCATACTAAATTCATAAATAACCGTTTGATTCAATGTGGTAATCTCATAATTGTTTTGATCTTCGTAATAATGAAATTTCCTATTCAAAAATCTATTGTAACTATTTACAGTTTAACTATTATTTGTAACAGGTTTCGGTTTAAAAAAATTACAATTAAATGACATACATTTGCATTAACATCAAATTATAGTTCTAATCCAATATGTACCACAATTATAACTATAATTTTTCCGTCCCGAAAATGTGTTAGTGACACTAATGGTCATTAAGTCAGCAATGGTGATTCCAGAAGACCAGAAATTGTGAAATGAATTTCTGATTCACACATTTTACAATTTCTATCACAAATGTTAGTCAAATAGTCAAATGTTTCAAATTTCATTTAAAATTTTGTATCATCTTGCCGTATAGATTTATAATTTTGAGTACTTTATGAAATGGCAAATTAAATTATCACAGTTCGGTGCTCACTTTTTTTTTATTGTCATCATAGTGACATGATTACCGATGAGTGACGATGACTTTCTGAAACTTTACAAGTTTAATTACAATAACACGACTGTTGTGAATTTCTAAATTTAGAGTTTTCCATATCCGTCGTAATAAAATCAAATCAAAATTGTCGAGAAACAAAAGTATAGGTAGTGTTGATTTTTGGGACATTTAAAATTAAGACTGAGATTTTTGTTATTTGATTTTAATTATTCTATCTTCTCTTCATTTTCTGGGTTCGGGCCTGAGAGACACCCTGTTAAGGATTTATCAGTGTAATATTTATCTAAATAGATAATAATAGTACAAACACAACTATAGTTTTTTAATTATTTTATCATAATTTTTATTGTGCAAACAATTATTAATTTCCCATATATACGTACATATATAATAATAATAATAACTTTGTCTATTTATATGTATATAAATTAAATAATAACAAAAAATATAATTAATTATTACAATATATTTCTATTATATATAATTATAGAGTAATGAAATTTTCTGTATAAATGCCTAAATAGTAGATAAATAAAAGTAAATTAAAAATAATATTTTTATTAATTACAAATCCCTGGATTTAACTATATAAATATTCATATATACATATATATGTATATGATTTTATAATATAATTTAATATACGAGTTATATAAAAATTAACTTAAATATTGAATTTTTATAATATAAATGTTGTATATTGAGTACGACAAGTACAACGAAAATATTTTTATTTTAAGGCTTCACAATTTTTTTAATTTTCAGCTCAAGAATGTTATATAAATAATTAACTACATAAATTAAAATTTTGTCTTATATATTGGTTTTAATTAATAAAATATTATTATTTAAAGATGTAGTATATAGAATTACATATATGCAATATATATCATTGCTATAACATTTTTGTTATACGCATATCGTAAGGCCTTAACTCTCTTTAAGATCACTTCCATATTTGTTTATCCCAAACTATATTGCCATATAAAGATTATCAACAATTTTATTGGATTGCATATTGTTGTTGTACGGTTTGTCTATAAGTTTGAGTAGGTATAATTATATATATATATATATATATAATATTTTGATTGACAAAATATTGTATTGATATAATTATAATTGTATATCTCTACATAAATGTACATATACATACTTAAAATATGAAATTGTTGGTTTTGAAATTTAAATCACGAACAACCATTCAAAGTTGTAAGAAATTTTCATTATTTAAATTTAATTATCTATCTATATGTATAAATAAAATACTATGTGTTCGACCAGGAGTAAACTTCAGGCCGACCAGGATGTAAACTTTTTTAATAAAAGTAATTTTAAGTGCAAGCGGAATCTGTATTCAGTAAAAGTACTAAATATTATTCTCATTTAGTCAAGCATATAATTCCTCACTTTGATCTGGTTTATGAAATTAATATAATATGTGTGGTGGCCCAATGTAAAACGATACTAAACATTTGGCCGTTATGTTTATTATTTAAATTCGAGAAGTTCTGATTCTGACGAAATAAATAAATTGTTCCTTAAATCTTCATATACTTACTTTCATTACATTAGTTAACTTGAACTGGAATTTGGAGAACCCAGAAGATTTTGGCCAGAAAAACAATCTTTATCGATAAAGCATGTTTTTATTTGAATGAGTTCGTGATCCCTCATAAGTGTTCACGAGATTCGATTGGATCCTAACGAGCTATTGCTTAAGGTGGAATCCACTCTTTTCTCGCACTATCTCCGCAAAATGTTCACCAAATTCGTAAAGCGTTTCCAAATCTACATTTAAATTTGCATTTCGATTAAAATTGTGCCCAAGATTATTGCACAAAAATAATAAATAAATTATTTAAAATACGTAATTTCAATTGAAGATGGGTAAAGTGAGTTCACTAAACACCAGCACTCACAGAACGACTAGAAATAGTTTAGTGGATTTTTTTTAAAATATTGTAAATATGTACATTCATAAATTTGGTGGCAAAACACATTGTCATGTACCAGTCGTCAATACAATCTAAAAGTTTCTAAAATATGTTACGAGAAATTTCCTTTCAAAAATAAATCACAAAAGCTTGGAAAATTCATATACTCGTACATATACAAATCAAAAACTGTTCTACTCTGACTGTATATAGTATCACCTGAGTAATACAGTACCAAAAATGATATACACAATACAATCAACACAATTAAAATAAATAAAAAAATGTCACGATACCATATTTTAGTCGACCTTTTCAAGCCCTCATATAGTAAAATGCACAGAGAAATTATCTTGCATTAGTGTCAAACAATTTTTCGTGTGTTTTACCTGAACAAAGTCGATTAAAATTTGGTACCGAAATTTGATTTTTTTTAGAAATATCCTTTCTATAATTTATGATGACTAATATGTGCTTAATGTCGTTGGATTTATGGTTTTGTAAAATAAAATTTTTGTTGGATGGTGAATGAACCACTAGTTGTGGGTTACAATAATTAAATTTAACATATTTTTTGGTTGATAGAAAACTTTAATTAAAAAAATAATTCTTTTTAGAATTAAAAGGGTATTTTATTCTACGTTGAAACAGATATAGTTTTTGTTATTTGTAGCTTAGGAGGGACCCATGATTTGTTGTTTCGCCACCGATCGAAATTGCGGGAAGCGTATATTAATACGGATAGAAAATCAACAAGAAACAAGAGCGACCGATGCTTGTGAAATAGTAGTATAGGCCATATAGTTTGTTAACAAACTAATTGGGAACCGTTGGTGGAAATATCGGTTTTTGCGAATCGAATTATGAATTGTGATCAATGATCATTATCATTATAGTATAATACACGCAAGTGATTTCTCAACCAACGCCAAACCGTTTTCTATTGGGCAAAGTCGGCTGATTTTTTTCTTTCAACTTGATCGGCTATTATGCGTTATTCACAACACGAAAGCGAGCACAGAATGTTCTCTCTTTATGAATGTTCGTAACAATGCATGTACATCACTATATTTGTCCCATGTATCACATTCACAAGTAACAACATTTGCTCTGCAGTTTGTATACCATTAAACATTTCATCATTTTGAAATATGTAATGTGTTGTAATTATTCACTGCTCGTGATCCGATAAGCTATAAAAATGTAATCTAATTAACGATGTATTCACGGTTCTTGATCTCAGAAGTGATTTTTTGACAAATGGAAATAAATAATGAAAGCTTTCACATGATCAAATTTTATTGATTTTTTTTATTTGAGTGACTTCGATGCGATCATTGAAGCATATTCTGGTTATTTATTTTCGGAACAGGTAAACGACAAAACGTCGAGTAAAATTATTGAAGTATTACGCGAATTTTTCAAAAAAATATCACAACTCACAGTTCAGTTTGATCAATTTGCGAGTAGAACTCAAATATTGAGTTGAAGTTTTCTAGTTCACGATCGCCATCAGAGCCACCTATATATATAGGTGGCTCTGTCGCCATACATACAAAGCAATGGAATGGTTAAAACTATCTTGTAGCGTTAGTTTTGAGATAGATGAAGTTGATTAATTTCGATGTAGAATTTTTGAATGTAATATTGAGCCGGCTCATTGTTGTGTATAATTTTATAGTTGATCCTAATTAAAAAATTATCGAACACGAAATTATAAACCACATCAGAGATATGGTTGGTAATCAGAACTTTTGTACTATATGTATATTCGGAATAATGATATATTACAAATGTCACAATCTTAGACTTACCAATCGAATAGACAAATCTGGAGTCTTTATTGACAATATTTATCTTCCCTTTTTGGCGTAAAGTCGCGATGCTGTATAGACCGAAAACCCTCGTTGATATAAGGTCATTTGCCCTATGACCTTATTTGATTACTGAATAATTTATGTATGAGTTACTGAAAATCGTTACTGTTAGTATATAATTTAAAGAAAGATATTGATTTAAGAATGAAACTCTTTTCGATCGCTGGATCATAAAAATATTTTATTGGATTGATGAAAATGAAATAATATGCGTCCACTATAATGTTTGGTTATATAAACAAATATAGCTTAATATGAAGGTTATTTTACATATTTGTCATAAAACATCAAGATATTGCATAGAAACAATGTTTCCAGAACATATATATGTACAATCAATCCAATAAACATTAATTTATTTCAACCGATAAACTTCGACCAGATGCGTATAGGGAATTTTAAAATTAACTTTACTAAATAATATATAGATCAGTGATCACCTAAACGTAAATGAATTTCTTGTATATATATATATATATATATATATATAATAATAATATATGTGCAAGATAGGTATACAATTTAATATGTATTTACTTCACTATATAAACGATAAATAATTTAAAGCTCCAGCAAAAGAACTTCCTCATGCTATAGCGTATTCCCGCCATTGCTCGATCCATAAAATCCACATCCATATTCGTATGAAGTATCCATCATACGATCATCGTACAGTGATAGTGTTTTCGAGGCCCGAATCTTACGCACCGACGGCGGTACATCACCAGGCGTTTTAACCCGTTGGCTTGGATCCCGTAATCGTTCACAGCTACCTTTGGAATTATTAAAAACTTCGCGGAAAATTTCCAACGATCGTTGCCGTTTAATATATTTTTCACTATTCGTATTTAATTGCTTAACAGCATTTGCTGATTTTGATAAAACTATTTTTGAATTATGATGAATACTATTACTATTATTTGGATTACTACTATAACTTTTGCTACGATTATGATTTGATTTGATAACCGTAAATGTTTGCCCTGTCGCTGGTGAATATTTCAAATTTTTATTATTATTACTTGGACTAGAATTTATTATCTTATTACTACTATTATTACCATTACTATTTATAGTACTATTATTACAATCGACCGTGTCACTGTTTAGAACTTTATTATGCGATTTTTGTATATTTAAATTGTTAGGCCGTAGCGGTGGTGATTTATTTAGTGCGACTGTATTCTTCTGTATTTTAGTCTCATGCGCCTGCTCACAATGTACATTTTTTACCTGCCGAGTCGGTGTTGTGTTCGATAGGTGATATTGTGTTTGACGGCAGTCGACTAAATTTGAACGATCACTGTTTAATTCGTTACTCGTTGTTCCATCAATTTGATTTGCAGTGGGCTGATTCGTTGGCTTAAAAAATTTTTTCTTAATCATCATACGAACACCATGCCATCCCTTACGTTTTTTAACGTTTTGCGAGTCATTTGATTGATGATCGACGATTGAATTAATAGTGATGTTAGAATTTTTCTGATTCAAATCGTTATGATGCAAATTTGGTGATGAGATACTGATTAGTGTGTCACCAGTGTGATCACAGTTGAATTGCGGTATGATCTGATTTGGTGGCGCTGTTATTAAATTTATCGAATTTGGCGTGAATATCAGAATATTATTATTTTTTTGAGGTGATACCGAGTGGACCGATTGGGTTGAAGCCGAAATTAAATTATTATTGCTAGTGTTCAGAGACGAATTGTACGATGAATCGGTTGTGTGTTTTGGGCGATACGTTGATATTTCGTGCAGTCGTTCTTCCACACAAAATGCCGTTAATCGAGCCTCAGCATCATGATCCCAACAATCTTCGCACGTGTCTTTTGCTAATTTAGCGGCAGCCGAACCACCCCAAATCGCTGGAAATAGAGGCCGTGCTTTGTGTCGTGAAACTAGTACTTGCATTTGTTCAAATGTTGGATTTTTACCTGTTTCCGCTTCATACGGTGCTTGATACGTGGGCGGAGCTTGGCCAGCTGGATAAAACTCGATACATCGCATACACAATTCCCAAAGTATTAAGCCAAGCGCATAAACATCAATTTGTTTTAGCGCCGTTTCACAGTCACGTAAATTTACAGCACCTTCTAGTATTTCCGGGGCCATATATCTTAAAGTTCCAACTTCATTGATACTTTTGGTTTCGGCCAATGTCATTTCACCTTTATATTCATAACGTGGGCCAAATGTTTTCAATGCAAATCCGAAGTCACATATGCAGCATGATAAATCCGGCTTAACCAGTATATTCCGTGAATTAAGATCACGATGACAGATGCACGGCTTCACGATATCACCTTTGATAATTTGAGAATGTAGATGTGATACTCCATGCGCAATAGATTTAGACATTTTAGAAAAAATGTGAAATGATTCTGCATTTTCGACTAGCCAATCTTGTAGACATCCTTGTGGTGCTAGCGATAATACTAACAGATATTCAATATTATCGTCCATCGTGCGACGTTGATCACAGCCAAAATACGAGAGAAGGCTTGGTGATTCCATTAGACTGGTCGTATAAATATCGCGTTCATTCAAAAAATATTGTTTATACTGTCCAGGGAATATTTTCACAGCTACCGGTTGTTCATTTACTAGACCCTTCCATACCGTGCCGTATTTTCCTTGGCCAATCATTGCGCATAACTTTAAATTATCGACATTTTGTAGATTTGAGCTATAACCTGGGCCTGATGGTGCGAGTGGTGCTAATTCTGGCTCAGATTTTGGTGAAAACCGGCACACTAGTAAAATGATGAGTGAAAATACAATGATCGCTGTTATGGACGAGCAAATCAAAATTGCGGTCGAATTTAGAATAAACCAATTGTTAAATGGTTGTTGATTACTTGCCGTGAGAACTGGAATCGATTCCTATATAAATCAGAATGAATTTCGTTTGTAATAAAATAAGGTTAACAATTTAATTTGTCAAACTTACAACCGAAGAAAAATTTTTGTTACACATATCACCATTACAACAGCAAAATTTGTGAGGAGTTTGTTGGTTGAAACTCTGTGCCTCGTTAATACATTCAGTATAGATACAGGTTTCACTTTCCCAGCAGCCTTAACAAAAAAACAGAAATTTGAAATAACGATTAATAAAATATTCTCTCGCCTGAGCAGGGACCTGAACCCTGCACCCTTGGAGTAAAAGTTCAATGCTCTACCGACTGAGCTACCCGGGCTATAAAAGTGCAAATTTAATGTAATATTTACCTTGTCGCACAATATTAATTGTTCCATTTTCGTTCACGGTCCACACGGAATAGCATCGCTGCATATTTAATGGGCATAACACCGTACCTGGTAAAAGTGATCGATTGTTGCCAACATCTTGTAAATTATCATCATTACTGTATTCTGAATAGTCTCCATCATCCGAATCATCGGGTATGGTACGTGCTCCTGGGCCTAGATAACCAGCACAATATCGTTTTGGTATTGGTAATGCTAGGCTTAGTTGCAAAACGAAGAGTAACGTTATCACCACTTTGATTTTCATTATTGCCATATTATTCTAAATTAATGAAATAATGATTTTCTTTTGATCGAGGTTATTCTTCCAATGCTTCTTTAATTAATGATGATTAAACTGCGGTTTGTTCATCAATTGTTATTGAGTTGATAAGGTTTTGCTGCAAAACAAAAACAGACAGAATAGTAAAATAATTAAGATGTCTAAATTCTTCCGAACTGTTTGATTAATTATATAGATTATTGATGTTCATGTCATGCTATACAGTAAAATTACTTCAATTTTAAGCTAATAATAAAACTATGATTACTTGGCAAAATTTCAACCGTCATAGAGAAGAAATAATATTATATGGATTAAGAAAAGGTCGTTGCCATTGATTTTTTATCCGACTTTCATTTATGTTTCGCATAATTTTAATGTTATTTTGGCAAAACATAAATGTACATACAACAATAATATTTTTATAGAAATTAAATGGCTTTACAAATTGATATATTGATATATTTTTATAATGTCTGAATATGTATCCATACATATAACAAATAGTATAAAAACCGCGCGTGTTTGTGTAATGTCGTGTGATATGGAATTACATGCATTACACAAAAAAATATCAAAACTCCCAATATTTTTTTTATTAAATTTGTTAAAACCAATAAATGCTGTTTAGATTTAGTATATATACATATGTACATAAAATGTATGTATATGTATACTCACAATAGACACGCTGGCATCAAAATAAATCGTTCGTATCTCTCACAGTTTTCATGTTTATATACATATTGAGGATACACAAAAATTCAAAATGAATCTTATGTATAGAGTAGTACACTATTTATATGCTGTATTCGTGATAGTGGTCGATAGGGTAAATAATTTTTTAAATTGTAATTTTTTGATTAAATTAATTGTAAATAAATTAATTAATTTTTGTGTAATAAATGTCCAAAATTTTAATAAGGATAAAAAACGGGTCGTGTGTAGAAATGCGTTATATATATGTATTTTATGTGGTATGAAGTATATAAAGAATTTGTTAGGCTATGGAAATTGGAAGAGTATACTAACGCATCTGGCTTATGGATTTTCTATATGTGAGACTTTTAAATTACTGTAATTTGTAATTTGTATAAGTTGACTTCTGTGGTCGGAGAGCACTTACATGTCTCGTAAACTTAAATCGCAGGAACATGTTTTCCTAGAATACCATCACAGTATCCTTTGCTTGTCGTAGGAGGTGATAAACGGTTGGCTCACTGCGGGCTGACGAACCACATGCGTAAAAATTAATCTGTTTATAATGCCAAAACAAGGGACAATGGATAATGTTAAAATACACTGGACTCCCGCTGAAGTATCCGGATGCGAACTTAGGTTCGGAACATGGAACGTGCAGTCATTTAGGAGTACACCAAGTTAGGAAACCAGGAGCGTTGACAGGCCTAATCACAGTTGTATATGAAGGAGTGTGGAACTCGTTGCTCTTCAAGAAACTCGCTGGCCTAAAAGTACACGATGTTAGAATGGTATTGTAATTGGGGACTTTAATGCTAGACCTGGCAGAAATCAGCATGGCTTGTATGAAAACATAGGTCGCTAATCCCAACCCGAAACTTCGACCGATAATGGTGAGAGAATGATGTACTTTGCAATTACTCACGGCCTTCGAGTAGCAAGTACATTCTTCCCACACAAACAAATAAAGGGTTTTCCAATAAGAGGTTCCATTTTGATATTTAAAAAAAACGAGTATTTTTTAAGAGAAATCAATGAATGTTTATTTAATTGTAAAGAGGAAGGTATGCAATTAACGTTTGAAATTGACATCATCCAAATGACTGCTACAGTTACGCTTGCAGCACCATATTCTTTTCACGAAATTTTCCATGACCAATTCGCACATTTGCGTATGTATGTCCTCGATAACTTCACGAATTCCATCTTTAACGTCTTGAATCGATTATGGAGCATTGGCATAGACCTTATCTTTACGTAGCGCCGTCTTGCTGAAAATAAACGTCGCCCACATCAATATCTTCCAATTCCGGCCATAAAAAACGATTAATCATAGCTCGGTACCGCAATCCATTCACCGTAACAGTTGCACTTGCACCAGCCTCATTTCCGAAAAAGTAAGGTCTAAGCACACCGCCAGCCCAAAAACCGCACCAAACAGTAACACGTCGAGGATGGAGAGTCAACACTATACGGGCTACAGCAGCAATATTCTCAGTTGTTCTTGAGCGACGCACAGGGTTTCGATTCTTCACATCACTATAACTTGTCCCAACAGCTCAAATTATTCCACCAGTTTCACTATTGCCGGCCGAGAAGGTGCTTCACAACGACCAAAATGTGCTTTATTTTTGCGAACTGGGACTGCAAAATATTCACCATTTTTGTAGTGATTTAACAATTTCAATGGTTGTTGAAGCGTGTATCGTACCAACTTTAGTAATGGCGTAGTTTTTACTTGTCAAATGACGACAGCTTCAAAATTGACAGCTGCCCAAATAGCAGGCTATTCAAAATGAAACCTCTTAATGGAAAACCCTATACATTTAGAAAAATAAATCTATCCTCGCATAACTTCCCACTGCCAAATTGACCACGTGTTAATTTTGAAAGGGCGAGCTCGGGTCGTGCAGATGTGATGATCGGTCAGCAACCGTAGGCATAGTGATAATTATGTGATCGCTGCAAAGCTATGATGAAAGTTTTCGTCTGGGAACACAGCGAAACGCATGGGACGTGTCGACTGTGAAGGTATGATAATTGAAGATCAAAAGGAACGATATCAGGATCTGATAAGCGACAACATTGAGCAAACCAATTGCCAGTCTGACTGTGTAAACTCTATCTGGACGATACTGAAAACTTCGATTGTTAGTGCTGCTCAATAAAATTAGTGCAGAAAAAGTCAGACCCAAGAATGACTGGTTTGATGATGAGCGACTTCTTGCAGTCGAGAAATAAAATATAGCCCATGGTGAAGGTCAACGTCACACAATCGAAAGGAAAATATGACTGCTCTTACTAGGAGGGTATCTAAGGGGATTTATAGACGGAAGAAGCGAGAATAGTGGAAGGACGAGGTTCTGAAAGTACAACAACTCAGCAATGAGCGCAGTTTGCGTAATTTTAAAGGAATTATTGGATTGCACCATACATTCAGGCCTGCATCAACTGTCATTCGGGACCACAATGGAAATCTCTGTGTCAATATCGACGCAGTACTCGACGCATAGAGTGAACACTTTACCGACCTACTTGGTGTTCATCATGCGTCACAGACTCTAGTTGAATCACCTCAAATACAGACTGTGGAAATTCGCATTGTGGATCCATTCTATGAGGAATTCACTAGGGCTATGCTGAGATTAAAACGAAACCGTATACCTAGGCAGGGCCGGTCCTTCTTAGGTTCAAAATGGTGCACCTTAACCGGGCGCAAAAATTGCAAAGGGCGCCAATTTAAAAATTTTATAAATAAACGATAAATTATTGAATTAATTTCTCTCGGTCTCAAAGTCATATCGTAGCTTCTAATTTGAAATATCATGTCATATAATAGCATGTAATTTAATATCGCGTCTCTCACAAAAAAAAAAACATCTGATTGGAACAGAATAATACATTGGCACCATATTCATTTGTTTTTGTTTTGTTTTCATTATATTTTGGTTGTTGTACGAAAATAACTTTGGTGTATTTTTCGAATAATGCGCATCGAGAGGATTTATTTAAATTTAATTCTTCTCCTCGAAACGGAGGCACATAGTTCGAACAATGCACTTGATTATCCATGTACAACAACAAATATATAGCAAAAGCAAATCAAAAACTAAAAGATAAGGTGCACATTTAGATTATGTTCCAATTGGAGAGTTATGAGAGAATAGTTTTTCTCCTTCAAGAAAATTGATTATGGTCTACGCATGGATGTATATATACAATACACTGAAAAAAATTATTTCTGTTTACCTCTCAAAATAATTTTCGAACGATTGCTCTTGCGCTAGTCGGTCGAGTATGTGAAATTCTATATTCTATTCCTTTCTGTCGTACACAAATATATACTGTTGCTGTTGGCACAAAAATGTATATTGCACCTCCATTTATTTACATACATATATACCTAGCTATATAGCTACATATGGATATTAAAAAAGAGAAATTTGTAATACATGCTTATGTGATGAGTATGTAACAAAAAAAAAACAAAAGCAGTGAGAAATAGAAGAAAAATTAAAAACATTTTAATTGAATGTTGAACAGTTTATTTTTGGTGTTAAATAATTTTTGTGTCATAAATAAATTTTGTGAAATGTTCCCGATCCCGAATAAAGTAAAGCTTTCCGGTAGCCAGTGTCGTAAACGAAAAAAGAAACACGAGCAAGAGGATATTTTACAAGGCGAACAACTTGGCAAGTATTTAAAACCGAACACAGGTTCTGAAATTGGAATTTCAAATAAGGTTAGTGGTTGCGAAGATGTGGCTGCTATGGTTTTAGTCCATACAAATACTTCACAAGGTAAGGATTTACAAATAGATTCTGGTGATTTAAAGAATCCTGTTTCTAACAATTTAGCTTTTAATCCAGCTCCTGTTTCTAACAATTTAGCTTTTAATGCAAATACTGCTGAATTGTCAAATAATAGTGTTTATGTGCCATTAATAAGCTCGTCGCAATCTCAGTCACAATTGTCAATCAATATTAGTGAAAAGAATGAACCGCTTCATATGGGTTCAACGTTACATCATTATAGTGACCAAACTTTGAATGCTGGTATTTCGAGTAACTTAGAAAATGTCAATACATCCGACTTGAATGATCCAGCTCTATGGCCTCCTCTCACTAATAATTTTCGCCAAATGGTAGTACAAAAAGGCCCATATCAATTATTTGATTTTGATTTTCCAACAACAAATACACGAAAATTTAATCCGAAACACTACTATAGAAATATGTCAAATAGTGGGAAAATTTTAAGAAATTGGTTAATTTATTCCGTTTCGAAAAATTCCGTTTATTGCTTTTGTTGCAAGTTATTTGCTAAAACTAGCAATCATAGTTTATGCAGTTTTGGATTTTCTGATTGGAATCACATAGTAAGATTATTAAAAGAACACGAAACTGGCGCGATGCATAATAAATCGTTTACTAATTGGAAATTATTAAAAATAGGTTTGCAACAAAATAAGACAATCGATTCCCATGTGCAAAAACAGCTTAATCAGGAAATAAGTCACTGGAAAGAAGTACTAAAACGATTGTTTATTTTTGTGCAAATTTTGGGTTGTCAATCTCTAGCTTTTCGTGGTTCTTCCGATGTACTTTTCACTGAAAATAATGGGAACTTTTTGCAGTTAGTTGAAGCTATAGGCAAAATAGATCCAATACTTGGTGAACATATTCGGCACATTCAAACTAAAGAAACTCGGTATCATTATTTAAGTAAAAATATACAGAATGAGATAATACAAATAATATCTACAGCCGTGCAAAATAAATTGATCGGAATGATTAAAAATGCCACGTACTATTCAATTATTGTTGATTCTACTCCAGATGCAGGTCGAACTGAACAGATTTCATTAATAATCCGTTTTGTTTATCATAATGAAGACTCGAATGAATTTGAAGTGAAAGAGCATTTTTTGGGGTTCATAGAAGGAAAAGACAAAACTGGCGAAGGATTCTCGGAAACTATTTTAAATATTTTGAAAAAATTAGACCTTTCTATTAAACACTGCAGAGGACAAGGATATGATAATGCTGCAAATATGAAAGGCAGGCATTCAGGAATGCAATCAAGAATCAAAAATATTGAACCAAGAGCGTTTTTTGTGCCATGTTCGGCTCATTCCCTCAATTTAGTCGTCAATGATTCCGCTGATTCAAAATGTTCTCTTGAAGCTAGTAAATTTTTTGATGACGTTAAAAGTTTATATGTATTTTTCTCCAAATCTACAAAGCGATGGGATATTTTAAAGGCTAATATTAAATATTTGACTTTAAAACCTCTTAGTGATACCAGGTGGTCTAGTAGAATCGATGCTTTACGTCCTTTAAAAGATAATTTAGAGTATATTTATGAAGCATTAATTCAAGCTTTAGAAGAAGGTGATTCAAATACGAAGGTCATGGCTACCGCATTAGGCAATAAAATCTTCCAGTTTAAGTTTATTTTTATTCTTTTCGTTTGGTATGACATACTAGACAAAATGTATATTGCTAGCAAAACTTTACAGAGTATTGATATAAATATTTCTATTGCTGTAAAAGTAATTAAAACTACCTTGGAATCTCTAAAATCAATGAGAAATGATGAAAAGTTTGAAGAATATATTGACCACGCTCAAAAAATGGCTAGAAGTTTAGAAATTTCAACCGATTTTTGCACTGAAACTGCGCTGCGTTCTAGACGAAAAAAATCGGAGTTTGATTATGAGGCATCAGATACTGTATTATCACCGAAAGAGCAGCTTAAAGTTAAATTTTATTATATGGTACTAGACCAGGCTATATCATCAATCACGGAGCGATTTCATCAGTTAGAAAATCATAGTGATTTATTCAGTTTTCTATATGATATATCAGAATTGTGGAAGCTACAACCAAACGAATTGAATACAAAATGTATCAATTTAGCGAAAGCCCTTACTAACCAAGAAGAGTGTGATTTGAACGGTAATGAAATGATAATTGAAATGGGAATATTATCGAAGCTAGTTAAGCCTAGAATGTCTCCAAAACAAGTTTTAGATTTCCTAGCACAACAAAATTTAAATACTTTGTATCCCAATACAGTAGTGGCGCTTCAAATTTTATTAACTTTACCAGTTACCGTAGCTTCAGGAGAGCGTAGTTTTTCTAAATTGAAAATAATTAAAAATTATTTAAGAACTTCTATGACACAGGAAAGATTAGTAGGCCTAGCTACAATTTCAATAGAGAAAGAAATAGTTAACGAGCTGAATTACGATGATTTAATTGACCAATTTGCCAATATCAAATCTCGAAAAATTAAATTTTAAATTACATCGATTTTAAAAATGTTAATATATCACTTAGAGGAGTATGCCTACCGGGGAAACCTCATTAAAAAAACGCATCGCAAGTCTACCTCAAGAGGGGTGATGTGGAAATGGCTTAAATTTGGGTTACTATTTTTAATTGCACCGGGCGCCAAAATGTCTGGGACCGGCCCTGTACCTAGGGTGGGCTGCTTTAATTCGGAGCTCTTGATATTCGTAGGCAATACTTTGTTGAACTCTCGTTTTGACCTTATACGATTAGAATGGCTAACCAAATTTGTGCCTAACGAATGGAAAGTGATATGCCCTAAATTCAAGAAGGGAAACCGCTTGAAATCTGAGAATTATCACGGTATACCTCTCCTATGCACAGCATACAATTTACTGTCCTACATTATATTAGATAGAATCACCCCTCTTTAGTGGAGGGCCTGGTTGGTAACTATCAAGGAGGATTTCGTCCGAACGATCAGTCACTTATCAGGTATTTTCGCTGCAGATGATTCTATATAAATATTATGAGATTAATTCCATCCCCGTACATTAGGTGTTCCTGGATTTCCGGCAGACCTATGACTCGATCAATCGAGAGAGTTTGTGGTCAGCCCTGGAATACCTATAGGAATGCCAATAAAATTTGTACGATTGTGAGGAATGATAGTGACACTGTCTTAATGCTGTGTTATAGTTGACAGGCTATCGAGAATTTTTGCAGTTAACTCGGGTGTTCGGCAGGGAGATGCTAGGAGCGAGGGAAATACTTGATTCACATATAGAGTTTTCAGCTTCTGTTAGACTCCAGATCAATGAGTCCAAAACTAAATACGTGATCGTTAGTAGTGGCCGCTACACGTTTGAGGGAGTGAGGAGGTTCAATTATTTGAGCTCGTTTATCACTCACGATAACAGAGTTGTTGAGGATATTAAAGTGTGGCCGGAAGCTGGCCAGTCTGCACTAGGGCTTCAAAGTTGCGTATATCTATTTCTATATTGACCATGGTTTCTATACATACGATGAGATATCAGGGAGATCATTTTAAGAGAATTCTAAAGCTGAGAAAATATTTGATAGTTATAAGTTTTAAAATTCATTTAGCAGAATGAGATGTGAGACGATCTGCGTGTCGTGTGATTTCATGTGAGAGGAGGCTGTGATCTGGGATGTAAACCATAATATGTACATTAGTTCAAACCGAAACACTTGATCGATTATAAAGCAGAATACGTTAGAGAATGACTTTCTTCGACCTTGTTGAACTCGATGAGAAATTCGGAAGTGCATCCATACTTTCCTTGTTATCTCTTCAGTAGAAATTAATATAAAAAGAACTATATGAAAAACGACATATTTACTAGATTATATTTCATAAAATATGTGTTGGAAGGTATACAAACGTTGGTCGCATCACATACACGTAATTTGATATGTTTTTCGTTAAGCCTACATATATTCTTACAAGCATTTGCAGACAAAACGGTAGAGCTTATTCATCACATGAACACCTAAGCAAAGCAACAATGATGTTGAAGAAGCGTTTATTGCAGGAATTTTATCCAGCATAATCTTATATGTTAAAACGTTAACGTTAAACTAAATCAATCTGATAGCTTGTTTAAAGTAGTTGATATATCAAATATGTATGTATATTTTAAATTGAAGTAAAATTTTTAGAATGAATAGAATAGATAACAACCCCGAGTTTAAGTAAATCGGCGCAAATCCATATCTATGTGTACCTGTAACAATGCAGGGCACTCATCTATCCTATGCAACAGGGGTATTCCGGAAGCTACCGACTACGCTATTCCTTTGCCATCCGTTGAGATGAGATTCCAAACTGAGTTTCGCACCAGAGAGGACTGGGTGAACGAAACGGTTATGGACAATGAGGCGCTAAGCTTCTTCACGGATGGCTCAAAAAGGGATAGAGGGGTTTTCTATTCTGTGAGGCACTAGGGTTTAACCTCTCTTTTCGTCTTCCCGACTTTTGCAACGTTTTTCAAGCTGAAGTAATCGCGATAATGGAAGTCATGGACTGGTTGAAGTACGAGGGATATTCGCATCTACGAGGGATATTCGCATTTTTACGGAACGGAAAAGAAACGGAAAAGAAGCGAACATCAGTTGGTCTAACTCCAATTCGTGTGTAATAACCAAGCTGGCCTGGACTTGACCGGCCCAGATCAAGCCAACTGATATTGCTTCGACGGCACCATATTGGTATGGTCGTGGGAGCAATAACGAGACATTGTCTCATTGGGATGCATGCGAGCAGACTGGGTGTCCCAGCCCACGATTTCTGCCGCAGCTGTGTTGATGAGGAGGAGGAGTAAAATGTGCTCCATCTGCTCTGCACCTGTCCTAGTCTAGGTACAGCAGGACAAAATTTATGGGAACTTCCCCTTTGAACGACCTCACGGATCTTAGTAAGATCGAGATCCGGGGCTTTAAACGCTTCTTGGTAAGCTCAGGATGGTTTAGCGAGTGAAGAGGAGTAAACTCGAATGTGGTATAACTACGGACCAATTTTGTGTCTATGCTACTTAGTCCTTTAGGACGGCCACCCTTACCTAACCTAACCTTAAGCAAATCTTTTATCTTTATTTTATTTTATTCTGCTGTTATTGTTACGCATTCGCTACCAAAAAAATAAGGAAATAATGAATGTTTTGCAATGCATACACCCACATCAACTTAAGATTGAGCTATATACGAGCCTTCTATGGAGAACTGCCTGGAAACATAGCATGAAAAATATTTATCAAATCATTAAATGTTTATCAGTATTGTATTCGTTTTATAAACGCCTTAACCACAAAGTCGCCACTATTGTTGGCAAAGTAAATAGCCTCCTTATCTCCTTGCTTTCGAGCAACGCGGTATTGCGTGCATGATTTATTTGCTGTATACCATTCAATTGATATTATACATGATTTTATGTATAAGAGGAAAAATTTAATGATTTGGGTAATCTAAAGTGGGACAAACGGTGCCGTCAAGAAGCTTGTATAAACTACAACCAAGTTAATTAATTATTCATTTTAAATTGATCGACTGTAATATGGTAAAGTAATTAGCATAATATAGAATTTGTTATTTTCAGTTCAAACAACACAGTTTGGTATTATCTTACCAAAAAGTACGAAAACAGAAAAATATGGATAAATAAATGTTTACATAATATATTATACAGTCACAGACAGTAGCGGACTAGCAAGTAATTTTGGCCCGGCAAAATTTTTGAAACCAACCAAAAAAAAATCTTCTAGATATGTGCGTGCGTACATATATGTACAATAAATAAAAACACCGTCTTAATATTTTTAAGATTAAAGTGTTCTCGACCTTTTTTTCTATACAAATTTTATACTTTTCTACGACAAAAATATTAATTTTAAAAAAAAAACATAGGTAGGCTAATTTGTGGTTTAAATTATGCTTTAAATTATTCGTGATATGTGAATAGCAGGATTATCATGCTCATTACACCATCCTAGTGGTTCAAATGGCTCATATAAGAATATTATAGTCGTTATTTTAGTGCTTTGAAATTTTAAGTATATATCCACCATAATAAGAAATCACACACCATAACATTATTGCTCCACATATATACTATGATTGTGGTTCAAAAACAATTCATCCAAATAAATGACTATAACAATTTTCATCTGTTGATCGATTTGAAACACTCCAACATATATGTTTTTTGGTAAATTACCATAGCGTTGCAACTTATTTTGTTAATTTTGCTGCATTTAATGATAGTTTTTTGTTAAGTTTGAATCACTTTAAATAATGAATATTTTTGATTAATCGCGGAAGTACAGATCGTAGATTTACAACACCAGTTTTTTGCGATAATTTTATAATTGTTGACCCGAAATCAGTAAAATTCAAAGCAAGCCAAATAATTATGCGCGTGGTAACCAAATAATTTTATTGTTGTTGTGATAAGATCTCAGCAACATGTTCTTTGTAGTTTTTGTCATGCTCGTTTTGTAAATAGTTAATGGCAACTGTTTGGCTACCACTTAAGTTTTGTGCTATAGTTTTTGTGACACGATTTGCCTTCAGAATGATAGTTTGCCCTTTCGGATTCAGTCATAATTTTGTTCTTTCCCAGTTTTATAACTTATATCACCACAAACTATCTATTTCATAAGATAAAATCTTTTCTTCATCCAATTTCTAAAATTATTGTGAAACAACTAAAACCTAACTGCAAAGAGTTCTAAAAATTACAAAAATCTCCCCAAATGCAACCAACCTAGTTTTTGTTTAAAAATATTTTTTCTTATAAAGGGTGTTTTTTTAAAGGTTCACAACTTTGAGTTGGCAACACTGGTTTATTTGACAACCCATTTAACCGCTGATAGTTGGTTTTTGTTTACTTTGGTTTGACATTTCATTATGGATATACTTACATCAGAGCAACACTTGCAAATTGTTGAAATTTTTAATCAAAATAATGGTGCTGTTCGTCAAACTTATCGTGCACTTCGTCCATTTTATGGCGTACATAATCGTCTTTCAGACCGGCTAATTCGAATAACAATAGATCGTTTTCGGACCGCGTTTACTCTTAATGATAATATTCATCCCGTGAGACACCGAACAGTGCGAACTGAAGAAGCTGTAGCCGCTGTACAGGAAAGCGTTGAAGAAGATCCAAATCAATCAATTCGTCGCCGTTCTCAGCAACTGGGGTTGTGTTCTTCCACTTTATGGAAGATTTCACGAAAGGATCTTGGCTTAAAAGCTTTCAAGATTCAACTTGTGCAGGAATTAAAGCCAACCGACCATCGTATGCGCCGCCAATTCGGCGAATGGCTGAAGCACAAATTGATATTGATGTTGAATTTCCATTCAACATTTTGTTCTCCGATGAAACCCATTTTTGGTTGAATGGGAACGTAAATAAACAGAATTGTCGCATTTGAAGTGAGAATAATCCACAAGCTTTTGTCGAAAAACCATTACATTCACAGAAAATTACTGTTTGGTGCGCTTTGTGGGCTGGCGGAGCCATTGGTTCATATGTCTTCAAAAACGATGATGGTCAGAATGTTACTGTCAATGTTGAGCGACATGACTAGAAATTTTTAGACATGAGGACATGATTAGAAATTTTTTCGTACCTCGATTAGCTGGCATTAATCTTGCTGACACGTGATTACTCAAAGAAACTTTTGATGAAAGAATTCAATTAATTGGCCACCATCTAAATAAATTATGTTATTTAGTTATAATTCGTTTTTTAATTCCCAGTATATTTTCCCAATGTTTATCTAGAACTTGTAGTTATGTTAATAAAAAAAACATGGTTACTGTAGTACATCAAACAAAAACTCCTTCATCTAAGATTCAAAGGTGGGGGACCGTGATATTTAATCTTACAAAAAATCATCGATCTTCATAGAAGTATAGTAGATTATCAACAATCATGTACGCATACTTACGTCTTAATATATTACTAATTTAAATTCCATCGAATGTCATTAACCTTTGTGTCAACACGACCATCGAACTACTTCTCATAAACACAGCATACCCATAATTCAAAATGAACAATTTTATCGTAAATTTAGAAAAATAATGATCTAAAAGTACGTATGCAAAATACTTAACGACGAAATAAGATGTAACCTAACATATATTTAAAATTAATGTTTATGGTTTATGGTTTTATGCAATTTCCATCCACTTGAATCAAGCCATATTGCAAGTGTTAATTGATTTCTCTAGCTCTTACAAGGCAAGTAAATAATGTCATTGCTGCGCTTTAGATTGAATAAATTAATTTGTATTATAGGAAAAGCTTAATATCGAGTATATGGAGGACATACATGATGCATATGTTAGTTGTAACATTGTATTACGCCTCTTATAATATTATTACGATTGTGGCGATATTTCTATATGAGTAGCGACACTATACCGTAAATGTAAACTGTTATAAAGTAGATGTGTCTAGACTACTCAAGAATAGTTTAGGCACTCTCGAACATTGTGGAATATTCTAGAAGTAGAATATTTGGTATAAATACGCTATAATATTTTGTGAAATACAGTATTCTTGAAGTGTATTAAAGTAGTTATTGTGGAGTTAAATAATTAAGTTAAACAAGTGAATTAATTAGTTTAGTGTTTAGTGTAATTATTCGGAAATAGATTAATTTAGTGTTATCTAGAATTTGCATCGTTTGTTTTATTCACAATCCAGTGATTGAATCTTGTTTGACAGGGAAACACGTAACAATATGTATTATAATATTGTTATGAAAACTATTAATTATTAATTAATTAGGTGTCGATGTCTTTCATAATAAACTTAATTTTTACCTAAAAAACGGCGTCCGGTGAGCCCAGCGTCATCGGGGAGACAGAATGCTAATTGGTACACCTCAATCGATCAACCACATCAATTGCGTACTTAATATCACTACAACGTGGCGACCATGTCCACGACCCATTATTAGATTCATATATTGATGTCCTCTGTTTCGATTTTTCTTGGAACCCTTAAACCCATAACTTTGTGTAAAGTTGCCCGTTCTCAAATTTCGATCGAGAATGCCAAATCTTAAATATACGCGAGCATATTTTATTAATCTTGCTTGAACCATTTTGGGTACATTCTGATAGATTGGAGGTTGGAAATTTCACAGTAAATACGCTGGGTATAATTCGCATTTGTGTAGAATTACGAAGATCGGTCTAACGAGTTAAGCCTTCCAAGGAAATGTGACAGTGTTTTTGTGTGTAATAGAACTGAAAGTGATTAATCGTTTAAAACACTAGGAATTATCTATAAACTAATGTATAGGCGAATAATAAAGAGATACGTTTCGGACTTTATGCTTCTTCTTTTGGAGTAGGCATTAAGCTAAATTTCTCGCATTTTTCTAAACCGTTGTGACTGGTAGTCAAAATCTTTTATACGTTAGTAAGTATAATAATTCGGGTATTATATATAAAATTGTATCAAAACATAAGTTTTAATGCCCTCGGCCATTATAAAATTATATAAACATATAGTTTGGTTTAAACATTATATTTGTATGGCCAATTAATATTATAATTAATTTCTAAACAATATACAGGAATTTGCCAAATTTTATACAATGATCTGATAAAAAACTAACTTGAACATCACGATTACCTTATATTCCATTTCGTTATCATTGACACAAAATCAAATTTAATTTTCCGGTTTCCTTTCAAAATATCAATTTTCCAGAAGAAAATTCACCAATTTTATTGTTATGTGTATCATTCGCGATATAAATAAAAACCCGAATATATAGTTTAGTGCACGGTTTAATCAGACATGATGCGAACAAAAAACTTAAAAACTATTCTATAAATAGTAATAAAAAAACACTTATAAATAATATGCTAATGTCCTAAAATTATTAGGATTTTCCAAGAAACCAAAACAAAAATAAAGAAATATCAACAATTAACTGCTACACACGATATACGTCTAAAATGTGCAACATTTGCAAAGTGTTTCTCGTATTTATTTTTATTTCGGTGTATTCTCAGTCACAACACGCCATTCGGTCGGTCTGTTGAATTATCGATTTTTAGATTTAATTTCATTAAAAAAAAAATTATATTTATAAAATGTATAATTATTTCTATTTATTATTATTATTACTTTTAAAAATAAATGTATATTAAGTACGGATCGCTTTATATACGAAATGAAAAAACGAAACAACCCCCTAGAGTGATATTAACATGTTTTTCATGCCATCATCATCATTCTCATCGTCGTTGTAGTTTTCAGTTTCACACTAATTTTTATTTTGAACTGAAATTATAATTATGTAGTTATACATATATGATTACACTGCACAAATTTTATAGTAATTATACGCACAATAAATAATTTGTTAATAATATTATATAATTTATCGAATTTTGTATTTTATATATTAGAACGCATTTAAGAATTGCACAATAGTTATCCTCATTTCCCGAACGCCATTTTTCATTTTCTTCGATTACTTTAAATTTATTATTAATCTTAATATTTATGATTAATTTTATTTATTTTAACTATATATTTCACCTAAATCATTAACTTAACTAATTTTTCTATAAATAAAATAAAAACTTTTTAATTTTACAAATTAATGACAAAATTGTAGTATAGATTTAGGCGTACGTCGATTTCGCGATGTGATTTGAATGAAAATTTACATTCGAATAAAAATTGAAAACATAAAAATGTCTATTATGTTAGTACATATACATAAATAATTTCCAACTTTTAAGAATGGAAAGGATAATTTTCTTGTACTATCCTATAATAATATAAGGGAGAATATTTCTATAAGCGAAAATAGTTGGGGTAAAATATGCGCATGAAATACTAAATTGGACAACAACCTCAATACTGTACATTGAAGGAAGTAGTATATATATATTTTAGATCTATCTACTAAGGACAGGTAGATTGGATTTTTCGATAAGTTTTTGAAGTTACTTGTATTTTTTACAAAACACCTCTCTAACTTGAAACAAGGATTATGGCCATTACAAACTATCACTTTGGAAATATATATAATTGGTTATTTTTGGATTAAAATCATTAACCTTGTATTGAGATGTAATCATTAATTTAAGTAAAGTTTATTGCAGTAATTAGGAAAACGGTTTACATTATAATGAGGTACTGGTACTGGCACAAAGTAAGCGTAAACTTAAAATATTACTTATCACGGAATTATTAAGCTTATAAGTGTGAATGTGTTCATGGTACTGATTGAAAGGTGTTTTGGCAATTAATGGTTACTTAATCAATATTTCACACGATATGGTCTGTATTTAATCCAAATGCGCAAAGTATATAAAAACAAAGATCACTGTGTAATTATGTACTGTATCTTAGTTTATTGTTCAACACACGCATATATTATAATATAGTGGCTGTATACGTAACGCTGTATATACATAACATATTTAGAAATATAGTTTCTGTAATTTTATAAATTTAAAATTTTTTATCATTGGCTTCAGTTTTTTTTCGATTTTGTTAAAAGTAGGTAGGTTATTTGTGATCTTGGGCGCCCATGTGTGCTAATTATGAAAGGTCATTCTGCTTTTAAGCCAAAGTAGCATTTGGTAGAATTTCGTTCTTATATATAGGGAAATACCTATATAACTTTTCTGTTTGGGCGACCCCAATTTCAATTGCCTCTTGCTTATTGATTACAATTTTATCGTACTTCAACGTTTGAAATTAAATTTTTTATCCATTATCATGTGGTATGTATCGAAGTCGCATCTACTCTTGCTCAAGAATGGTGTTCAAGCTTCTAGAAAATTCTGTCTATTGTGTTGAGAAATTGCCGCACTATACCCTTAGGAAGGCCCCCGTGCTAAACAGAATTAAAGGATATGTTCATAAGGATTAAAATTACCTAAAGGGTCAATTTTTGTTCCTGAAAATATAACTTGAAATTTGCTTCATGGAGATACAGGATGAATAACAGAACACTAGTCCAAACAGACCACTGGATAAAGCACTAGTGCTTTTTAAAAATTGCTTTCACATTAAAGTTATTTAAATTATATATATATATATATATATATATATATATATATATATATATATATATATATATATATATATATATATATATATATATATATATCAGTTATAAATGTTGATTGGTTCAGACTAATTGAAGTGACATGCGATTTTATGCACCAATTCCATTGTTTTGTTTATGTTTTTAAAATCTTTAATTTGATGGATTAATTTGCTCATGTATACCCTTTACTCTGAGTCGATTTTAAATATTCATTTTCTATTTTTTTAGAAAATTAATTAGTTTTCTATTTTAATTAATTATATTTATTCGTACAGTGAATTTTTGAATTTTTATTTATTTCAATTAATTTTTTTAAGTTTTAAAATTTTCGAAAAATTCGAATTTTTGATGTACATATTTCGAACGGTGCCATTGTTTCTCCTTCAAGTAAATTTTATATACATAATTTGAAGCTGCATCCAGTATTTTTTATCTAAATCTTTTTAATTTAATTTCTCTATTCAAATTGCTAATATAAGAGACTAATGTAGCAATGAAAAATACATGCGGCGGTGGTCGAGTGGTGGTTAGAGTTATGGACGTTGGTTTCGTAGACTCAAGTTCAAATATCGGTTCGATCCAAATATTTTTGATTTAATTTATCTATTCAAATTGCTAATATAAAAAATAGATGTAGCACCGAAAAGTTCATGCGGTGGTGGTGGTGTAGTGGTCAGAGTGATGGACTTTGGTTCTGTGGACTCAATTTCGAATCCAGGCGGGTAAAATCCATTTTTATTTAAACTGTTTTTTAAATTAAAATTTTCAGTTTTCTCCATTCAAATGTTAAGTATTAAAGATATGCATTTCAATATACGGCGGTGGTTAATTGGTTAGAGTGATGGCTATTGGTTTCGTGTGCCAAGCTTCGATGCTTGATTCAGTGCAAAAAAAGATCTCAATTTTACAAAAATGTCTATCAATTGTTGTTCAATTTTTCAGCTTGAAATAAAATTTTCATGGTTCTCGTTCAACATGAAATTTTTTACAGAAAAAAGCGAATGAATTTTGTGAAAAAAGCAAAAGTTTTTGGTTTCGAAATGACATTCGAACTTAGATTCATGAAATCATAGTCCATCACTCTCATCAAGATATATACATCTCTCATACATACCATTTGAATAGAGAAAATTGAAAATGGTAACAATAGCTGTGTTGAACCAATTTAGAAGAAGAAATTGAATTAAACAAATGTTTGGCCCTTAACCGAGGCTTGGCCCAGACCGACGACACCAGTCAATGAATCTATTTCTTGACCACCGTCGGTCAATTTCTACATGAATCAATTTTTTTTTTTTTTGTATTAAGTACTTGCATTTGAAAATTTAAACAGAAACTAAGTCCCAATTTGGAAGAGCAAATTAATTTAAAAAGTTTTGCCCCAACCGAGGCTTGAACTTAAGTCTACGAAACTATAGTCCACCAATCTAACCACTATACCACCGCGGTATATACTAAACAAGTTATATCGTTCTTTAATACTTAACATTTGAACAGAGAAATTAGAAAATTATATTTTGACAGAAGAAATTAAATTAAAAAATGCTTTGCCCTCGACAGAGTTTTGAACTTAAGCCCACGAAACCATAAAATCCATAACTCTATCCACTGAGCCATCCCCCCCCCCCTTCGCCTCATGACCTTGAAGACTTGCTATATCCAACTTTTATACTTACAATTTGAATAGGGGAAATATGGAAATTTTAACAGAATATGAAATGAACTAATTTGGAAGAAGAAATTAATTTAAACAATTTTGACTTGAACTTATCTCTACGAAACCACAGCTCATCATCATCCATCATCCATCACTCTTAACCACTACACCATCGCCGTATATACAAAAGCCAGTTTATATCCTTTAATACTTGACATTTATTAAATGGAGAAATTAGAAAGTTTTATTTTGAAAGAAGAAACTAATACTTTTGGCCCCAACCGAGATTCGAACTCAAGTCAACGATTGCAAAGTTCATCACTCTAACCACCATCGTCGCATGCTATTTTTTTGCTACACTCATCTTTAATACTTACAATTTGAATACAGAAATATAATAATTTTAACAGAACTTTTTATATATAAATGAAATTTATTCAAAATCACTAGAACTAATCATCAGGAATTTTGACCAAAAATCCAAAATCCATAATAGAAATCCGATTACAATGGTATATACCTCTATTAAAAGGTCTTGGAGCCTGTAAATACTGTGCCAGGATACATTTGGATGGCTCAATTATTTCTACACATTTCGAGTGTTGTTGTAAATTCATTCCGAATATTCCGAAAATTCCAAAAATTACATTAATCGTTCTTTTACTCAATTCATGTATTCCATTCGTTTTTTTTGTCTGTTCTTTTATTCATTCGGAATTTTCAGAATACATTCATTTTGATCTACCTCAATGGGGCATGGTTATAGTTCAATCCTTGCCGCTGTTTTCGTGGCAGCACCGTCGCGATTGAGAGATGTAAATCCTCTGTGCCATATTTTAAATGTTTTTTGATCTCATCTCTGTTAATTAAAAAAATATTTTGAATGAATAGAAAATCATTGCAGTCTCTTCACTTAAAAAGCGTTTTTAAAAGTTCATCTTTAATATCGTTTTCAGGATGAATTAATTCACTTTGATCTTTTACCATCAAACTTAATAATAAATTAAATCGATCTTAGTCCAATCCGGTAAAATATTGTTAATAAACGGAACTAGAAAGCGTTTGTGCCGTCCTGTTGTTTGTATTAATCGGGGTATATATTGTTTGATCTTCTGTGGAAACAATAATTGTTCCATCGTTATCATTATTTTTAATTTCTACGGTAATTGCTCGAGAGGACTCGATATGTTCCGGTTCTGAAACAGGCACAACACCAACATTACAATTTCTATATTCCGATTACAATATCGTTCGTGCCATCTGTTTACATTTTTACTTCTCGTTATGCCAAAGTTACGTAGTGGAATATTTTGAGATGGTATTGATCAAGCCTTGATAATTTTAAATGCACCTATTGAAATTGGGATCTCTGTATGCTATTTTACTTTAGATAAATCAAACTCAGCCGACTTACCTAAACTGTATATTTGGTAATAAACTTCTTTAAAATGTGCGCTACAAACTTGAGATCAGTTTGATGGCCTCTTTCCAGTTTTCAAACTTATGATTCATTTTTTTTGATTTGTGTTCACTTTGAAAATGGTGGAATTTAATTAACGAACTTTTTGAATAATCTGGCAATTCGGCACACAACAAAATCTAACCATAATTTAATTAAATCACACACAATTGAACACGATTGAACACAACTTATGATTGCTTAAATTGTTTATGTACAAACGTCAAAGTATACCCTTCCTACGCTGCCACCTACGTATAAGAATTGAACTAACATAAAAAACAAGTCGTATAGCATGCCCCAATACGCCGGTGGCCGAGTAAGCATAGTATTTGCATTTGGAATGAACTTGAGTTCAAGCCTCGGTTTTATTTCAACATCACCAATTTGACAGGAGCAATTATAAATCAAAAAATGTTTGGCTCGATCGAGAATCGATCTTTGATCCATAAATCCAAAGTCACTGACTTTGCTTACGGACCACCACCGCATTTATATTTCATGCTATACAAATCTTTTATATCTGTCATTTGAATAGAAAATATTGAAAATTTTACTTTGCAATGGACTCTGCGTTTATTTCATCATCGTTATATACCCATCTTGTATACATGCCACTACTTGAAAAATATGAAAATGTTTAATAGAAGCGTGTGTTGAACCAATTTGAATACAGAAGAAATTAAATTAAAATATTACCGTTGCTATTGGGACTCGGACCTTATTCCACGAATCCATAGTCAATCACTCTACTACCTCGCCCACCACCGTATATATATTTGATATTATGCAAGTCTTTTATACTTTCCAATTAAATTGAGAAACGTGGGAAATTTTTTAACGGAAGCTGAGTTGAACCAAAAATATCCCAACATTAATATCGTTTGAAACTTAACTGAACTGCATAGTGCCAGGGGCAACATTTAATGCGATGACATTCCAAGCAGTGTATTTCGAAGAAGTTAAAAATCTGACAAGCTATCCTCCTTATGTTGTTAAAAATTATAAAACTTCCGTTCCTGCAGTCAATGGTGGTTGATGCGATTTTCTAGGCGGGCCACAATATTGACCACTGACCATACAAGTTTTAAGTTTAAGTCAGTACATGAATAACGTCCAAATAAAAAATTTCCCCATACAAACTTAAACTATAACAAATAGGTATAGTTGAGTTTAAGTCTCAATTAAAACTAAAAATAAATTTAATTTAATTTCTTACAAATTCAGATTCTGTTAAATTTTCATTTTTCTTTTTTCAAATGGTCAGTATAAAAGATGGATTTATCAGTAATGAAAATATGCGACAGTGGTCAAGCAAGCAAAGTAATGGGCTTTTGATTAGTTGACGTGAGTTCAAGCGGCATTCGGGATCTTACAAATTAGTTCAACTCAGCTTCTATTAAAATTTTTTAATTTTTCCAATTAATTGCCAAGTATAAAAGGGGATGTAGCAGCAATGAAAATGTATGGCGATGGTCAAATAAGCAGAGTCCAGAAATACTTTTGGTTATGAAAAAATCGATCAGGTCAGGTATTTTTCCTGGGTCAGTTGGCCAATATGTTGGTTTTCCACTTGAAATAGTTTCACATCCATTTTCTTTAACGGCAATCAGTAATTCTTTTCCTTTAGTTGTAGTTAATCTAGAACCCCAGTGAGTATTCTTCGCATTGAAGTCACCACCTATTATGAACCTTTTCCCAGACACTTGAAGAGTATTGTTTGTTTTTAATAGAATGTCTTAGTGGACAGTATAATCCTGCCGCAATAATAGGAAAGTTGTTGGTTTTATATACATGAACAAGTGTTGGTTATCTGAACCATTTGGCTTTTTAATAACTCGGTACTCGGTAGCACTCATAGCCATGGAGTGGGGTAAGAAATTTTTTTCCTAAAGAAATTTGGTCACCCTTTAGTTTAGAACTAATTGACAAAACCACTCTAGGAATTGTCTACATGATCTACGTTGTTTACGTTATCTACGGGTTGTCTACAAGTCAATATAGAAAATAATAGATGACGCGTAAACGCTCATTCCTGGACACTACAGATTGCAGCCGAGGACATTCATCTATAGCTCTAGAAACATTTGGAGATGGATGCGGTCCAGATAGCGTACCAGCTTTTTTAGTAAGAGACTATACAAATTCGGTAATTCCTCTATTCCTACTTTTCAATCAATCATTAAAGTTAGGAGAATTTCCTGTGAAGTGGAATGTAACCAGAATGACACCAATATTATTATAGAGGTATAACGTCAATTTCATCAATCCCAAAATTATATGAACAGGTACATATTTGAGCAGTTCAATCAAAGCGCGAATCCCTAGATACATATCACAATGCCATCATGGATTTATGTTAAAAAGATCTACTACAACCGACCTTATTGAGTTCACCAGCAACGAAAGAGATTGAAAATCACAAGCAGGTTGATGTATTGGATAGATACTTTGTCAAAGCATTTGAGTCGATCAGTCAGGTTTAAATCTTACATGAGCAACCGCACTCAATATATTGAAATCGGAAATAAAAGATCCAAATTAATCGAAGTTAATTGTGGTGTATACCACAACGTTTTCATAATGGTTCTTCGATCTTCATCATTTTCATACTTACTGATGTTATACAGAATTCCATGGTCTTAATGCTAACAGGCGATCTCAAAATCTACATAACTGGGGAAAATATTTACGATACCATGAGCCTGCAAGACCATACCATTCCATTGAAAAGTAAATCTTGTTGAACAACAGTACTTTGGATGTGAAATCTGTAAAATGACAATATTAAAAAATAGACGGGAACTACTAAAAAGTCCGTTTATTGATAACATCCTACTTACTACATCATATCGACGCCCCATCCATACTCTAATCTATTAAATTACAGGTACCTAGCAGAAACTTTCGAAGTTACGAATATCGACTTCTAAATGTCCATAGAACAAATTATGGTGATAATGTAGGCCTGATGGCCAAAAGCTTTAACAAAATTGATACTTGTATAAGTAGAAATAGCTTTGAACGTAAGTTAAAATATCACTTTTATTATTGATTTATTTTTAATTTTATATTTATAATTTTCTTAATATTAATCATTATTAAATTCAAGTTTCTAGACTTATCTCATTATAAATAAATAAACACGGTTTCTCCTTGAAGCAAATTTTATATTTTATTTTTAAAGCACAATCAAGCCACGATTTTTTACAGAAGCGAAATAGCTCACATTGTATACTTAATACATAATTATAGAGTTTCCCATTAACAAGCATAATTTTTTATTTACCTCCAATTAAATAATTGTAAATTTGGAAGTCGGTTTAATTTACGAATTAAGATTTTGAAATGATAATTTAAGGATTTAACATTTAAGAAGTTTGCGAATTCAGAATTTTGCAAAATAGGTATTACAAAGTTAAGAAATTTGAATCATAATTTTCAAATCTATAAAATAAAACAATTTGATTAAATTAATATTTGTTTTAAATAATATTTTATTTATTACATAATTTTTATTTAATGTTTTTTCCTCTCCTTTTATTTTTAAATATTATATTCAAAACATATTTTGAATATACATATATGAATATAATAATGCAATATATAATAAAATTAATTTATTAAATTTAATTCACTTTTATTAACTGTTGTCATTAATTTATTATATAATAATAATATACCGGGTGTTTTTTTTAAACTGAGACGATCAAATATCTCGAAAAATAGCCACTCTACGGAAAAAATGTCCATAATCAAAATTTAATCATACCGCGGGGGAAATACATTAGTGCAAAAAAAAAAGTCCCCCCACCCCCGCTTTGTAGGTGGGGCGGGGGTAACTTTTAAACTAAGATAGGAAGCCATATTTTTTATTGCAGATACGGATTCTACGACTAAAAGTACGTATGATTTGAATAAAATATTTTGTTCGATTCATGATAGATGGCGTTGCAATCGACGAAATTCAATTTTTTCAATTTCTCCTTCTTAGAACACACGCATTCGATTCTGCAATACGTTTGAAATAAAAAACATCACGTTTTCATTGGAAATACTCGAAATTCGTCATCAAAACAATTTATTCAGTTTTGTAAATCTAAATAAGTGTTCAAAATGATGGCCTGAATTTTGTATTTTTGAAATTTAATAATAAAACTTGAAATTAATTTTGAACACTTATTTAGATTTACAAAACTGAATAAATTGTTTTGATTACGAATTTCGAGTATTTCCAATGAAAACGTGATGTTTTTTATTTCAAACGTATTGCAGAATCGAATGCGTGTGTTCTAAGAAGGAGAAATTGAAAAAATTGAATTTCGTCGATTGCAACGCCATCTATCATGAACCGAACAAAATATTTTATTCAAATCATACGTCCTTTTAGTCGTAGAATCCGTATCTGCAATAAAAAATATGGCTTCCTATCTTAGTTTAAAAGTTACCCCCGCCCCACCTACAAAGCGGGGGTGGGGGGACTTTTTTTTTTACACTAATGTATTTCCCCCGAGGTATGATTAAATTTTGATTATGGACATTTTTTCAGTAGAGTGGCTATTTTTCGAGATATTTGATCGTCTCAGTTTAAAAAAAACACCCGGTATATGTATTTATTTAATGTATAAATATAATTTAAAAAATAATTAAAAATAATTTAATTTTTTATATTTTTTATAAAAAACGGAAGAAAATTTTTCTTTTTTTAATTCAGTATTTTTGTTTAATATTTTTGATTTAATTTTAATTAATTATATAGATTAAAATATGGCCTCATGTTGTATATATATATATATATATATATATATATATATATATATATATATATATATATATATATATATATATATATATATATATATATATATATATATTATTTTAAATATAGTTTATTAAAAATTGTTATAAATCTATAAAGTGTTTTGTAATTTTGAGTACATACTATTAAATGTTAACATAATGCACACGCGATTTTGATTTAAAGGAGGTGAGTGTTGGTGGGATGAAATATTTATTTTAAAAAGCTATAAATGGATAAGTTTATATAGAAAAAAAATCGTGGGTTCGTCGTTTTTATGTCAACGGGCAAATTAAAATCTTTTATCTATTTAGCTATATTAATTATATGTTGAGAATGAAATTTAAACAATTCCATAAATAATTTTAAGTTATCATAAATTCGTATTTAATTGGTTTAATTAAAATATTTATATTTCTGCATATATAGGCTTACATTTTAATTTAGACGAGATAATTTATATTTATAATTTATTCCTTTTTCAATATGAATTGAGATTATGTATAATTTTAAAAGAAATTTATAGAACACATATAGAGTAAATGCATATATACTGAAGAAATATCGTTAAGATGTGGCGAATCATATATGGAATTTATTATTGATGCATATTATACATAATACAAAATGAGTGTAATGTGTATATACATTTAGCATAATGTTATAGGTAACAATAAGATTTTCTGTTCAACAGAATTTTAATATTTTTTATAATATCAATTTGTTGACAACTACTTCAAATTACTAAGGGTATATTTTAATACTAGTAATTATTTTATTTAGACCCTATAAGTTTTTGATTTATTTCTATATGAGAGTTTAGTTTAGTTTAGAGGTCTGTTAAGTTCATTCTAGGCCAGGTTTTAACGAATATTTTATTTTATTATTTTATATTAAAATATATACGCTCGATTTCAAATACCATTATAGCTAATTGATTGACTATAAATTTAAATGTTTACGTGTTTTGACGAATTATGTATGGAAGATTTAAAAAAAATTGCTTGCATTGTAACTAGGTAATCATTATGTCCTAGATTTGTAAAATTAATTGTTGACTGAGTATTAAATTAATACTACCTAGTACTTGATTCCAAGGTATCTCAATAAGCGATCGTGAAATATGTTTTGACTATCTATCGTGTTTTCAAAGTAACAAATATGTAATCGAAAAATACCGATAAAATTACCATGTGATGTAATTAATTTCCAAAATTCTAAGTTAGTTCTGAATCCAATTTATAGTACGAACAAACGAAATTTCATTTATTTCTTTTAAAAATAAATATTCCAACTTTCAATTGGTATTTACTTTGGATATCATACAAATTTAAGAATTGAGGTAATATCTTGAGTTTCATTTTCTTGAGCTACATTAAAAAGCAAGTGTACTTTTTGGTGTAAATAACCAACATTTGTTTGATCACATCTTCATTGGTCATAGTTTACCTAATATGGATTGTTAAAAACTTTGAACTGATACTTGTGGAATAGCAGAAACCTATTTACAAATATAATATTTTATATTAAAACATATTTTTCGACCGCTCAGAAAATAATGAAATAGAATTTATTATTAAATTATGTCTGTTTCATTTTGAAGTTAGTTTTCGTTATAAAACGGTATACAACAATTTCATTTGTTGGAACGAATTATATCTCGCTTTAAGCCAAACCAGATGCTTAGATAATATATTTTACCCATATGCTTAAACCTAAGCGTCTAATACAAGTACTAATTTACTGCAATCAAATGGGATAATTTAAATTACTATAAGCGTAATATTTAATCCACCTCATAATGATTAAATCGCATGCAATCATATTAATGCCCCTATTATGAATCTCACTTACGCGTCACTGAGCGACGCGATGTCACCGTATTTCAATTTTGGTATTATGATTCTCGCCGTGAGCGAGTCTAATGTCACATATCCTCACCTACAATTTGGTGGCGAGACTGAGCGAGAAAATAATTTTTGATATTGATATACATAGTATTTATAACGTTAGACAAAATGAAAGGCAAATCGTAAGGTTTTTTATTTGTTTATGTATTACAATAATTAATAATGTAATAAATATTAATTGTTGCATTATAATAAATAATATTTTTGTTGTATGTATTATAAAAATTTTTATTTTTCATAACTACATAGAAATAAACCAAAAATAGCTAATAGCGAACAATTCACAAAACTCGTATTTTCCTTCTAGCTTGTCCAATAGATAAGAAAGTCCATCTTCATTAATACGAAAAATGCTTGTAAATCAAGAAATTATAATTTATAACACCATTCTTTAGGACATTTTAAAAATTTGTACATTTAAATATCAATTGATAAGTACTAGTGATCCGGTAGTGTGAAAGGATCACATTTGAATTTGACCAAATGTCAAAAATTCTCAAAGTGCAATATACTAACTTAAAGAAACCAAAATATCATAAATGACGCATAGCGCTGCGTATGTCACTCACCCAAATTAAAGTGAGAATCATAATACCAAAATTTGACTCGCGCGACTCTAGATGTCACGGTGAGAGGTGAGGTGAGGTGAGAATCATAATATGGGTATAAATGAAGTCAATCATCATGAAGCCCCGAAATTAAAATACATTAATATCTTACCTTTCGGAACCGCACTGTAAAACTACACCAAAAAACATAAGTAGTTGGAAACAATTATCCAAATACAATATTCGAATGAATGAAAAAAAAATTTTAAATAATAAAATCATAAAAAAATTTTTAATTAATGTTTTTTTTTAAATAATTTTTTTTTTTCATTTTGTCTTAAAATTCAATACATATTTTTGTGTATACATACATACTATATTATATTTATAATTAAAAAAAAATTAAAATAATAAAAACAATAATAAATTTAAATATTCGTTATAACACTAATTAATTGTTTATTTATTTATTTAGAATTAATATTATGATTTATTGATTTCACGAAATTTTTTTTTAAGTTTATTTAATTCAATTTACCTTAAACATTTTGTTTTTAAATTAAAATGCTAATTAATATTTATTAATTATAATATAAATAATTATTATTTATAAATATATATTTTATATTTATTTATTTTTGTTTTTAAAAAAAATGCAATTACATATTATTATTTTGCGTTTTATAATATAATTTATTTTTCCAGTTATTCATCAATAGTTTTGTATGTTAACTTTTTTTGTCACTTAGGTTTTTTTCCTATATATATTATGTAGTTTATCATAATTTTATAATACGAATTTAATAATAATTTTTAAAAAAATTATAAAATAATAACGATGATAGTTAAAAAAAAATTTATAAATAATTAATGTACACAGGACACACACTAATAAATTGTTTAAAGTTTTCTTATTTATGGCGTAATAATTTTTATAATTAATCATAGTTATATTTATACATATTATTTATGTAATACATATAATGTATATTTTGGGGCATGGAACCGGATCGATAAAAACTATAAAATTATATACGTATGATTATGTTTAAAATAATGTATAAATAAATATTATTTTGTTTTAATCTAACAAAATTTTAAATTAAATTAATTAATTATATAAATATATAATACAAATTGTTTTATTATATTAAATAAATTCATTTGTTTTGTTTAATTTTTATTTTTTATTTTTGGCCGCTGCTTTCTCTTGTTTCTCCGCTTTCTTTTCAGCTTTCTTTAGCATTTTTTCCCGTTCCTTTCGCTCCTTCTCCATTTGACGGCGTTCCCGTTCAATATGAGTTTTAAGGTCCTTTAGTTTACGTTTTAGTTTGGTTTTGTCATCGCCCGAAACACCCAAGATTTTAAAATCACGTGAATCCAATTGCAAAAGAGCACCACCTTCGACACCGTGCTCTAGGAATTTTGGCATATGTTTTTCAAGCCCCAAGCCCATGAGCCATTGGCAAACCTAGAATAAAAATATTAAAGCATTGATTATAAGATCAATACAATCTCGTATTATGTAAATCCCATTTAATTTAAAGGATATTTACATAAGCCCGTATTGTAATTCTTGCTATTGTCAAAGCCGTGTCTAAAGATACTACTTTGCTTGGACACTCACACTGCATTATTGTCGCGACGATGATGGATGAGTACCAACTCTACGACCTTGCGTCTCTAAATCAATGAAGTGGAACATCAGAAGAAATTCGCCCTTGAAACATTGTGACAATCAGATTTTTCAGACACAAATACTTCGGCTATGCTACGTATGAAAACGTTTATATACAGCAATCAAAGCCAATCAATGGCTTTTAAAAACCTCTGTGATGAAATTGACGTCAACTCAGAATATAGAGTTTTTTGCTAAACTATCGATTGTCCCCAATGACCATATCAATTCTGGTTTTGCCACCGGAATAGCCAAAAAAACTTTAGCAGAGCATAAGAAAATCAAATTGAAGTCATATTTTCTATAAGTCTTGATAAGTATTGAATATACAAAGATCTATCTATTGCTGGGACATTTGGGACACATCTTACATTTTTTAACAAAATCTGGATCAAATACGATTCATTTGGAAATTCTTTTCAATTTCTTCAAAATTAATGTGACTATAATATTTTAAACAAATGCTTTTCTTAGTCCTACTCCACCGAACCGGAGGATGAAACGAAACTGTACCAGTTATGTATTAAAAAATTAAAAATCTTCCAAATGCAGCATAATACTATAATGTAATAACAAAAGTTGATCTAACCTGATCTTTTGACCACTCGGGCACTGGCCCGTTTTGCCAATAATACGGTGCTTTGCGATCACTTGAAAAACTCGTACTCGATCCCGATAAATCAAGTGTACGCGATGGCGAATACCCGGGTGATATAGATCCAGATGATGATATCGATGATGGCGATGGTGGTCCTTGAATCGCTTGTTGTTGCTGTGTTTGCCATGGTACTGTGCCCGGCGGCGATAACGACTGGGGAACAACATTTTTCACTGAAATAATTTAAAAAAAATTGTTTATAATAATATAATTTTGTAGTTACAGTTTTTTACACATAAATTAATTGTAAAAGAAAACATTTAGAGATTTTTATAAAACGGACAATTTGTTTTTGTTTTCATAAGCGCAAAATAAGCTGGATAAGGCATCTTAGAATGGATGAACATAAAATAAATTATAAATGTTAGTATTTTGGATTTTTTGTTTAAACATAAACACGAATACAAATAATAATTTTGCAATAAATATTATAAATATAATTAGTATTTGTGTTTGGCTAATAATAAATAAAATATATAAATAAATCATAAAACGATAAATAATTGAACGTATTTCTCGAATAGGTAGGACCAAAAGTTGAGGTTTAAAAATCGTTCGTTACCTTTCGGCTGTGCCTCGTTTACAGCTTGCCTTATTTCGACAACTAAATTTTGAGTTATTATCGCGGCTGGATTTTGTGGACGTTGTAATTCCGAATAGTCATCGCTTGAATCGCGTGATGTTCCATCACCCCGATGTCGACTAAAATAAAAAACATTTCAAAGAGAGATAGAAGAGAAAGAGAAGAGATAGAGAAGAGAACGGGTATTATTATAAATTAAATGATGACTCGAACTAATCGTTTTGTTTTAAATATTCACACCTTTTTCCTTCCGCTAGTACTTGGCTCAGCTCTTCGGCGAATGGCATTTTAAAACCTTTAGGTCGCGTGGCCCGATTTTGTGCCGTCGATGACCAGTTTTCCGAATAATTTCCGCTGTCTGTTAGTTTATCGTTCGATCCAAGTATACTGTCATACGAGCTATTTAGGTCGTTGCCATATGATCCGTGTGTCGTGTCGTTTAATGCACGATATGTATTCGGAATGGTTGAATGATGTTGGGATGTAGTTGAATTCTCCTGCGATCGTGTACTATCACGATCCTTATGTACTTGTGCATATAACGGTGATGACTGTTGATTTTGTTGTTGTTGTTGTGGCGGGGGTGCAGGCTGCTGTTGTACAACTGGTTGCGATAGTTGTTGTTGAATAATACGAGTAGCGATTGTGGTTGAACTTTGTTGTGTAATCTGCCTATAATGTCCATTTGTATACGACGATGGTGGTGAATTATTTTGAGATTGTAAATCGATATTACTGTTCATTGGACCACCATTTCCACTTCCACTGTAATCATTTCGTTCATCTTCACTTTCATCTAAACCACAATCTGAACTGCTATTACTGTGACTTTTCTTGCCTGAAGGAAGTTGGCGATTAGCCAAACCACCTCTAGAAGCTAGTTTTTTGTTTTGTTTGCAATTTTATTGTGAAGCGTTTTTATTTTATTTTTCAAAAACAGAATTTTCAAAAATAAAATCAAACAAATAAATAATTAACAAAAAAATTAAAAGCAAAAAAAGAACAAAAAAAACAAAAAATTAGCCAAATTTATTATACTCAACCAGCCAAATATTTTATATTTTGTTAATTTAAATAATGTGAAATTTTGTTATTTGTGAAATTTACTCGCTCTACAAATTGCTAATTAGTAAGAAATAATAATATATAGGCATGCAAAACTATAATTTTTGACAAATGGAAAAACGATCTAATAGTGTCGAAGCTGTGAGATACACTCTTAAGTCTAAATTATAGTGAACAATTGCGAGCTCCTCTTTACTTAAGACGCTATTACATTGTTTTTCATACAACTCTAAACAAATTGCGCTACAAAATATGTTTTTTTAAACGATTAAAGATCAATCTTTACCGGACTCTTTTTTATTACAAAAATGAATAAATTAAGACAAGTTTGACATTTTGTAGAAATTAAATAAATAACGATCAATAAAAAATAAAAATTCAAAAAATAAATAAAAACGCCACAAATACAACACTCATACCTAAATCACCTTTTGTTTTACTCGCCGTATTATCCAGGAGTTCGTGTTGTGGCACCGCCGTATCCAATTCATCTTTCACTGGCATTTTACGTTCCACTGTTGCCGTCTTACCTTCACCATCTGGAGATAAATCGGAAATTTCTGTGTCCGATAATTCCGTATCCAGTTTTTGGAATAGGGGTTTTGGTGGTTGGCGTCTCGTCATTTGGGGTGTTAGCTATAAAGTGTAAAAAAAGGATTATTAACTTTTTTTATGTTTAAACATTCTTTTTAATTAAACATTTCAAAGGAAATAAAAAATTTGCCAATCTTAAACAGGTGGAACGCAATTTTAGAATTTTCGAGAATATATTTTTATTGTAGTAAGGTTAGTGTTACTTTAAATCTGACACTTGCATGAACTTGAGAAAATTTTATATATACAAACTACAAACCTGATTTAAATCAGAATTAAACATAATCAACAGTTTTAATTTTAAAAGCAATATGTATCCTAAATTTGATGGAAGCTCAAAATATCTTAAACTGAGATTAAATCGTGTATGCGTGTAAACAATATTAATTTAAAATTTGGGTATTTTGAACAGACATTTTCAGAATTTAATTAAGAAAACTTCCAAATTTTAACACTACATATGGTCAAACAAACTCAGAAACTGCTCTAAACTAAATTGATCAAATCCAAAATTAGCCTGAATTATTATTTAATTAATATTCAGGATTTTCTCTCCAAGAATTGGGAATAGCAGATTAACATTGGTTAAACTATTCAGAATTTAAACTAATATCGCACAAACTCAGTAAATTTGACAAATTTTCAAGCTTACGAAATCGAAATTACTTGATAAAATTTCGAATACACACGAATAATATAATCAATTCATTAACCACCCATTTATATCATTGATTTCCTCTTTTTTTCCACAAAATAGAAAGTAGTGATAGCTTCTTACTTCATTATAGACAGTATCTTACAAACTTTTATTGAATTTTATAAGATTTGCAACTTCTGCGTAATCTGGCTAAGTCAGGAAATTGATATAATGTATAAATATGTATGTACATGTAAAAAAACCTTCCATTAAAAATTGTATTAATTCTAAATAATCAAAGAATTCATAGATTTAAATTTATAATATTTTAGGAAAATTGATCAATAGTCACATCACGATAGTCAATAATTGAATTTGATAATGCCGAAAACGAACTGAGTTATACACGGTAAAATAAACCAATTTAATAATTTTAAAACATTTTACCTTAAGACTAGTACTATCATATGGCAATGTAACAGGTAATCCAGCCTTTCGCTGTGTCTCCTCTAATTCTGACTCCAAATGTATAACACGATCTTTTAACTTTTTAACAAGCGCATTATATTCCGTATCCTTCTCCTGCAATAACTGCTGATAAAACTCTTCCCTATGCACCATATCAATCTCACGCTGCTGATAATCTCTTACAATTCGTTTCACTTTATTATACTTTTTATCAAGCGCCATATACTGCGTTTGCGATTGTTGCAACATATTATGATAATTTGCTGCCTCTTTTTTTATATTCGCTAATTCACGTTCAGTTTGTTTTAACCGCTCCGATAATAGTTCCGCTTCGTTTCCAGTTGAATCAAGTTTTAGCAACTAGATAATTATAACAAATCGTGTATTTAAATTAATAACTATTTCAGATAATAATTTTATTTATACAAAACTAGAAATTTTGTAGTATAGATAGGTTATATATATATATATATATATATATATATATATATATATATATATATATATATATATATATATATATATATATATATATATATATATATATATGATTACACAAATCTAAATATGCAAAATAAATCGTAAAACTAAAACGCTTACCTTTTCTTTTAACATAAAAATTTCCTCTTGATATTTTGAATTTTCTTTTTGACTCTGGAAATTTTTGTGTGTTAAAGAGGTGCCAGAAAATAAATCAAACCAAACAAAACACGATCAAATAAATAAATAAAAAATAAAGCAATAATTAAAATATTAATTAAAATTAATTAATGATCAATCGGGTCGAAAGAAAGTTAATTATTTCGGTTCAAATTGTTTCTTTCAACTCGATCGGATTTTTCGCTACAAACACAAGTCATACATACAAAATCATAATTAATTTTTCTAATCAACAAAACAAAATTAACGATTTTTACTTTGACCATTCAATAAGGTGTCTGATTAGCTGACTAACTACAAAACATATAATATATAATTAAAAAGAGACAGTAAATTTTCAAGCATTTTTAGAGGTGTGTTTACTTTATCTAAAAAATTAGTAGTTTTCAAAATTTTTGAGTTTAAAAAAAAAAATTCTCAGATTTTGTTATATTCATCATAAAAATTTACCGCTTTATGCTGCAGCATTCCAAAATTAAAATTAAAAAAAAAATTAATAAATTAATTCAAAAATTGTTGTTGTGTTAAAATTCGTCGAGGTTGTTAAAAAAAAGTTACGTCCGATAATACACATAAAGCCTTGTTACGATGGTTTTCAGTCCGGAATAAAAACGATTCAAAAACGATCAACTCTTAACGATTTTCTAATCGATAATAAACTGAACAGAACTAGATAAAAGCAGCTCGTATGTCAGGCAAAAAGGCCCGGTCGCTTACCTCTTGTAGTAGACGTTTTAACGATTCGACCTCTTGTGAATGACTAGCTTCGGCATCGAATAGAGAATCAACCGCTACGGTTGGGCTTAATGGTTCTTCTGATACGCTTGAATTAGCTGACGCTGGTAATGTTGAATCTTCGGAATGTTCCGAAGTTCGTCGGAAATATTCTTCTTGTTGCCTGTAGATCAGGAAAAATATATTAACTATACAAAATTTTGAATAAGGGCATCGAAAAACTTACCGCCTTAATCGTTCTTCTTTTTCACGATCAGCCTGTAGGCTTTGTCGTATAAGTTGTGCTACCTCGGAATTGTCTGGATCGCGTTCCCGCCCAATTAAAAATTTCACCAGTCCCGACGTATTCCGCAAAACCGACGCGGCATACGCTTGCGTCACACCGACCAAACTTTTTCCATCTACCTCAATAATTTGATCGTTCACTTGAATTCGACTATCACGGGCCGCCGCACCATTATCCGTAATTGTTTTTATGAAAATACCTAATTTTTCTAGACCTGCATCCGCTCCGACTCCCATACCAATAATACTTAATCCTAATCCCTCGGGGCCCTTCATCAATTCCACGGGGAATACGTCCATTTTCTCGACACGCTTTTCAAGTTCATATTCGGCTGAAGCGGCAACTGGATCAACATCCTCATTGCGACGATCATAATCGGTTACACTAAACGTGGAAAACACTTGGATGGGGCCCGAACTAAACTTAACTTTTGTATTTTTCTTAACTAAAATCGGATAGTCCGCATCATCATCATCGTCTTCGACTTCTGACTCCATGAGCCCAGGAACTTCCATCCAAAAATTACCATCTTCGAAATAGTGTACACCACCCTCGACGTGCACTTCTTTGCTGCGAACAGGTGGATATTCCGGTATATATGATTGTTGTGACTCATCGCCAGAATAATCACCCTCATTTATCGATGAACCTATCGAACCAATCCCAGATATATCTTCCAATCGGGTAACCGATTCTAATTTAGTAGAATTGATACTTTCATCAACGGTTAGTGATCCGGCCGTTGAATCACCAGCACTACTGACACCTTGTAACGACGACTCATGCGACTGTACTGAAGACGATTCAATAAACGTGGCATTCAACAAATCATTCGAAATGCGAGACGAATTATTGTGATTGATAAAAATCGATGATTCACTATCATCGAACATCGAGGGTCGTGTACTATCCACAATTTTCTCATTGAACACATCGGGTGGTGTTATCACTTTTGTCGAATCTGTTGAACTCTGCATAATCCATTCTGCACTATCACGATCCACCGTCGGCGGTGGTAATGGCGGCGCTATTGTTGCTATAACTGGTGGTGGGGGAGGTGGAGGGGATGATAATGGTGATGATTTTGATGATAAAATTTGCTCAACTTCACGTGCCTGTTCATCAGAAAGTAATGGCTGTTGTCTATATAAAACGAAAAAAAAATTATTTATTTTAAACTCTCGACCATTCGACAAACTCGCGTCGAATCTTACCGGATTTTGCTTTCCAAAATTCTAATACAAAAAAAAATTACAACAAATAGAAAATACAAAATATGCAAGCAATTATCATGCAACCAATGGATTCATGATTCCAAATGATCCATAATATTATAATAGAGCCGCCATAATATATAAATATGCAGGGGCGCATAACATTTATATAGATTTATTTAAAGCATACAGCAAACAAAATGAAAATAAATATAAAAAAAGCTTCAATTAATTTGATCTACTTAAGTCTAATAAATAAATGAAAAATGTAAAATTTAAGGTTTGTTTGTGTCTTCGCCAACCGGATTTGGGAGACGTTATCCATGTAAGAGTTTTAACAAATACAACAACGATTGCATTGAAATTAAAAAATACATTTTCCCAGGGTAATTTAAGACATTCCTTATAAATCTATGTATGTGCAGAGAATTCTACAAATTTCCAGATCAGCAACAGATACGGATCTCATCCCAATGATATTAACACAAATTCGATGTGTATATGGCGATCATATGATTAAAATATCTTAAATTAATTAACTCACCGCCAAACTGATACCAAAACAACATGGGGTATAATATTTAAAACTGTTGCAAACATAATAAGAAGCACGAACCAAACTAGAATTGTACAAATCGGATTGTCACTTAATGCATAATAATTCAACGCTTCCTAGTTCGACCGCAAATAGTACGAACCAGTATAATATATTCCGCTATAGAACAGTCAAATATCCGCAGAACGAGATGTTTCATAAATCTTAATTCCATTTTATAGATCAGTTTGACGTTATCTATCTCAATCTTGTTACCTTGTTCTGTCGGTTAATAACTTTAACAAAACCGCAAAAGCAAACTATCCTACATACATATTTATATAATTTCGAGCTGAGATTTTAAGATTGAGATCGTACGATTATTTCGTAAGACAATCAAGTAATATAATTAAATGTGAACAATTGTAATTTTGAGATTACTATCGCAGCAGATATACATAAATGGGTTGCGGAGATTGATCAAGTTTTTTTTTTTTTAAATTTCATGTAGTGTGTTTGTGCACCATATTACGTATGTATACAATATACGCGGCTATAAAACGACGAAAATAATGTGTTATATGGATTTTGAATGTGATGATGGCCAACCCTTTTTTTATGCTTTGCGCGTATATTACATAAACAACTGAAAAAATCAATTTTTGCTATACTACAATTTAATTACATACATTTTCGTTTCACACATCAATTTGACACGCTATTTAGTATTAAAACGATGCTTTCACGGTGGCATTTTGAATTAAATTTCGATATGCTGTGAAAATTAAGATGCAATTTTAAGCTTTTCATTATTGATTGAGACATACAGACAAATTATTTAAATTAAATCTAATATTAAGATATTTAAAATCTAAAATATACGCCTTAAGATATTTAAAATCTTACAATCTGAGTTCGAATTTTACAAAATTAAGTTTTAAAATTTGTAATTGAGCTTGATATAAAAACCGATAGAAAATTTAACAAAACAATTAAAATAGGTTGGGGTAGAAAAATATTGCTTCTTTAATACTCTTTTGACACAAGTCCTCTATTATTTAAATTTTAATGAATTCTGGCATATGAGAGTATTTCCTATTAATAACTCACATGCTGCAGTATTCCAAATTGAATCACATAACTCTACCTAATTTGATCGTATTTCTAATTTTTTTTAGAATTAGATTTAGGTCTAACGACATATTTTGTGATATCTTTAGATTTAACGATATATCAAATGAACAAAGGAATTGAATAAATATCGTTTTGTATTACAGTTGACTGAGAATTTAATCTAAAATTTTTATTAACATTTTATACTATGATTGTGAGTTGGTGTCCTTCGAATTCCCAAATTATTTATTAAATTTAACTTAGAATTCTTAAACTTCAGAACATTGTAAAAACATTGTCCCAATGTTTGACCTAAATTGAATTAAATAGTTTATTTTCAAAATTTTATTCTAAATTTCATCAATTTTCAAATATTATAATTCTCAACGAATTTTTCCGTTTTTCATTACAACTCTAACAAACTTTAATCAAATGAAAGATTGATAAATATAGGAATACACTGAATATGTATATGCTACTGTTTGTCCAGCCTCTTCGACAGTTTGGAATTGACGAGAACATTTTAATCTGCTGATGATACTTATATAGTAAGCTAATTTCATTTAATAATTTGTACTTGGGTAGCAATTGCAAATTAAGTTTTCCCAAAGATCTGCTAATAACAAACTATTTAATGAAAAAGAAGTTGGAAGCATTCACAAATACTTTTGAGATTTTAGGAAACTAAATGGAACGCAGTAATTGTTTGACACGCGACAATGGTAATGTTTGAATGCACAAATTATTACTATTTTCAAATAAATTCAATGAATAGCACCTAAGCGAACTGAGAGAATTTAGAAAATTGAACTGCGTTGCGAGCGGAATATAAAAATAATTTACGTTACCAATTAAGTTTAAGATGTCATTAAAATGTTAAACGTAGGTCTTTCAAAGTTCAAGCCGAAAATTGTATTGTTACGTAAGAACCATATTTTGAAATTCAAATAGATTTCAAAGAAAATGTTCAGAATTAACAATGCGATTTCTATTTTTTACTTAACCGAAATTATTTTTTATTATTTTATTGTGTTACTATTACGACTTTATTTTGTTTGCGCTTTATATCATTATTTTATAATTCAGCTTAGTTTGGCATACCTAAGGTTTAGATAGTAATTTTTAAGCTCATGCTTAAAATTTTTTAAATTTAAGACAGATTAAATACTACGAATTTTAATCATTTACAAATAAAGACGTCGGATATATCGATAAATCAAATTAAGTGTGACATGTTATCAAACCATCTATATGTTATTTAACAATTTTACAAATTAAAAACACTTTAATTGCCAAACCATTTTGATAATGTAATTTCTACGTACTCATAAATTAACGATTAGTTATCATAACTTCCTATTGCACAAAATTAAACTAAATTGTACAGTTGTTTGTAGAGACATTAGACATAATTGTTGACCTTCAAATTTGGAAAAAAAAACAAAAAAGCATGAATTCTATTCCTAAAACTAGAGTATTACTTGCGTTTACGTTTAGAGTACCTAAACAGGAAGCACCTTCTAGTTCCATCAAAACCAAAATATGCCTCCACTTTTATTGATCAGTATAAAATCCACTTAAAAAAACAACGTACAAATAACAAAACTACTGACGTATAATACCACACGTAAATCAAACTTTTCAATTTTTAATCAAAAAATGTAAAGTACACACACAAATCATCCGTCAACGCAAATCACTATACACTAAACTACGCGTATTTCACCATCAACAGCAAATTTAAAAATTAATTATTACTATTATCTCTGTTTTGTACATATCCACAATTCATTAGCTAGTTAGTTTTTTTCTTTTTGTTTTAATTAAAACTAACAAATTTAAAAAGCTGGGAAATGTATTGTTTATGTGTAAGCTTTTTGTTGTTTAAATAAAAACTGACTAATAATTGTGAAAATAACAAAAAAAAAATATGCAAAACAATTCAACATTTACTACCTACCTATATAGCGAGGAATACGAAAAAAAGCACACACGAATCGACATTTCTAATCGATAGTAGAAATATAAAAATACAACAACAACCCAAATACAAATTCTGTGCGGAGAGAGCGCAAGATGATATTGTGCGATGGAATAACCTGTGTATGATAATACAATTTTTGACTATATACCTCTTGTACCCACAATTTGGCACCTTTTTATAAATACAGCACACAACATAAAATGTAGTACGTATTACCGACAATTACTTTTCTAACTTGCAACGTGCTTACATAAGCGAGGCCAAATGTACTAATAAATCGAAACCCCATTCCATCATCGAGACTTGATTTTTCATTTTTTGTTTCGTTTAATTTTCATTTAAGTCATTCCGTATAGAAATGAAAATAAATAATAATTTTTCCGTAGTATATAGGCAAAGAAAAAAAACAAAAATAATCAAGAAAACCAAAAATAAAAATAAAAAATTTATAAAGAAAATTAAAAATCATTTTCCGATTTTAGTAATAAAATTTGTAATTTATTTTGGGTGGTTTATGCCAGTGGTGTGCCATATGACAAGGCCATGTGATTTAATAGGGAATTGTAACCCATGGTCCTTAGACCTAGCAAGTTTAGCAAATTGTATTTAATAAGTTTGTCAAATTACCTAGGTAGGTAGAAAATATTGCTTCTTTAATACTCTTTTGACACAAGTCCTCTATTATTTAAATTTTAATGAATTCTGGCATATGAGAGTATTTCCTAATAATAACTCACATGCTGCAGTATTCCAAATTGAATCACATAACTCTACCTAATTAATTGAAACAAGTTAGTTTAAATTACATTATTTTAGCTTGTTATACTTTTCTAAATTTAGTTAAACTATCGACTCCAAATTATAGTCATACTATTCCTACCACAGTACTATAGCCTAGATTAAGCCACAATTCTCAAGAATATGGCATAGTAATAGAATTTTGCCGCAATTCTATTTCTTAAGTCGCCTTCTATTTCTTAAGTCGCCATAAATATTGCGAGTATTAATATTACTGAAGTCAATATATTCTTAATTTCTAAGCAACAGGAGTTCTTATTTAAGTCGCAATATTAGCCGCAAATCCTATTGCATAAATTACAAAAAAAAATTCAGATTAAGACCAAATAATAATGGTTTAACTAGCTGGGTTATGGAATAAATCATACTGCAACTATATTAAGCCACAAAAATCTGATTTAAGTATAGCAGCTTTCTAGCTTAGGCACAAGACAAGACACCGCCAAGCTTGAATTATCCAATAATAATCTTGTCTCTAATGCATTATTCAATCTATGGGAATTATAAAATTTAAATTTAAAATTCTGTCATGAAAATAGCATATGGGGGAGAAAACTTTTAGAATAATAATTATCAATAGCAAAACTATCGGAACTAATTTCGGAGATTCGAATTATGAGAAAATAAATTTTACAAATTGTAGTGTTAGATATTTTTTTGATTAAAATTTTCAGTAAAAATATCAGCTGTGAATCTTGAAGGTAGTTATATTTATAGAATGATAAGATTAGAGATTTTGACGCTTTAAGAAAGTATTATATGACGTAAGCCAGCCTTAAACTGTTCATAACGATAGTAGGCAAATACTCGTAACTTAATTAAAATTGGCATTCAACAAGTTTTGAAATAGTTATGAAGACTCTGACTGGAACTAACCTATTATAATAATACACATTTATACCACCGATTAGAAAATTATATTTTGAGTTTTTGTTCAAACATTCCTACCTATCAACAAAAATATTATTGCGCCGTACCGTTTTCGGAGCAGCTATCAATATGAAACTGTTCGGAATGATTTTGTTTTATTTATATATGTACAATTGTTTTTTAAAATTATTTGAATGAATATAGACCACTAACTATTATAAATCGGTGTACTACTCTACTTGTATACCATATCACTTAGAATAATGAAGATTATTTAATTGATATGTATTACAATACAATATTACGAGCGGAACGTCTCCCCCCTCCCGAAGAAAAACACACTGCTCTGCACTGACTTATAGCACTAACACATTCGTGTCAAATTCTAATTTTTTTTAAATGCAATTGACATAAAATAATAAAGTTTTTAGACATGCAATACAATCAAAGAATATTTAAATAGTGGTGTAACAAATCATCAATCTCTCACCTTGAACTCAACAACCGTTCAGCCTCATCAGCCGTCATGGCATCAGGTAAACTATCATCTAATTCATTTGCTTTCCGTTCTATTTCACCTTCCTCATCGCTAGCATCTACATACTCCACATCATGTATATCGAGTGGTGGTCCTTCAGGTATCGGCGGCCGAACATTTATCACATTCAATTTCTCCTCATGCTGTACTTGTATATCTTTGATCGATTTTAAAATGATGGAGCAATCATCAACCGTATCAATTAGTGTTGGCCTTGTCGGATCCAATATTGTTTGTGGACTATGATATCCTTTTTCGGATGCACTCTCATCCAAATCATTATAATTCTTATCTCGCATATCATCGATATACTCATTATGATTAGTATTCAGTAAGAGTTCGGTTGGCGGTGGAATTTCAGGCTTGATCGTTGCATAAATTACGGGCTCACTAGGCTGCGTCAATGGTGGCCCATAAATTAGTTGACTATGCGTTTTTTGTGATTTTATTTTATTCTCTTCTTTTTCGAGCTCTTCGAGCACCGAATTTTTTATAACATGCCCCGGATGATGGGCATACAATTCAGCCTCACCGAATATTTCTTTACTTTCACTGCCATCGGGATTTAATCTGTACCCCACGTCGACATAATTTAATTTTGGATTTTCAGGAGTGCTGGGTTCTGTAAAATCATTATAGACTGGAGGCGATGGCAGTTTTGGATGATGTCTGCGTTCGGGTAGTATCGGGGGTGGGTCGATATATTTTGGTGGTTCGGAAGGATATACGGTATTGGCGGTTAGAGGTTGCACTTTTTTCGGTGATGTGATCGCCTTTATTTCGGGCAATGGTTCATTAAAACCACCCTCATCAGTGCTTACACTACTAACAACACTGGGCGGGCGAGACCCGAGCCCCGCCGCTGGAATATTCAAACAAATGCTGGTCACTTTTTTTGACCGTTTTGTCACATTGGTACGCTGCTGTTGGATGTACTCTTGGTGTGATAGTTGCTGTTCATTATCCGATGGTGGTGATATTGCTGAACGACCTGTAAATAGACAAAAATAAAACTATTTAATGTAAGTACCAAAAATCATTCATATGATCTATATTTTGTTGTTATTGGTTTTTGGCAATTAATTCGATACGATTTTTTATTGTTGCAAAAATATTTTTGGCACACACCTATTTCATTGACTGCGCGCATTATTTTATAAATATAAAGAGCCTAGATTGATGCGATTTGTGTCTGACAGATTGGCTGGGATCGTTTGATTTTAGGATTATTCTAGCTCGAATGCAATAACACTTGTACTTAATTTAACCTTAGTTGAAGCGGCAAAAGTATAACTAATTGACCTTGAGCGCACGTGAGATGACAAGAATTTTGTTAAATATTTTTTTTTGTTGAGCTAGCTGCTTATGCGGAAATAGTAAAATTAACGTTAAATAGATTAGTCATGCTGCAAAGTTATGTATAATGACAGGTGAAAGAGGCCTTCGTCAAATTATTATTTAAGACGTAGAACAAACAATTAAACGGTTAAATTATATAATTGGAATAAAGAATGCGAATTCAAGTGAACACTTAATATCATCCTACAACCATCTACAAAGTACGGCTTTTTATGCCTCTAATTCACACGTAATATATATACATATATTATTATATATACGAGAGGAGTTCAATAAGTTCGGTAAATTTCCATATATGAAATAACGGTATTAAAAATTTTTTATTTTGATTTTTTTATTACTTGATTTATTCTACCGACAAAAACAAAATTTCATGCAAATCAATTGTTTAGTGTCTGTGAGTGATTTAATACACACTTGTGTTGAAAATTTTAAAATATGGAAAATATTGAACATCGTGCTGTGATTAAATTCCTTGTAAAGGAAAATAATACTTCTAAGGATATCGAAAGAATGTAAAATGTTTCCGGAGAATCTCCATAGTCCGTCTTATAAAACGATAACGAAATTGGTCCGTCTATTCAAATAAGGTAGAGAGTCGCTGGAAGATAACTCCCGCAGCGGAAGACCTCACTCTTTTACTCTACTCATTTTAACCGAGGATCTTATATTGGAAGACATACAAATCACCATTTCAAAATTAAGTATAATATTAAATATGGCAGTCTTAGCACAATTTTACACAATCATCTTAAGCTGTCAAAAGTTGTCCGAATGTTAACTTTGGACCAAAAAAAATATCGGGTGGAAACTTCTAAGATAATTTTAGAAACGATCCGGTTAAATTTATAAACCAAATAGTCACCGATGATGAAACGTGGATTCATCATTAAGATTCAGAGTCGAAACAAGAATCCATGCGCAGGCAAATCCACCACCGAAAAGTCTAATATACAATCATCTGCGCCCTGCGGGTAAGATAAAGGCAACAATTTTTAGGGATACTGATGGAAAGTAAATTTTTGAGTAAATTCAAAAATGCTCTCAGGGAAAAACGACGAGATCAAATCAAGCAATAAATATTGCTTTTACATGACAATGCACCAGTTCATATGGCGAATGTTCCACAATAAGCCTTACGAGATTGCAAGTTCAATGAAATACCGCATTCCAGTTCAGATCTGGCCCCAAGTGGATTTCCTTTCTACAAATTTGAAGAAAAAATTAAGGTGGCTAAGATTTTCAAATGACAGTATAATGTCCGCTGCAGAAGATATTTCAAAGAACAAGGAAAGTCTTTTTTTTATAATTTGTACAAATTAATTGACAGGTATGATTAATAAAGTGCATTAGCGTGGGTGGAGGTTATATTGAAAAAAAAATATATTTTTGAATAAAATTTACCGTTATTTCATATACATAGGTTTACCGAACTTATTGAACTCGGGCCGGATATATGGAGCCGGAAGTCATATCAAAATTTTATATATATTTCTTTTATTGTTTGGTAATTGACTGAAGAAAATTTTTATGGAAAACAATTTTTCTTGGTTCATGTCGTAGCCCAAGATACAGGATTTCAAATATTTGAAAAATGCGCTGGATTCCATTTTAATCCCTCCATGTCCTTAATGAATTCTTCATGGGATGGATCCTCAATGCAAATCTTCGTAGTAGTAGTCTGCATTTGAGGTAACTCAACAACAGTCTGTGACGCCTGATGACACCAGGCAGAACGGTAAAGTGTCCACTCTAACCGTCGAGTACTGCGTCGATGTTGACACAGAGGTTTCCATCCCGGTCCCGAATGGTAAGAACAGCGTTATTTCCCCTCGCGATTGTGAGACGTTGTTGCACAATGAGCTATATTTTGTTACTCGATTACAAGACGACACTCGTCATCAAACCAATCCTTCATGGGCGTCACTTTCACTATACCTAAAGTTATCAACAAATTATCGACAGGCTAGGTAACTTCATGCGGAAGTGAAGCTTACACAATCGGTTATTGACTGCTTGGAAATCCAAAACAGCCTTCTTTACCTGCGGCCCAAAAAGAAATATACCTCCAAGATAAGGTCATCTCCACTGTAGTGCAGGGTATAGCCCTAGGACACATCAGGTCTCTACTTTACGGTCAGCTTCTTCCAATGCTCCTGGTTGCCTAAGTGACTGCACGTTCCACGTACCGATCCTAAATCTCGTGTCCGGTGTTTTTTGGCGGTATCCATTCCTTTTGTTTTATCCATTTCCTTTTGTTGACATTATAAACAAATTGTTTTTTACGGATGCCCAGCGATTTAGTTGCCTCCTACGACAAGCAAAGATTACTGTAGTGGTACTCATGTAAGTGACCCCCAACCACAGGGGCCGATTTAAATTACTGAACTTAAATTATCCAATCTTTGATTTAATATCAATTAAGTTATTTGGGAGAATATTATAAGTAATGTAAAACTATAGATTTAAGTTTAGTGGGAGGCAATAACTAGTTTGGGAGAATCATACGTAGAACGGCTTTCTAGGTAAGTTAAACAATTCAATTATAATCGAAAAATCGCGATTGATTAGTTGATTACCCGATATTGAAACGATTCTAATTTCCCAAAACAATTTACTGTTAGCAATATTGCTACTAAGGAGTTTACGGCAAAATTTCATAATCTGCTTAAATGTAACTTACCTAAGTCGATGTCCGCTATTGAATCGGTGGTTTGTAAAAATTTGTCACATTGAACGTTTACGTATTACATTATCCACCACTTATAAGATCTATACGGAAGCGTTATATTGAAATGGTATTGGGTTAATAGTTCAATTCGAAAAATAAACTGTTATAAAGTTTCAAAGTGATGGTTTTGCTAATGCATCACTTATAAACGAAATGTTATGCCGACATATTTTGATACTTTAACCATTTATATAAATTATCATGTAAATTTTGTTGATGATTGGATTGGTAGAAAATACATATTATAGTTTAAATGATTTATATATAGAAGAGAATTAACAGTAAGAATAACCTCTCAAGCATAAGTGAGTGAATACTTAAAAATTTTATAAATTGTATGTAAAAGGTTTACCTTTTACAGGCTTCCAATATGCGTTGATCAGGCCCGTTGTTATGTATGGTAGTGAAATTTGGACACTGACGGACGAGTACGACAGATGGTTCCTTGACATTTGAGAGAAGAATCATGCGAATGATTTATGGCTCAAAATACGAAGTTGATAGTACATACTGGGCTCTCTACAATGTTAAGATAAGAGATTTGATGAAGACCTCCGACATAGTACATGAAATAAGATCTCAGCGAGTACGGATCCGGAACGAATTGTGCAGCGATCTCTGAAAGGAGAACCACCGAGAGGCGCAGGGATCGTTGTATGCGACGAAAGCTCCTCAGTGTAGAGAACGACTTGGCTGCTCCAGATTGTCTATGACAGTATGAAAACCAAGCTCAGGATCGAAACCGAAGGAGCCAGATTGTTGAGGAGCTAGTAATGGCCCTTATGACTGTAATAATAATAACGTAAATTAACGTATTTGACTTATAAAACAAAATATATTTTATCATTCACTCGAATCGTTTTACTTAATAGTATTATACCTTCCACGAAAAAGATAACTCTTATCAATCAGTATGTAATTACTTTTAAACGCATTAAAGTAGAATAATGATAAATATGCGATAAAGAGCGTTAATCTAATTTGCGACTATATAAATTAGTCAGTTTAAGAAAAGTATCGGATAAGTTGTGTGATACTAAAAAAATATAATGATTTTATTGATAGTTTTGTTAACGCTATTACTAATTGGAAATAGTTTGGGACAACATTTATTTTGTCCACAACGGACAACAACTGAATGCTTTTCAACTCTGGCACAATCAGATTGTGCAACGGGGGAAATACTTGCAAGTGGATATGGAATATGTGAACTTTGTCCCAAGTGTGTTGGTACAAGTAATTATTATCTGTTAAATATAGATTCGATACGGACTAATCACTTTATTTAGGTTTCCAAATTGCAGGTTTGAATGAAGTCTGTTCTATTCTTAGGTTATGTCTGCCCGGACTAAAATGTGTCAAAGAAATATGTCGTATTGATCCGACAAAATGTTTGCATTTAAATCACATAGCTGCTACATACAATTGGATACCAAAATGTGACCGAGACGACAATTACAAAGCGATACAGTGTAAAGGTGATCGTGCATCGGGTCGATGTTTCTGTTTTAGTGAACAGGGTGATCGTATATTTGGATGGGATTGGTGGAGCAAAAGCCACGATATGACGTGCTTGTGTAGTCGGAAACGATACAATAAAGAAATGAATGATGAACTATCGACGTTGCATTGTACTCAAAATGGTAATTATGAAGAATTACAATGTGAAAATAATATTTGCTGGTGTGCTGAGCCAAAAACAGGTGATTTAAAGGAAGCAACCTTTGCCGTTCCATACACACTGTGGACGCTACTACCTTGTTGTAAGTACATAAAATACATTTAATAGATGCTTAAGACAATTTTTTTTTAAATTTATCAATTTATCAATAAGATAACATCACACAAATGGGTACAACGTATTTCCGCCAATGTGAGAGTGCTGCGATTGCCCAAACAAAAATAAAACAAAAATTGGAAACACACGGCGTACAATCAATAACGACGCGGGATATTTTATGCGATTATGACGGAGCGTATGGAAGTTATGCGATCGACAGTGGAAGGTAGATAAACTGTACGGTAACGCAACCAAATCAAAATTAAAAAAACGTTTATTTTGTTTTAGTGCTGTATGTACATGGCGAGATGGCTCGCGTATTGGGTCATACCAAGTAGGTGCTAATGAAGCATCAACTATGAACTGTAATTGTGCTCGAGATACGAAAATTTTCGACGAAAATCATTTAGCCTTAACAATGGCATGCTCGGGGAATGGAAATTATGAGCAATTGCAGGGAGCAAACCATCAAGCGTTTTGTATTGATCGTGATGGATATGCTGTTACTGAGCTATTACCGTTGACACCCTCACCGGAATGTTCTGAATTTCTGTACTACCAGTATAAGGCACCGGAATAGGATAAATTTTTATGTTACTATATTTGTTAATCCAATTTGAAGCAACTACTGATAATAATTAAATTTAATTGGGAATTCGAATTATTTTAAAACCATAGCCAATTTAAATTTATGTAGCGCCACCAGTCGCAAAAATTTGAAACAAATTATGTAATTGCTAAAGTAAATATAAAAAATAATGTTACATAAATCACATTATCCATGTTTTCCGATCACCAAAATCGATTCAAATCGAGTTACCATTCGCAAATTTTGTTTTACCATTTTTTCATTTACGTTTTCTAAATTTAATTAAAGTCACATAAATTATTATTATTGTATTAATTATTAAAAACATTATTTTTAAATTAACCAATTAAAAAATTATGAGTGACGACCTTGCTCTACCCGCCCGTCTTGACGAAGATTTACTATTTATTTTGGAGTTATCTCAGGACTCCATAAATAATTTTGCAAATCGGGGCCACTATGCCGAAAATGAACTCGTTATGAAATGGTTTAATTATTTGATCACGGTCGATTGTAAAACACTCGACGAACGTAGAAAACGGAATACGCTCACATGTCGTCTGGTGAATTGCTTACAAACAATAAAATTGTCTTCATTATTCCAAAAACCACCGGATACAACAAAAGAATTGCCAACAGTTGAATTGCCACCGACTGCCGATGCACAATGGGGACATGAAATGGAAAGACAACCGGGTGCCGAGATATTTGGCAAAGGTGCAAAAGATTGTCGAACCTATGTGTCGACTAAATTTTTGGATGATAATCGTGGCGCGTGCGGATACATTGGATTGTCGGCTATAAACGAGGGTGATAATGATTGGATATTTGACGGTAAAAATGCGGCAATTCGCGAAAAATATCGAGAGGTCGATACGTGGCATGAAGATGAAAAAAAGAAAAAATTCTGCTTGTATATCATCGATTGTATTAATGCTGAGATGCATAACATTGTTGATCCGCACACGAATGCTGATCTCGAGAATGTCATTGATGAATTCATCGAAATTAATAAAGATGCGAATTTTTCCAATTTATTTGTGGATGGAGGCGAAGACGGACGAAAAAATATATTGTACCTAATCTTAAATCGGTTGTACAAAGCGTTTCCGAAGAAATAAATTTGTGTATATTTCTTATAGCTATCTATGTCGTATGTTTTAATAATAAATAATTTTGGTAATAAAAAATTAATTTAATAATTAAATTTGTTGGCTATATAGATACATATTTATTATACATAATCACACACACACATACGCCGCACAAATTTGCTTCCCACGTAATAGCTCATCTCAAATTAGATTTTACTGTAATTCCGTTTTGCCCAAGTGAACGAACACACGAAGCATATGTTGTTGCGTTGTCAAAATGTGGGCGACGAACATTCTCTCGCGATGATTGATTACCTGTTGCTTTATTAGAGTTGTACAAATTTGTATCTATATATATATATATATATGTATATATATATATATATATATATATATATATATATATATATATATATATATATATATATATATATATATATGTATATATATATATATATATATATATATATATATATATATATATATATATATATATATATATATATATATATATATATATATATATATATATATATATATATATATATATATATATATATATATATCCATTCAAATATGGATACTAATTCGATGATTAAGTTGTTAGCATTGCCTTCGTATGTAAATTTCTGTAGCACATAATTGGCTGGAATGCCTTTAAAAGGTTTAATAGATGACTAAACTTAAAAATTATGTTAATTTAGAATATGATTTATGTTTAAAAAAATTACCTCGGCAATCAATGCAAAATTTCCGTATACTTAAGCACATATTTTATGTCTGAACGATTTTGCATGTTTGACTCACAATTTTCCAAAGTTTCATTTTATATTTTTGTTTTTCACTAACACTTTCTATTATGATCATTAACTTCACTCAACAAATGTCAAACTTAACGTATACAATACTAATACTTCATTTTCAATTTTCCATGATAACGATTATGTATCTATAAAGACGAACGAATTGTTAGCTTGAAAAAGTTAAGTCGAAATGATAAAGGATTGACAATATGTATTTCAACAATATGAATTATTTGAAAAACAACACGTATAAAGATTAGATTAAAAAATTAAATTTCCAATTTAAGCGAGAAATTGGATAAAAAGTAATACAAAGAAATACCAATTTAAGTTCTAATGTATAGTTTTTAAATTCGAATCGCCTGATCAGAAATTCCAATCTCTAGATTCCAAATTCCAATCTCTAGACTTCAAATACAAAATTCAAGTCGCCAAATTCTAATTTTCAGACTAGAAAATGCTCAAGTTCAAATTTCAAAACTCGGAATTTTATTCTTTAATCTCAAATTCTAATTTCTTGTTCCCAAAATACAATTTCTAGACTAAAAATTATCCAGAATTACTTGGCTTAAAATTCCACACTAGATATAATAATAAACAGTTTATAAAAGCCATTACTGGCCCCTTACTGAGTCAACCATTTGGCTCCAACGGTTTCGATTGAATTGGGACTGCGTTACAGTCATTTTACCAATTTTGTAGGCATTCCTAGGTATTCCAGGGCAAACCACAAACTCACTCGATTGATCAAGTCATAGGCCTGCCGAAAATTCAGGAATCAACCGAATATATAAAAGAAAAAACCTGATCAGTGGCTGATCTATTCGTACGCAATCCTCCTCGGCTTATCCAATAAGGCCCTCCGTTAAAGGGGTGATTCTATCCAGTATAATGTAGGACAGTAACTTGTATGCTGTGCAAAGTAGAGCTATACTGCGATAATTCTCACACATCAAGCGGTTCCCTTCTTAAAGATGGGGCAAACCGTATCCACTTTCCATTCATCAGGCATAACTTCGGCTCGCCATACAAATCGAATAAGCTCGAAAAGACAGTTCAATAAAGTATCACCTCCGAATATCAAGAGCTCCGAATTAATGCAGTCCACCTCAGGTGAGCGGTTTCGTTTTAAGTCATGCAGAAAGGCTCAGTGGGAATCTCCGCAGTCCGTATTTCAGGTTACTCAACAACAGTCTGTGACGCATGATGAACACCAAGCAGGTCGGTAAAGTATCAACCCCAACCGTTGATGTTGAGACAAAGGTTTTCATCCCGTTCCCGAATGGCGTTTGCACAGGCCTGAAAGTATGATGCAATTCGAAAATAATTCAGTAAAGAAATTACGCGAACTGGGCTCATTGCCGAGTTGTTGTATTTTCAGAACCTGGGCCTTCCACCATTCTCGCTTCTTCCGTCTACAAATCCGCTTAGTTACCCTCCTAGCAATTGCAGCCTTGTTTTTCTTTGCGATTGTGACACGTTGTTGCACTTCACTATGGACTATATTTTATTGATACTAACGGTTAATAACAACCGAAGTTTTCCTCCCAGACTGATAATTCGCTTCTTCAATGTTATCGCTGATAAGATATTGTATATAGCTGCCTACGTATTTAGCTGCTGACTCAAAAGTTCTCACTTCGGGTCGGGAGTACTGATCTATGTTTTCACAAAAGTCGGCACATTTCAGCCAGCTCTAGCATTAAAGTCCCCAATTACCATTCTAACATCGTGTACGGGTATATATCCCATCAGATCGTCCAAGTCATTGTAAAATTAGTCTTTATCACACTGGATATACTACACTTAAAACCGAGTTTGAATCGCTTGTTTGATGCTTTTTTACTTAATCTACTAAAGGTAGGTTAAGATTAATTAATTAAACCAGTTTTAAAGGCCATTACTCGCCCCTTACTGAGTCAACAATTCGGCTCCAGCGGTTTCCATCCCGAGCATGGTCTTCATACTGTCTAAGACAATCTGAAGAGGCCAAGTCGTTCTCTACACCGTGGAGCCATCGTCGCCTGCAACGACCTCTGCGCCTACCATATGGTGGCTCTCCTTTCAGAGATCGCTGCACAATTCGTTCCGGATCAGCACGCAGAACGTGCCCGAGCCAGCGTACTCGCTGAGATCTTATTTCATGTACAATATCGGGGATCTTCATCAGATCTCTGATCTCGATATTGTACAGAGCTCGGTAGGTACCATCTTTTTCGCGTTTTGGGCCGTAAATCACACGCATGACTCTTCTCTCAAATGTTAGGAGCCATCTCTCGTACTCATCCGTTAGCGCCCAACTTTCACATCCAAACATAACAACGGGCCTGATCAACGCTTTGTAAAGCTTCAGCTTCACGGCACTTGATAAGTATTTAGATTTTAGCAGTGGCCTTAGAGGATACAAAGAACGACTGCCAGCTGCCAGCCGCACTTTAATATCCTCACCCACACTGTTATCGTGAGTGATAAGAGAACCCAAATGTTTGAACCTTCTCACTTCCTAAAACGTGTGGTGGCCACTACTAAAATCTGGTGTGCCATTATCCCTAAAACCAGAGATCAGGTATTTCGTTTTGGACTCATTGATCTGAAGTCCAACTGAAGCTGAAAACTCTACAAGCGGATCAAGTATTTCTTTCGCTCCGTTGCTATTCAGTCCAATCAAGCATATGTCATCTGTATATGCAAGCACCTGATTGGACTGGCGATATAAGATGTTACGCTGCGGTGTTTCAGTTTTACGAAAGATGTACTCCAACATGAGATTAAAGAGTATCGGGGACAGAGCATCTCCCTGCCGAACACCCGAGTTAACTACAAAACTTGTCGATAGCCTGTTCTCAACTTTAACACAGCATTGGGACTGCGTCACTGTCATCCTACATTGTCGTACCAGTTTTGTTGGCATTCCTAGGTATTCCAGGGCAGACCATAAACTCTCTCGATTGATCGAGTCATAGGCCTGCCGGAAATCCAGGAACACCTGATGTACGGGGATGGATGTCTCATAATATTTATATAGAATCATCCGCAGCGAAAAGACCTGATCGGTGACTGATCGATTCGGACGAAATCCTCCTTTATAGTCACCAACCAAGCCCTCCGCTAGAGGAGTGATTCTATCCAATACAATGTATGACAGTAACTTGTACGCTGTGCAAAGGAGAGCTATACCGCGATAATTCTCACACTTCAAGCGGTCTCCCTTCTTGAAGATGGGGCATATCGCGGCCACTTTCCATTCGTCAGGCATAACTTCGGTTCGCCATACTAATCGAATAAGATCGAAAAGACAGTTCAACAAAGTATCCCCTCCGAATATCAAGAGCTTCGAATTAATGCAGTCCACTCCAGGTGCACGGTTTCGTTTCAATCTCTGCATGGCTTTAGTGAATTCCTCATGGGATGGCTCCTCAGTGCAAATCTCCGCAGTCTGTATTAGAGGTGGCTCAACAACAGTCTGTGACGCATGATGAACATCAAGCAGGTCAGTAAAGTGTCCACTCCATGCGTCAAGTACTGCGTCGATGTTGACACAGAGGTTTCCATCCCGGTCCCGAATGGCGGTTGACGTAGGCCTGAAAGTATGGTGCAGTCCAGTAATTCCTTTAAAGAAATTACGCGAACTGCGCTCATTGCTGAGTTGTTGTACTTTCAGAACCTCGGCCTTCCACCATTCTCGCTTCTTCCGTGTACAAATCCGCTTAGCTGCCCTTCTTGCAAGAGCAGCCTTGTATTTCCTCGCGATTGTGAGACGTTGTTGCACTTCATTATGGGCTATATTTTGTTGCTCAACTGCAAGACGACACTCGTCATCAAACCAATCATTCTTGGGTCTGACTTTCACTATACCTAAAGTCTGTTGAGCAGCACTGACAACCGAAGTTTTCAGTACCTCCCAGACAGAGTTCACGCAGTCAGACTGGTAATTAGCTTCATTAATGTTGTCGCTGACAAGATCCTGATATCGGTTCTTTTGATCTTCATTTATCAGACCTTCACAATCGAAACGTACCATGCGTTTCGCTATGTTCCCAATCTTGTACGAAAACTTCCATCGTAGCTTTGCAGCGACCAAATGATGATCGCTGCCTACGTAATTGGTTGCTGACCGATGAGTTCTCACATCCTGCACAATCTGAACCCGTCCTTTAGAAACTAACACATGGTCAATTTGCCTGCGGGAAGTTCCGCGAGGATGTGTCCATGTTTCAAGATGTATGTGTTTGTGAGGGAAGAATGTGCTTGGTACTCTAAGATCATGAGCAACCGCAAAGTACATCATTCTCTCACCATTATCGGTCGCAGTTTCGTGTCGGGAGTACGAACCTATGTTTTCACACAAGTCGGTCTGATTTCTGCCAGCTCTAGCATTAAAGCCCCCAATTACCATTCTAACATCGTGTTCGGGTATAGATACCATCAGATCGTCCAAGTCATTGTAAAATGAGTCTTTAACTTGGGGCTGGCTGACTTCTGTGTGCGCATGTACACAAATTATCGACAGGTTAGCTAACTTCATGCGCAAGCGAAGCTTACACAATCGGTTATTGACTGCTTGGAAATCCAAAACAGCATTCTTTACCTGCGGCCCAAGAAGAAATCCAGCTCCAAGATTTCCGAGGTCATCTCCACTGTAGAACAATGTATAGCCCTGGGACACATGGTCTCCACGTTTAGGCCAGCGAGTTTCTTGAAGAGCAACGAGTTCCAGCCGATACTCCTTCATGCACGTGATTACGCCCTCTGACGCTCCTGGTTTCCTTAGTGATTGCACGTTCCACGTGCCGATCCTAAATCTCGTGTCCGAGTACTTGAGCGAGGGTCCGGTGTTGTTTTGGCGGTATCCATTTTTCTTTTGTTGACTGAGGTAAGATTAACAATTATTGAAAACACAATTATAATTTTTTAGATTAGGATAGCACAACTAAAACTTCACAGAAATGAATTTTCAGAATAACCTCCGAACATAAATTAAATAAATTAGAAAACGGAAGTGAATTTGAATTGTGTGACAGAAACTAGTTAACTGAATTTTTCACGATTTTGTGTTATGAATAACCCTAAAATCAGATATATTTTCAGATAAACTTTCAAAATATACTTCCATCAAAAATATAGTTCGGGAAGTGAATAACTGCTACAAAACAAAATAATTTTTTATAATAAATTGATAATTGTAGATTTTGTAATTTTTTTTAAATTCGAACTTATTATAAAAATGTATATTGTTTCTATAAAATAATAAATGATTTATTGAAATATTTATATTTCATTCAAAAATAAATAGGTTAGGTTAAGGTGGCTGTTGTAACGAACTAACATAGACATAAACTGATCCGTAGTTATGCCACATTATAAATTTTCTCCTCCTCAGCCTAAAAGACGCCACATTATAAATTTTCTCCTCCTCAGCCTAAAAGACACTCCAAAAATCGGGAAGACACAAAGCGAGGGCAGAAAATAAAAATAAAATAAGTTCTTTAATCGACTCTTTTTTTATTAAAACGGTTACAGAGTTAGTGTAATATGTTTATACTATAGTTGTGGTAATTTAATAATAAAATCCCATGTGATCGGTTGTCTTTATAATTATTTTTCTAAATTCTTTCATAGAAACTTTTTAATTTATGGAAAAAATTTGGTTTTGTTAAAACTAGTCTATAACTTTACTTAAAAATTAACAAAGTGCCCCTTGTTTGTTAATAAAACTACCTAGCTACAGATATCAACTTTATGAGAATTAAATCCTGATAGACATACATACCCGTATTGGTAAATTATAGCATGTTTATGCAATATGATTTCTGACACCTTTTAAAATTAAGAATACGAATAAAATCAATAAATATTTCTAAATTATTTGGATGACCAGTCATTTTTAATTCCGATTTCCCTAAAATGATGTTATTACAGTTCTAGTTTCTTTAAAAAACACAGCATTTACGAATGTTATACCAAATGTCTGGCAAATATTAGGAATTAGGGAAATAATATTGTGCAAATTCGAAAGGAGTGCCATTTGAACATCAATTCAATCCTTAAATCTAAGGATCAGTCAATATAACAAAATTGAACAATATCGTAATTATTGAATAAAAAGTTATAATGTTTCACCACCCAAATCTAGGGTTATTCAAATTAAATGTAATATTTAATGTAATACACAGCAAATAATTAAAAGGAAAACAGACGTAAATAACAGACAATTTCTCACCTCAATCACATACATACATACATATGTACAACAAACAGCCAGCCTTTATAAATAACAAAACTCATGTTGGCGTATTTACTTTTAAGATTTGTCGTCGTTACATATAAAATTCTCTAAGAAAGATATGCGGTTTTATTTTATTATTATTATTAAAACCAATTTTGTTGTTGAATTTGAAATATTTGTAAGAATATTGTTATTGCGGCGACCGCGCGATATGCATGCATACGGTGTATATTGACTTGTTATCCGAAGGTGGTGCGGTTTATGCGATTTGTATATTATTTTTCTTGACATCTTGAAAAGGCCACACATTTATTGAGTGTCTTTCTAATACATACTTTAATTCACTATACACAATATTCACTGGGCGCGCTCTGATGTTTATCTTTCCATTAATTTGAATATTTTTTGGCAAAAAATCATAATATTTTTTGTTCATTTTTTAATGTAAGAAAATGAACGTCATAATACTGTACAGTTTAAGTGAATAAAGTATAAAAAAAAACTATTAACCGTTTTTCTTTTTATTATTTGGTTGATTTGGATATAACAAAATATGACGAAACAAGTCAGCTACTATTTTTGATCCCTCAAAATAAAATTAAAAATTGTAGGCGATTTTTTAGTGTTTCAAAACTGAATGAATTTTCGTGATTTAATTTTAGATAACCGAAAATAATAAATTTTATAAATAAATTAAATTTATATTATTTATAAAAGTAATTTTCTTATACAGAACATATATGTATGTAGATAGCCGCTATATTATGTATTTTTATTTTGCGATATCTTTTTTGATGGCGGCCGTTTTTATTTCTTTTTTTTGAGTGTCATTGACCAAAATTGAATTGGCTTTTTTATGTTTTTTTACATTTTAAAATGTGTTAAAGTGTTTATGGCCACTTTATAATATTGATTGTATAACGGATTGATGGATTTTTTATAATATGTTGAGATGATGGTTTATGATGTATGTTTAGGCGAAGCGAATGTATACGATGTATACGTAAGTTAGAAAACGTGGGTAAAAAATACATATATCGGGAACAACCTTGGAGGACGAGACATTTTTACGATCTCGAAATTGCTTTCACGTTCCGCCAAATATATTTAGTAATTCCGGTTTATTTATTTATCGTATAAATGAGGCAATTGTTACCGTCTTCAATAATCACTGCATTAAAGCTAATAACATAGACTGACTTCTTTAAAATTACTAATTGTATTTCATTGATAAGTCATGGGCCGCCATACTGATCAAGAAATTTTTGGAGTTCAGTTTTATAAGTACAATTCCAGAATATTTCAAAGTTAAAAATTCCAATTATAAAAGCACTATATAAGTATTTAAATGAAAAATCCAATAAATTACTTGACATAGAATTAAGTATGTAATTTACTTAATTTAAAATTAGTTCTCATTTGAAGTAATAATAAAATAATAATTAGTATTGCACCATAAAATTCAAAACGACAGACATAATATTTGATTTTAAAAATTAAAATTAAAAATTTCATACGACACAAATAAATGTTTCAAATTCAACTAAAATTTTTAAATAAAAATATTTCGCAATTTCTATATTGAAAATGAATTGCTCGGTGACAAATGGCTATGTTGAAAGATCGATTCAAAGCAATAAGCCATCAAAGTGTTGAGATTATTTTATGCAACATCTTGTTGCTCACAAGTGCCCTTAGTCTCAGTTCAAATACTATTTAAATCCAAATATGTGTAGATAAATCTATTGAACACTTTATACATATTTATATTTTAAATAAATAAATTAATTAAGTAAGTCAGTGCGAACCTAATGAAATTTGCCTTGGAAAGTTTTAATTGATTATCGTATTTCTACTTGATTATTAAAAATATATGTACATATGAGATTCTTAAATTCTGCCCTAATCAAAATAACTGAAAACAAGCAATTATTATTATTGCTATATAAACACCAAAAAAAAGACAACTCATTCAGATTCATTGAACTTAACTCTTTTAAATCTAAAATTATGAGTTTTTTTTCTATTTTAAGAAATTTAATGTTTTCGTTTCCATATTTCCTGTAGAAGAAATATTTTTCTCAATTTTTTCATTATTTTCTTAGATTATATCTGTATTGTCTGTATATTACTAGTAGCAAAGCTGTGTAGCCCGGTATTATTACAACGTTAACATAATAATATTAATTACATTAATCGGGGATGTTAATGTTCCCGATTTTAATAGCTATTCACAGTGGAAAAGTGGAAAACTTATAGATCAATCAAATTGTTCGCAAAAAAATAACAATTATATTGATCATGTAAATAAAGTGTTATAATGATCTTAGGCTTATTATACTCGTACTATTTTATCGAAGACAAAGAACGAAGACAAAAGAATAAGTTAATAATAATTCACGCTTTTTAACAACATTACCGATAAAATGGCGAGCCGCATGACACTTTAAAGTAATTGATATTTTTATTGTTTTAATAATTATTATGTATTTACGAGCAAATAAAATATAAATATTTATATACTAAATATGTAATTAATTGATATAATTTAAAATTACTTCCGAATGGAATTTTAATTATATCGTAGAGCGATTTTCGTGCCTACATTTATAATAAAGATCGCCTACTATAGATCGAGCCCCACGTTTAGCGTCAATTTGCAGGTATCAATTTTTTTAATAATTTTTATACATGTATTATTACATTCGTATCATATGGTACTGGCACATGACCGGAAACACTTTATAGACAGACATATACATTGTGTTATACATCTTTACATGATAATAACACATAAGATGAATTATAACAGTCCATATAATTAATACATATATTTGCGTAAACACATGTGGCTTGGTGTTCTCGCAACAACAATTCAAGAATTTTATAATATATCTAGCAAAATTAATTGGATTTTATAGTAACTATGTATATATCGTCTCCCACGATTTATTTATAGCCTAACTATATTTTATACATAATATTATATTGAAATTCAAATTAAAAGTGGAGATTAATTGATTTTGAAAATAATAAAAAAATACATTTTTAAAAAATAAAACCTTCGTTTTAACTAGAGAAAATCCAGAGGCCCACAATTAGCGAATCTTGCCATCTCTTCTTCATAACTAATCGACCAACTTTCGTTTGGTTAAAACAACCGTCCCCATAAAATTGGGTTTATTGAAGAGGCCATTCTTATGTAATCTTTTCAATAATTTTAAAATATATTACGCAATTTCAGTTTTCAGTTTTTCGTGCCAATAAACGCTCACGGATAGAACGAATCAAGATCAACAAAACCAAATATCTGATAACATCGATTTAAAAATATAAAAATTTGTTACAAAGTTATCATCAATTTGTAATTATAAAACATATTATACGGTGTTTTCACCGAAAAATAGTCCCGTTAAAATTTCACCAACATTACAATTAAAAGTTAGAACTACTCGTATTTAGCATGGATTTTATTCACAGATATAGATTCCAAACTCATCCGAGCTATCGCCATGTAACTAATTTTTAATTCGTCACGCTCTTTAATATTCGCCAAAAAAAAATCATTGAAAAACGTTGTTTAACAATATTATAGATTTGGTTTAAACAGGTTTAAGTTTTAATAATTTTTATTTATTTAAACTATGTCGCTCAAAATTTATTTTGGCTAGATGAAAATGTGCCCCATATGTTCGATTAACTTGAATTTCGTGATAAAGGGTTCCAAATTATCGAACTATGGATTGATCGTACAAAACTGGAATATAGTATCACAGCTTATGATAGCTACTTGACTTCAAATTTTTTTTCCATTTTCAAGTCATTTTAGAAAAAATTGAACTCTTATCATTCAGATATTGACACACATCGGAGTAAAAAGCTTAAATGTATAGTCGTATTCAGATCTTAAAAAAAACTTTTTTTTAATGTTCTGCGCAGCTTTCAGTGATGTAGAAAAAAAAATTATAAAAATTTTGATGGGTCGCATTTATCTTAGGTAGTAAACTTAAATAAAATAATAAATAACCAATAAAAAGAATTATATTTCAGTTTTAAAATTTTAATACACAAAACATTCAAAATGATTATGTATTTATGTTATTACAATCATATTTCAAGTGAAAATTAATAGGTCAAAAAAAAAATTGCACGCCTTTGGGAAACAATGTCAACATTTAATTTTGGTACGGACTAAGGAAAATAAATGACCAAATGACATTCATATCGAACAAAACCACAACAACATAAAAAGAAAAATTAGTTTTCAATTTAATTCTTAATTTATCGAATTAAATATTAATTTCAAAAGTGTCCGTGATTATAAGTTAAATTATAAAAACATTTTGTGATTAAAAACGTTCCTTTTCCATTTAAATACAAATACAACATAAAAATGTAAACAATAAACATGAATTATTGTACTTAATACATCACTGTGTATCCGCCATATTCTTTCTGCGCGATAACTGTCAGAATACCAGCGAGATTTGAAAACTACTATACCAGTTTTCAAATTCCTAGCTTTAAAGTGGATGGAAAATATTCAATGTGAATGTTATTTATGTATACTTCAGTGACTTAATATAAAGGTTTTAAAAATTAAAGGTTTTCACCGTTTTATGAGAATGTGTGACTTAATATACATACGTCGCACGTATACATATAAATAATCTATATTTTAAATCGTTATTAATGAAATTAATTTTTTTTTTTGATTTACAATAATTCACGTTTGATAAATAATAAAAAAATATTAAATATAACTAATCATGAATAGAAAATTGATCGACCTACAGACACTTCTTATATAAACTTAATTGTCTGTCATTTATTTTTGTTTTGAAACATTGATTTTAAATATAAATGGTAATTATTTTATTGATTACTTAACCCTTGATAATACAGGTTCCAATGAGCAAAAGATCATTATTTGAATAGTCGATCATATTATACATTTAAGTTGTTTTTTTTAAATTTATGGCGTGTCGAAATATATCAATATGAAAAATATTTCAACTGGAATAAAATATTCTTCATAAAGGTTCCAAACTTCAAATTCATTTTTTTAAATTCAATTCAACCTTTTCCAAAGCAAGCTCAGAAATCTGAAGAATAGGATTTGAACTCAACAGTTTGGAATTTGAAGTCAGCCTGAAGATTGGAGTATACATAGTCTGTTTCAAATCTGAAAATTGGAATGTGGGATCTAGAAATTAGAATTTGGAATCTGGAGAGTTATAACTTATAAGTAAATATTAGTAATCATCAACCTGCTTGGTTCTATTATATTCCGCTCTTAGTAGAGGTATACATTTATAAAGATTTACACCCTTCTTTCTTTAAAAGACGTCAATATTATGGAAACTTTAGTGATATCGTAATTAGTTTATTTAAATTAGATGTTATCTTAGCTAATTATATGAAATTTTGTAATTACTACGTTCTTTTAAATTACTATAATATATAGTCAACAGACAATCATCTTGGATTGGTTTATTTATTTTGTATACTTTAAATTACACTATTTAGCAAAGCATGTATCTGCTGTTGCAAAACAACATAACAGCGACGGAATTCTCGAAGAAACTCTAATTTCCAAAGCAATGCGAACCCAAAATAGATTACAAGAATTTCATATTCCAAAAACTTATTCCTCTCTGAAATCAGAGCTAAAAACAAATTCCACATAAATCTGCTTTCAAAGTATGAAATAAAATGCCAATTAGTAGATTAAGTAGGTACTGATTGATCATTAAATATTTAATGAACAATTAAAACAATAGCGATTAACGATCACAAATTTTAGAAACGTTCACTAAAATGTGATCACTGATCATCAAAGATTGTGTGATCGCGAATTTTGAAATAAAACGATCTGTGTACAATAAATTCAATTTTAAATAAATGCATATTCAAAATAAAATTCCTTACTCAGAGGGTCAACTGAAATGATCTTTTATATATGTACACACAACTACGATCATTTATTATATTTTCTCGACTACAATTCGTTCAATTTCTTGTATCCATCTTTCGAAAACAAAACGAACAAAAAATTCAAGTTTTTTTTTATGATATATTTTCACAATATTCTCCAAACCCGGAAGTATTATTGCAACAAATATTTATACTAAAATAAGAGTAGAACAAAAATGAAAATGCCTTAACAGCAAAAATTTTCAATTCACTTTGCATAAATGCATATTAGACTACTAGAAGAATACAGTGAGAGAGCTGGATAGGGTAAAATCCTTATTCAGGTCAAATTTGAAGTATGTAGATGTTTATGTACATGTTTTGTGTGTTGTACATATCTAATTTCAAATAAAATGATATTTTAAAAGATGAGGGTGTGGATCAGTCAGAACATTTTGTTATGCATGTAATGTAATATAAAAATATCGCCAAAGAGAAATGAATGAATGGAAATACATATTATTTTTTGTATATATGTATACCAATTCTGGCACAGAGATGAATTTAGAAATTGTGGAACTATATAAAATGATGTCATTGCGGTAAAATGATAATAAACAAAATACTACATATATCAAAATGAGATCACATCAATATGAACATTATCATACAGCAACAAAACAATGTTTTCATATGTCGATCGTAATTTTGTTGTCTAAATTATACCCGCCCTCGCTTGCGGCGACACACTAAAAATATTATCGAGTCATGTTAATTTATATATGTAAATGAATCAACGTTCTCTTAGTTTGGCATAAATACCCCAAATCACTCATAAGTCATAATATTTTTAAAATTTCGACATTTTCCTAAAAATAAACGATCGATCGATTACTAATTTAGAATAAAACTATGTAGCTATATGTCTTATAGATATAGCATATACGATCGAGAGATCATGGATCAGTATTTTTCGTGCGTGTAACAAACAACGATATATGATGTCACTTTATATCTCGTCAATTTTATCACTCAATTTTGACAAATTTTCGAACTTAAACGATCGCGATATAAATTCACTCACAGACAAAAAGGAATGTAGGTCGGTGATATAGTTGTGATCGTGTAATGATAATCATGCCATGACGGAAAATTAAAATTAAAACTTTTCTATTAATAATACACTCATTTGACTTATTTTTTATGTTATTTTAATTTTCTTGAAAAATAATTTTAAAGATCATGTATGATCATATACATATATAAGATATTTTTTCACAATTTCACTTATTTTTATTAAGTATGTATTATTAAATCACATTGTATCTACATATATTTAAATACCGATATAACACTCGCACATTTTTTAATATTTCGATGACAGTTTTGTTCAATAAAACCAAAAATTGCGATCGTGTGATTAAATAATAATTAACAATTAAAAACAAAAAACTGAATGACACTTAAATTATCACCGCGATTACAAAAAAAAGACCAGACCCCATCGTTTTTATGAATCAAACTGTTTTGTTATAATATTTATGTTGTGTGTATGAAAATGAAATTAGCCGACAACGACGACGACGACTGAGAGGGAGCGCGCAATGATTTTGTTGAACAAAAAAAAAAGAAAATTAAAAAGATCTTTTCGATTCGGATATTTCTTATGTATGCAATCGTCGCGCGCAGTGTATTATTATGAATGATCGTTTAAAATTCGTTACATACACATTTTTTTTTAAATAACAAAATAATAGATTGAAACACAAAAATGGATAATTTAAACAGTTAATTGATTTTTATTAGTATACTCGTCGTGGGATGATCGCGCTGCGATTATAGCGTGAATTATTTAAAAGAAAAGATCATATTCAAATATGTGAGGTTCAATAAACTCTACACCTTTTCTGGAAAAATTAATAGATTGCGATCGATTGTGATTAATTGATAAAATAAATAATGGTTTGATTTGTATGTAGTATTAACTATTTTACTTGGCTTCTTCAGATTCTCTAGGACAGTATGAAGACCAAGCGCAGTATCGAAACCGTTGGTGCCAGATTGTTGACGCAGTAATGGCCTTTAAATACTGAATTATTATTATTATTATTAACTATTTTACACTCTCTCGATTTCAAGATAATTTTAGTTTCATAGCAAATCGAAATTGATAAAATTAAAGGTTAACTCAAATTACAATCTAAAATGTAAACATTTCATAGCATTTCGTCTGTGTCATGAATTTTTTCTTCGTCAAATTAGTAGCAAAATATACCGCCATATTCACGAACCCTCAATAAAACTTAAAATTGCTCAGATTTTAAAGCAAAGATTAAGAAAATCTGTAAGTAAAATTTCTATTGAATCCCTTTCAAACTAGGCAAATTACAGTCACTTTGGAGTACACATAAAATTAATTGACCCAGTTTATCGGCAAATTGCATGATCTTCGACAGGTGACTCATTCACAAACAATAAAGCTACACAAAAATTGTCTACGTTCTAAATTAGAACATACTAAAATTAAAAAAAAAATTGCCAAACGCAAGTGATATTTTCTCCTTTTTATAAAATACAAATCTCAATAAATTTACTAATTAAAATGTGCCCCCCCAAAAAATGTTTATTCTGTCGACACTCCACTCAAGCACTCAAATTTCTAATCAAACAAAATTCTGTTGTGTAACATTTGATCTTGTGTTCAAAACCCAATTGCCAAAACCTACACTGTGATCAGACGAATTTAATTAATTTATTCGTCGTTGTTGTTAGTCTTTCTTTTTATTAATACTAAATATAAAAGAAAGGCGTCTTATGGAATAGCGAAGCAACAAAAATAATACAAATATTTTATTCGGTTGACAGACATGTAGTTAGAATACAAATCATATGGTAATTATGAATGTTTGGTATACAACTGCGTACTGTAATTGACATAATATCTACATACATCTTGACTAGCGGCATCTTTTGTAAAAAAAATCACGGAAAATGAGTTTAACAAAAATGGTTCGTGTGTCAGGAAAAATCTTTTCAAACTTGGGTACAGTGAATACTTACGTGTATGTGAGCATTATGGTGTACAACTACTTTACGATTAAGTTTCCTTCATTGTTGTTTAAATTCGTTGTTTTCTAATATTTTATTCAGCGCACATGTGCATTAAATTATGAAAACCAAAATGTTATGATTTGTATTCTAAATATATTTTACATAGTTTTCAATTTATGTTTATATTATGTTGTCTTTATAATATAGTGAGCGAAAGAAATTTTGTTTATAGGTTTGGCAATTACAGAATAATTTATGCTGACTTTTATTTTTTTGCTACGAGTATATATATGCGACAGTGGTGGAATGATTTATTTCTTTTGTGTTGTAAATATTATTGGATAGTAAAATAAAATTCTAATTTTGTGGATATCAGTTGTTCGCAGAGCATATTTGAAGTAATTAAAAATATGTTTGCGCTGTATGCAAACATATTTTTAGGTTCCTAATTTATCGTTTATAAGAAACCAACTATGAGAAAAAGCTTTGAACAAAAATACAAAATTAATTTTATTATATTTACAAGTTCGAAAAAAATCATTAAAAGCCATTTTGAGTCAAATTCGAAAGGAATTTGAAATAAATTTAAAATAAAATAAAAATACAGAATCAAAGATATTGAATAAATGTTGGGTTAATTTTCATTATTTTGAAGGAATTATTATTTTTCGAATTTTGAAGGATCGAAATTTAAAGATTTAATAAAAATGTTTTCAATAATTTTATCGAAACTTTCACGATTGCTTTTTAAGTTGATAGTCTAGAACATCGTCGTTTGCGGAAAATTGAGAGATATAAATAGAAGAATTTTATTTATAATTTATATATTTTTGTGAAATACTGCAGCATTGGCGAATATTTTCAATTAAATTTGTGTTAACAGTCTTATTAATTTATTCGCACTTGTTCCTTAGCAGCAAAAATTTCGATTCTCCAACCCGAACATCAATAATAATTAACGATGTTATTTGGATCACAAAACGACAGCAATTTTGATAATAATTTTCATGATCGTTTGACCAAGCATCTCCGCATAGTAAACCAACAAATATTAATTTCTCATACTGTAGAAAAAATATACGGTCATGAAAGTGATTAAGAAACATAAAAATACTAACAACAAAAGTATAAACAAACACGAGGAAATGAAATTCCCTCCACCCTCGTTACGCTAGAATACTAAAATGTATATTATAAGCAAACAAAAAACCTTTGTGTATTAAATTTCAACTTTAAGACGAACAAAACTACAATAACAACCTAAAATTGACATAAATTAAAAAAAATACAAAGCCAACAACAATAAGAACATAATGATAACGCCATTGAAGAGCGCTACGCGATATAAAGTCAACGAAATTATAAAAGAAAAAAATAATCCAAACCGGAAAAATGGTATCCCCGCACAAAGAAAAGTTTTTACTTCTCTTTTTCCCCAAAACAGTACAAACACATTTTCTCCAAAAACAAAGAAAACACATTTATTTATAAAAGAAATACTGTAAAGTGTAACCCTTTCGTGAATTGTGGATCCGGTTTACAAGTTGTAGATCGAATTAAATACAATAAAAAAACACCGGCATGGGTTGACAAGATAAGAATATAGAAATTTTTCCATATCTGTCAAGCGAAGCGGTTGGTTTATTTATGTAATTTACATCAGCAGTGTGACAAATGAAGATTAATTCGCGTCGACTGCAACAATAACAAGAGGATTCACCACATCCAGGCAATTAATAAGAAATTCCTTTGGCAATGAAATTTTCATTTGGTTATCACACTGAAGAGTTGTCTTGATAAGAAACATGTGTTGTTATCGAACCTGATAACGACATAAAAAGTTTATGAAAAGCAAATGTAACATTCGACTGTTACGTAGCTTTTCTAAATTTAAATTATAGCTCGCTTACCTTCACTAATGTCAGGACGTTTTGCGACGAAAATGATTTCATCGATATCCAATTTAAGAGGTTTTTCGTTATCCTCATTTTCTTGTTTCTCATCCTCCGTATGTATTGGACTAGACGGTCCAGATGATGCACTTGGCGCTGGACTCGGTGACGAACTAATACCATGCGCCGGTGATACCACCCCATTTGATGTGGTCGAATGACAAATATCTTTTGTATCCGATACCATAGGTGGGTGCGACATGTGCTCATCGAACGATGGACGCTTCGTGATCAAATCATTTGATGATTTGCGCACAGGACTAGAACTCGACGTATCCGAATTTGAATTCGAATGCTGCGATACGGGTGGCGGTATGGGTGGCGGTGGTCCTTTTGTTGGACTTGTTCGAATAAAATTTTGTGGTTTATTCAGGATCACAATAGGCGCTTGTGATTTAACGGGGCTCGTAATAATTTTACTAATGTTACGTGGTTTGATTTCGGGTGGCGGCGGTGGAGGCGGCTGTCGTATCGGAGGACTGGGTGGTGAATCGTCGGCATCATTGTGCTGCATCAGTGATACGATTGACGAGGCGGGCGGTGGAGGTGGAGGTGGTTGCGATTTTATGTGGACTTCTTTCGTATTAAACGATGCACTACGCGTTGCTTCTTTCGAGATAACTGAATTACTTATGTCACTGCCTGAAATTAATGTAGTCCCGGGCACTGTACGTATAATATCACAACGATTTGGATCACTATTAAATCGCGCCGTTCGCGTTTTCGTAAAATGCGAGGTCCAATTCTTTTGTTTTTCGATCAGTTCTTTTGAATTAAATTTGCGTTCCGGTTTCTCCGGTTTTTCAGGCTTTTCACTTTTACCACGGAAAGTTATTATTTTTGTTGGCGGTTCCATTTTCACGGGAACCCCATTCGTTATATTACCACTACTATTATTCATATTATTATTATTACTGCTACAATTATTGTTAATAAATTGTTTACGTTTCGGGGACGGGGATCGTAATATTGGATTTTCTATATTCTCGTCATGCATAAAATCATCACGACTTCCGGAATGTGATAATTTAACAGTAAAACTTGTTGGACGTCCACGATTTTGATCCACGCCTAACTTCTCGAATAGAGCTCGTGCATTATTGAAACGAGCCGCATGCGATTCTGTTCGTACCACCTGTACTGTAGTTTGAGGCTCTTTCACGGCAGTTTCCTGTGGCAAATCGATTGGTTTCTTTTGGAATATTGTCGCAATTTGTGAGACCTTAGGTCCCACATTATTTTGACACACCGCTTTCTCCATGATTTGGAGCTATGGCAATCCAAAATTTCTCTAAATGAATAACAGCCTGCAACGAAACAAAAATGAAACAATTAAGCCTCACAAATAATATTAAATTTCAAAAGTCAAACCATTTTTAGTGAACTAAATAAAATCGAAAAATTAAAAAAAATATTTCTTGATCGCGTCGCGATTATAAAGTAACTAAAAAGTTGAACGCGAAACAATTTTTTTTAAAGACTCAGCGAATTTTTTTATGTTGTATAGCCTTCAAGAAGACAATTCATGACGATTTTGTCATGACATAATCGAAAATCAAATGTATAAATGGAAACCGAACAGACAAAAACACCGAATAAGCACACAACAATTTAAGTTGTTATCAATCAAAAAATTGATAAGGGAAATTGTAAATTGTTTCTTATAATTTGTTTAGTGGTGTGTACTGTAGCGACGACTTATGACTGATAAAATTGTTGAATTTATGGTTTATTGAATTAAGTGTTCGATGTGTGATTGTACGTGCGTTAAATATTTGATAGACAGAACTTCATCACCTCATCCATTAATTATTGTAAAGTAAACAACTTTGTTAAGAAAATAAGAAGAAGCATGGTAAAAAAAACTAAAAATGTCTTAAAATTTGTGTTCAAACCATAATCAAATTTGATTCAAACAGAATTCAAATTATTCATACAAACTTAATAGAGTTTGTTTTCTACTAAAAGTATATATTACAAAGAAAACATTGAATAAATTATAATTTTTGGCAATCTTTTATTCTAGATCACACGTGGTATTTAAATAATCACTCAAAATAAATAATTTCTGTTGGACCTGTGAAAATCGGTGTGAAATAAGTTAAGTCAAGTAAAGGTCAACAGGGCCGAATAAGGTAACGTGTTAGGCTTTAATCTTTTAACATATAAAGAATACAGTGTCACACTTTGATTATCCTGACTTTTGATTAGATCTTTAGACTAGTTGACCTTTCTAAAGGGGCTTTGACAGCTTTACTGTGTGGCTTGCACTCAACAATTTCAAAATGTTAAATATAGATGTTGAAGTTAGTCAAAGTTCTTAACTCGTCTCAAAAGATGTTTAATTAGAATTCGGTATTATACTTTTCGGCATTATACTTATATTCTTATAAACTCAAGATAACAATAACAAAAAGCGGGGCTTACCAGGCGGCAGCTAATATGTAGGCCAATTTATTTAGTTACAAAAACTTTGTTTAATTTACCCGATCCTATATACTCCTCGCACATACTTATGGAGTTAAATTCGAGAAACGTTTAGAATTAGGTAAGCCTTTTTTGAAAATCTCTCAGCTGTAATTTTAGAATCTGTAATACCTAATCTTTTAGAATTGAAATTTTCACATAGTACATTTTAGATTTTAAAATTTTAAGATTAAAATTATGATAATGGAAATAAAATGACTTACCTACATTAAATGAGATTTTATATGAAAATCAACTATTTAAAGTAGGTTTCTCAATAGTGAATTAGAGCAGCCGCTACATTTGTTCATCTATTCGATAAAGCTCTGTACAACAAGTTACTTATTCTTTACAATTCACGTACAATTTCTTTCAACCTGTATATACACCATTAATCTAATCGCCAATCGAACAAAATAATTGAATCGCACACAATAATTTTCCATTATTTACCTATCCGATCCGATTATATAGACAAACATACAATCATAACACATCGAGCAGACTATTATTCCATTTTTTATCAATCAATGAAAAATTTGCGCTTATCAATCATTAAATTGTACATAATAGTCTAAAATACAAGAGAACACATACAATTTACAATAGATGGCGGTTATATACACTTTAATCGCAATGTTATAGATGTCACTATAATAGGAAGTGATGGAAATGAGAAATTTTGAATGTTATCCCAATATTTGCGGAATATATATTTAATCGAAATTCGTCGGTACTCAATGAATGGGTACGTACTGATTTGCTACTGATATTTTCAACACTTATTCCAAGCGTATTTCAACACTTATTCCAAGCAACAGTTCAAACACAGAATATCTAGAAAGCAATAGTGGACCTTATAGCTGTTGCCCGGGATGTGTGGATAATCAATTAGGTAATTATTAATCTAAAATTGATTAAGTACTCGTATCATTGAAAATGATCATTTAACAGGATTAAATTCATATGGATGTGACAACATGATTAAATGTGACGAATACATTAAAGAAAATTACAAATGGATTCCAGAATGTGACCAATGATACAAAACTGTACAATGTAAAGGTGACCGAGCAACTGGAAGAAGTTTTTGTTTTAATGAACAAGGTGACCGGATATTCGGTTGGGGTTGGTGGCAAAGTATCGACGAAATGGCATGTAACTGTAGTAGATTACGCAATAAACATGAAGCAGCTAACGGGAAAATATCGACTATACATTGTGCACATAATGGGAATTTTGAAGAACTTCGGTGTGAAAATAATGTGTGCTGGTGTGCAACCTCATTCGAATAGTGTTGCAGTAACATCAAGTATGTGGGTGCTATTACCATGTTGTAAGTTATTTTAAAAGCATGTTTAATATAATCGAGTAATTATTCTACTCAATTAACACGATTAGATAATGTGTCAACAATGGGTGGACAATATTTGCAAGCATGTGAAAGTGATGCGCATGCCGAACAAATGATAAAAGACAAATTTCGTATTCGAGGTGTACAAACACAAAGGAACATCGTTTATTGTGATTATGATGGAAATTATTCCAGTGTACACATCGAACACCAATTTTATACGAATAATAGCTTTAGTGCAACATGTAAATGGCGAGACGGTTCGACGATCGGATTATATGGCGGTACTTCAAATAGTGCCACTTTAATAAATTGCACTAAGTAAAATAAATTTTGAAATATTTATATCGGTCACAAAATTTTGTAATTTTAGATTGGGCACGTGACCAAAAACTATTTGATCTGGATGGCGTTAAATTATCACTCTAATGTGATGAGTGTGGCAACTATCAAACTTTACAAGAAATATGTGTTCATGGATTTTGTGTTGATCGAGATGAATTTCCAGTTACCGGACTATTACCACTTTCCCAAAATATTGATTGTAATGCAGAATTGAATTTATAATTAAAAATTATATCGCCTAGATGTTCAGCGTGTTTTATTATTTCACATATTTATCGATAGATTCATTACAATAAAATGCAAGACTGATATCACTAATTTAATAAAAATCAATTTAAAATGTTATCAAATTAAGCTGATAACAGGTAAAATTCTTTTTAATTAAATTCAGTCTAACAAATAATGAGTTACGTGTATGTTCAATAAAATGATTTATGTTGCTGTTATTTTACTATCGCTAGTAGCGGTTATTACGGGACAGGCTTATTGTCCAAGTTGTGATCAAGTGGAATGTGTGACTACATTGGCGCAAGCAAGTTGCGGGCGTGGGACAGTAATAACCAGTGGTAAAGGTTTGTGTGGATGTTGTCATGGGTGTGGAACTGGACTAGGTAAATAGTTTACTTTATATAGTGATCTCGAAACACACGAATGTACAATAAATATTTCTTTATAAACAGCTGCGGTCGCTTTCGGGTGTAATATAAACCCCTGTGCACCTGGATTAAAATGTGAATTTAACTATTGTGTTGTTGATAAAACGAAATGCTCACATTTGTTGCATGTGAAAACTGTGTACAGTTGGATACCCGAATGTAATGAACCAGATGAAACATATAAAGCGGTACAGTGTAAAGGCGACCGTGCTTCCGGACGATGTTTTTGTTTTAGTTTAGAAGGTGAACGCATTTTTGGTTGGGATTGGTGGCGTAATGTGGAGGATATGACATGTAGTTGTAGCCGGAAACGATATTTAAAAGAGGCTGCTGGAGAATTATCCACGTTACATTGTACACAAAATGGTAATTTTGAAGAGTTGCAATGTGAAAACGATATATGTTGGTGCGCTGAACCGAAAACGGGCGAATTACAAGACGGTACTACTGCAGTTCCATATGACATGTGGACGCTACTCCCCTGCTGTAAGTATATACACAAAGAAATCAATTATAATTGATACAATTTGAGCTAATTAATTTTTGTTTTTTTTAATCGTCATTGATAAGATAACGTAACACAAATGGGAACTTCCTATCTGCGCCAATGTGAAAGTGTTGCTCATGCTCAAGATATCCTGAAACGGAAGTTTACATTGCACGGAGCAACATCGATATCGATGCGGAATGTAGTGTGTGATTATGACGGAACATATGGGTTTAATTCGGTCGCTAATGGAGCGTAAGTGATTAAATTTATATATGCATATATATATATATATATATATATATATATATATATATATATATATATATATATATATATATATGTATATATATATATATATATATATATATATATATATATATATATATATATTTATATATATATATATATATATTTATATATATATATATATATATATATATATATATATATATATATATATATATATATATATATATATATATATATATATAATTATATATATATATATATATATATATATATATATATATATGTATGTATATAATATATAGCATTATACAATTTTAGAGCTTCATGCATATGGCGAGATGGTACTCGTATAGGATCATACCAAGTGCAAGCAAATCAGGCCTCTACTATGAACTGCAGTAAGTATTAATCTAAAAATTTAAATCAAATTAATCAAACAAAAGTGAGACATCTAAATCTCTTCAGATTGTGCTAGGGATTCAAAAATTTTCGAAGAAAATGGTTTTTCGTTAACACTTCAATGCTCTGGTAACGGGAACTATGAAAGTGTGCAGGAAGAAAATCTGCAATCTTTTTGTGTCGATCGGGATGGATTTGCGGTCAGTGGTATGTTACCAATATCACCAATCCCTGATTGTGACAACTATTTATATTACAATTATGTAACAGTTATACCCTAATATGTAAAAGTCATGCACTTGTTATAATGTAGCACCCGCAATATTATTTTTATTTGTAATACAAGTTTTATTTTGATATTGTTAAATTTGTGGGGTTTCAATTTCAATCGATTAATGTGGGTGGATATTGTATGCGCTCTCGACATCATATTATGTTTTAAAAACGGGAACATCGTAAAACGGCATAGAAAAATGACGAAAAGTGTGATATGAGCAGGAATCAGATAAAATATTATTGACATAAGAACAGAACAAAGTGTTATAAAATAGCTTATGAAGGATTTATGTTATGTGTGTGCTTATTTTGAATTGATTAACAAAATTATGCTTAGCAATACTGGCCTACATTTTATATTTAGACACCTCGTATGCTCATATACCTATGTATGTACATATAAATTTATATTTATAGCAATTTCCGTGACCTGTCACATAAAAATCAAGTCATCAAATCTATATAGAAATAGATTGCGTGTTTAAAATAAAAATTCAAATCTATGAACATAAATTTAATCTTATATCTTATTCACACACAAACTTACCGATTAACTTGCATTTTCTTATTTATTAGTTCCATCCATCTGCCACTGTTGCTGCATTTATCAATTGGTCGTCTCTGTAATGAAAAAAAAAATAAAGCAAATTATTAACAATTACATACTGTACAATGGCCTATTAAGTGTATCATTCTCCCTCTCGAATTTTCGTCATTACAATTAATAAATTTCCACTCAGTCGTTAATCACGTTCTAAGGAAAATGAAAATGGTAAGTACTTTGAATTTAAAAGATTTATAAATCTTGTATAATATAAAATATAAAAGGGAGGGGCTTAGACAATTTAATGGAAATAATGGTGGCTAATTTATAATACATTTGACGGCACGATATATAATTCAAGTTATTTGTTGACCTATCTGACAAACAGTGACTTTATTAATTACCATGTGTTAGATTACTTGCATTCTCAATGATATCGGATATCACCGGCAAATGATTTGTTAAGTATAATTTGAAATTACTATTTTTGAGTAAGATTATTTCACTCGATTAATCAATTCGGGATCGAGATAAGGAGAACAAACAAAGAGTTTACATTGTTTGCGGATGATGGCGATTCAGAATTGCTTAAAAATTTAATTTCTAAAATTAGATTATTTATTTCGAAATTTAAAACCAAGAATTACATTTCTTAATTTGATAATTTGCATTATTATTCAGAACATATTTGATATTTGAAAAAAGAGCATAATACATATTTGTCAAAGTTAATTTTTTCAGAGAATTAAAACTTGAAAATTTTCAAATTATTTCAATGAAACCTTTTAAAAAAGTACTCATTATTTTGGCTGTTACTTTTATTATTTCGGATTCAGGATTTTGTCAAAAATTAAAAATTAAATTATTTTATTTAAAACCAACATCTTAGATCCCAAAATAAATGCATCGCAGATATTACAGATATTATTATTCCAAGTTCTTCTGAGCTCAGGTTCCAGTTAACTAATAAGCTTGGCAAACAACCTATACAGCTACACTGATTCCTTTTTCCAGGTTGTTGAATATCTGATAAGTAGGTAATTTTTTAAATAAAATTCAAAGATTTTCTAAAAAAATTAAAGAATCATTGAAAAATTAAAAACAAATTTTGAAATTCACCGAATCGAAAATTTTGTGAGACACAAGAAATTATCTAAAGATTTCCAATTAAACTCTTAACTATGCTTAAATCATATAGCTATCTTTTATGAATTGTGATAAAATTGATGAATATTCCAAAAAATCGAAGAACTTTCATTGCCTCTCTAGATCGTTCATCAAATCTTTAAAACATATAAACAAATAATGGACCTGAGCTGAAATAGTAGTTGGATTTCTCTTAAATAAATTATTCACATTTTCTTGGCAAACTTGCCGATTCGCTGATGATTGAAATCAACATCTTAATCGTATACTTATAAACACATTTCCCTTCACTTTCAAAATACAAATTAATAAATTAACAACAGATTAAGAAAACAAAAAAAAATGTAAACAACAAAACAAAAAAAAGCTAAAGGAATTGAGAAGATATACTTTCATTATTTGTGTTTGAATGGATGGCGCGCATCTTAATGATATACTCGTATGATTTTACTTTTCTTTAAGAAATTATAAATTAGCGATTTCAGCAAAATCTCACTTAAGTGAGATGCTTTTACTTTTATTTTGCGCAATGCCTTTATTGGATACGAAATTTAAATTTGTTTGGCATTGAAATAAAATTCGTAATGCGGTTTGAATATTAAGGGTTGGAATCTATGCTAATACAAAATAGTTTTCAACGATATTAACAACAACACAATATGTATATAGAATGAAAGTTTGTCGATTACATATACATATATCTTTACTAAAAAACCGTTTATTTCATTTCTTTTCTGTACATACATATGTACTTACATATATTGAATTCATAAATTCTAATCAACCGTTAAGATGACATGATGAAGAAATGCATGATCATTAATTTCGATAGTCGCGTCTTATAATTTAAATGAATCAATCGATTAAAGAAGGTATACATAATATATCTTTCTACATGAATAATTTTCATTCTGTATTCGCCTCCGTCTCATGTTTTCGTGATCGGTTATATACATAGCCCATGATTTATTAATTTTAACATAGCATTGATATATATCAATATTGAACATCGAAATTCTAATTAATGTCGATATAGGCACAATGAGTTGTATTCTATTCGGCTGACCACACAATGGTGACTTGAACTTTTTTCAAACAATTTTTAATGATGATGATTAATTGAGTTCGATGAAATTAATTTCGATGAAAATCACGCAGACGGGTTATGACCGTAATTAGCCATATCTAAATTATATATAAGAACATACATTCATATCGAAAAAAATTTATGTTTTTGTTAAGATCATGATTTACAACACGCGTGCTTTCTAATTTGATACGATCCTTGATGGGTGAAAAAATAAAGAAGACAACATTAAAACTAATTTAACGATCGATTGGAATTCAATTCCGCTTTTTAGTTCTATAGTTCACCACGGTGGTGGTTGTTTTATGTTGTGCGGTCCAAATAATTTCTGTACAGTATATATAGTACTGATACTGTACAGTATACAATACATCAATTGTACATAAAATATGTATTACTAATCGGTGTAATCAAATCGTGAATCATAAACCTTCATTTTGTAATGTAAATACAAATAAATGGATAAGTACCAAAAAAAAACTATCACCAACCTTGATTTTATCATAATTTTAATTTCTTCGTTAAATTTTTTACAATTTTATATTTTTGCTGTGTGTCGATAAAGTAAATTATGTACATTTCTTGAAAGAGAAAAAAACAAGGTGGAAAAGGTATACAAAGAAAACTAAAAACAGATCGTGGTTTGTTGAATGATATTCACGAATTTGCCCTAAATGGGAAAGATGTCCACTTGTTTGAATTTTTATTTCTTTGTTCGTTCGTTCTCATACAACAAATGTGTTTAACCCCTAAAGGGCTAATTATGTACTTTTGGAGTTGCTAGATCAATCATTCGTTCTTATTCATTTATTTCAAAACGATTATCCAAATAATTCTTAGAAACTAATTCGTAAATAGATTGAATCTGGCACTGCGATGATCCTTGAAAGTTATTTGATTTTTAGTTACTTATGTAGGACTCTAGGGGATTTTTTATATTTAAAGAACGGAGAAGTTATAGTCCGCACGTAGTACTATTTAATGAAAAGGTTGCATTTGATACCAACGGATTCAGTAGACACCCGTTGGAAGAGAATAGTATAACTACCAAGTAAAATCAACATTTAAATTTGTTTTGATGATTGCACAGACACTGGAGATTCTACTTACAGATAGTGAATATACTGTGAACTCAGGTCTACGCCAAGTATAGTTAAGTTAAATTCACCTTCTTATGAAGCAAACAATGTGGCATTATTATTTATTATCCCCCGTCAATATAATAGGTAAGCCGAGTAAATATCATACATAGAATAGTACTGGAATTCAGACCTTAACTGTACTTCATAATATCAACGATGAATTCTACAAGAGCAAGTTCAAATTCAAGAAAGAATATAATAGTAGCTTCGGAAACTATTTACAGGCGACAATTAATAAGAAACAAAATGAACTCATACCAAACTGAAGGCATTTGAGAATTATTTGCAGCACGAAACAATTTGTTAAAATAATAATCGACACGAGAGTTGCTCTTGAGATGAAAATGACTATCACAATTATCGAAAATTAAACGCGTACAAAACATCGGGTGATTGGAATTTAATGCGCTGAGCATCTGGAGCGATACTTTAGTAGGATGCCTGATGAATATATTCTGATCATAAATCTCATAAGTATGTTGCCTGTAAAACACTGTCCTATTTTATCACTTTGATTTCAATCTGTCTATCAAGAAGCAAGAAATATTCTCACGCAATTTTCTTCATATTTTCTGTACATATATAAGAACAAACGAAATACTTTTCTGTATACGTTGTAAATAAATAAATTCAATCACCTCTGTTATTTATACAATGAATGAAAAATGACAATTTCCGGTGATTTTTTAATTTTGTTATGTTTTTTTAAAGAAAATGTTTAAATTTCCTGTTATATGCGCGCTTAAGTGTCACGGTACTATTATTTATTTACAAAAGAAATAACCAAAAAGTCAATAAAATAATAAAGCAAAATATATTCAGATTCAATGTGACTATACTTATAAATATGCACATGGATCTGAAGATATGATTGAAACTTTATAAGAAAAACAAACTAATCACACTTATTCTTATTAATTTTGTGTGCAAATGCAAAAATACCCATATGAAGTATATGCGACAAAAAAAACACGAAATCCTTATATAACAATCTTGTTTTGGCTTAAAGACTTAACGTAAAAACACTGACAACCAAAAACAGAAATGAAATCTTAAAGAATTTTTATTATTTTTTTTATCTCGCACTTCATTCCATGTATACATAGAATTTAAGAAGAATTTCTTTCCTTTTTGCGCTACGGATCGATATACGAAAATTAACCATTTAAATACATACACAGTAGTCCAATATATGTATATACATAATAATATAGTGAAAGCGATAGGATGGTTTGATCGGGGCGCAGAAGCAAAAAATAAAAATAAAACAAACTAAAAAAGAATGTTAGTTACATTAATCATATTTTTTCTTCCATTTCATAATTGGTTATCAGTAAAGACGCGGTAGTAGTTCTGGAATCTATCATATATAAATTCCAATTAATAATTTTTTAATTAGAACAAATATCTTGTTATGCAAGAATGGAAAACATAATGTTTTATAAAAAAAAAAAACATTTCAAGACAATGCAAACAACTTTAAAGACAACGATGCCTTAAACTTAAAAAATAATAATTACAGTAAGAAACGAGTTTTTTCTGTGTGCAATTTTTATTCTTCTTCTTACCTGGTTAAAGAGGAAGGTAAAGTTTTGGAATTCGAATGAAAGAAATCTAAAATTATAAAAAGAAAAGAATTGGAATGAAATAGATCGTAAGTTAACCCTGTGAGAGTCAATTAATTATTTAATTGTATTATGCAACTCGCGTTCTATCTTCTGAACGTAAACTGTCTGAATGGTGCCGCAACGAAAACAACAGCAAACCATCAAATTCATCAGATCTAGTACTTGTGTTTGGTGACTTGAAATTGAATAGCGTCCTTCCATACAATATAACATCAAATGTGGAATTTTTATTGGTTGAAACAATGAGATTTAAACCAAATTAACACAATTGCAAATAACCGACACATATTTTTAGATCTTGTGAACTTGATATTGTTAAAGTAACTGAGTCGCTTAATCCATGTGTCGTAAACAATATTAACCACAAATCAATGGAAATTGTATTTGAGATAACTGGTTGCTTGTCGAAAAGATCCGATTATGTTCAACAACACACAAATATAACTTCAAGTAATCAAACTACTCAGGCCTACAGTATACTTGGAAGCGGTAAATTAGGACGAAGTTCTAAATACGAAGGATGTTAACGCAGCTGCCAAAAAATTATATAAAACCAATTTGCAAGGTTTTTTGTATCATTTTTTACTGATTTAGGCGACAGTTTAATCGAAAACGTTAATTTCGACTGAATTGATATTTGTATTGCTAAAGCAAACGATACGTTTGGCTTTGTAACACGTTTTACTGAAATTAAGGATTAGAAAACTTAGATTTCAAGTGTAATACGGTATGATGGTTTGAAGTCCGTAGTAAGGACATTTGCACATCAAAAGAATCGAACGCATTCAAAAAAAGTTTCTGATATTCCTGTTGAACAAAACTAATTGGGATTACAACCGAAATATATCATTTCATGGAAATGTGGATCGATTACACCTCCATACAAGACCAGATGCCAGGATTATGGAAACCTTACAACTCTTGAAAATAGTAGACTTCTTTTGGAAGCTGCATTTATTGGTAACGTCCTCCTCGGTCATATTGACTCAGCTTTACGTTTTGGAAAACATCTCAATTCATGCTCCAAGCAGAGCATTGCGAAATTAATTATCGATTTTTAGCGCTAGAACATCTTTCCACCAACTTTGTCGAAAATAATTCAATAAACGATTAGCAGAATTATTCAACATGGCTGATAATCAATTTGATTTTAATTTATCGAAGGCTAACTTCATAAAAAACTTGAAGACCTTTTTTATAAAATTTACAGTTTCAAGCAGTTTGACGAACTTCTTTTCAATAATATTTGTAACCAACAAGAAAATTTATTACAGACATATCTTTCTTTCAAAACTATTAGTTAACTGTGACAAGCTAGTTTAGCCTCTTCGAGTTAGAGTAAATAGTGAAAATAACACACTCATGTTGTGTTTAAAAATGTGTAACGTTTTTATTTCATTTAAACATGTCCTGCTATAACTGGAAAAAGTATATTGGCCGGCTCGCCGTAAGAGAACTAAATAATTTTTACATAAATCTTGTAACAATTGCTTTCGAATTGAAATGAACAAAAGTATAAATATTCAGAGCACTAAAGTGCTATTGCTGATAATAACAACGTATAATATTGGTAAAAACGTTGCCTGTGCAAGCTATAATTCGAAAAGTTGTACACGTTGAATCAATTCTAATTCTCGCACTGAAACATGTTCTGTCCACTTCTAAAATATATTGTACTGCTGTGTATAAAACCAGGGATGCGATATTTAGATTGAATGATTTTGAGACCAACGGAACCCGGAAATTGTACCATCTATTAACTCCTTTAGTTGGAATTGATTGGACCGCCGGTAAACAATGTTGCTCAGGTATATTCGTGGATGAACTAGCACTGAAAGTATGGCGCACTCTATTAAACTCATTCGTCTCTGTCGATCTGAACCATTTCTAATACCGCAATGTATAACTTTTTATTGTCTTTTATAAATACACGAATAATTTGGAACCTTTACGATCGTAATATATACATACATATGCATACAAACGTGTACATATATTTAAGCAAGTTCATTGCTCATGCAATCTGAATTGAAAGCTACATAATGTGTCATTTTTAAGGATCACTTAGACTTAGAGGCTTGCTAACTCTCGTTAATTCACCTAACCTAACCATAATATACATAATAGATCATTCGAAAAAAACAAAAATATACGTTAATTTATTTCAAAAATTGTCCGGAAGCTTATTGTATTCTGGCAATAAGCCAAAGAAACAATATATCGAATAGTCAATATTTACATCATTATTCTAATATTTTACTAGTCAAGTGCTCAGTGTGAGTTTCATTGAAATTGAAGAATTTCGGGAATTAGGATTAAGGATTTTAAAATTAATTAAATTTGAAAGTTTCTAAATTAATAAAACATAATAAAACAGAGTTTAAAGGTCATTACTGACCCCTTACTGTGTCAACAATCTGGGTCCATAACGGTTTCGATCCTGGGCTTGGTTTTCATACTGTCTTAGACAACCTGAAGAAGCCAAGACGGTCTCTACACCGTGGAACCATAGGCCTGGCGGAAATCGAGGAACACCTGATGTACGGGGATGGAAGTCTCATAATATTTAGATAGCATCATCCGCTGCGAAAAGACCCGATCAGGGACTGATCGATTCGGACGAAATCCTCCTTGATAGTCATCAACCAGGCCCTCCGCTAGAGAAGTGATTCTATACAATATAATGTAGGACAGTAAGTTGTATGCTGTGCAAATGACAGCTGTAATTCTCACACTTCAAGCGATCTCCCTTCTTGTAGATATGGCACATCGCGGCCACTTTCCATTCGTCAGGCATTACTACGGTTTGCCATATTAATCGAATAAGGTCAAAGTATCCCCTCCGAATATCAAGAGCTCCGAATTAATGCAGTCCACTCCAGGTGAGCGGTTTCGTTTTAGTCTCTGCATGGCTCTAGTGAATTCCTCATGGAATGAATCCTCAATGCAATTCTCCGCAGTTTGTATTCGAGGTGACTCAACTACAGTCTGTGACGCATGATGAACACCAAGCAGGTCGATAAAGTGTCCATTCCATGCGTCGAGTACTGCGTCGATGTTGACACAGAGGTTTCCATCACGGTCCCGAATGGCAGTTGACACAGGCCTATGCAATCCAGTAATTTCTTTAAAGAAATTATGTGAACTGTACATAATGAAGTGCAACAACGTCTCACAATCGCAAGGAAAAACAAGGCAGCTCTTGCAAGAAGGGCAGCTAAGCGGATTTGTAGACGGAAGAAGCGAGAATGGTGGAAGGCCGAGGTTCTGAAAGTACAACAACTCAGCAATGAGCGTAGTTCACGTAATTTCTTTAAAGGAATTACTGGATTGCACCATACTTTCAGGCCTTCGTCAACCGCCATTCGGGACCGGGATGGAAACATCTCTGTGTCAACATCGACGCAGTACTTGACGCATGGAGTGGACACTTTACTGAGCTGCTTGATGTTCATCATGCGTCACAGACTGTTGTTGAGCCACCTCTAAAACAGTCTGCGGAGATTTGCACTGAGGAGCCATCCCATGAAGAATTCACTAAGGCCATGCAGAGAATGAAACGAAACCGCTCACCTGGAGTGGACTGCATTAATTCGGAGCTCTTGATATTCGGAGGGGATACTTTGTGGAACTGTCTTTTCGACCTTATTCGATTAGTATGGCGAACCGAAGTTATGCCTGATGAATGGAAAGTGGCCGCGATATGCCCCATCTTCAAGAAGGGAGACCGCTTGAAGTGTGAGAATTATCGCGGTATAGCTCTCCTTTGCACAGCATACAAGTTACTGTCATACATTTTATTGGATAGAATCACTCCTGTGGCGGACGGCTTGGTTGGTGACTATCAGGGAGGATTTCGTCCGAATCGATCAGTCACTGATCAGGTCTTTTCGCTGCGGATGATTCTATCTAAATATTATGAGACATCCATCTCGGTACATCAGGTTTTCCTGGATTTCCGGCAGGCCTACGACTCGATCAATCGAGAGAGTTTGTGGTCTGCCCTGGAATACCTAGGAATGCCAACAAAATTGGTACGACTGTGTAGGATGACAGTGACGCAGTCTCAATGCTGTGTTAAAGTTGAGAACAGGCTATCGACAATTTTTGCAGTTAACTCGGGTGTTCGGCAGGGAGATGCTCTGTCCCCGATACTCTTTAATCTCATGTTGGAGTACATCTTTCGTAAAACTGAAACACCTCAGCGCAACATCTTATATCGCCAGTCCAATCAAGTGCTTGCATATGCAGATGACATATGCGTGATTGGACTGAATAGCAACGGAGTGAAAGAAATACTTGACCCGCTTGTAGAGTTTTCAGCTTCTGTTGGACTCCAGATCAATGAGTCCAAAACGAAATACCTGATCTCTGGTTTTAGAGACAATGGCACACCAGATTTTAGTAGTGGCCACCACACGTTTGAGGGAGTGAGGAGGTTCAAATATTTGGGCTCTCTTATCACTCACGATAACAGTGTGGGTGAGGATATTAAAGTGCGGCTGGCAGCTGGCAGTCGTTCTTTGTATCCTCTAAGGCCACTGCTAAAATCTAAACACTTATCAAGTGCCGTGAAGCTGAAGCTTTACAAAGCGTTGATCAGGCCCGTTGTTATGTTTGGATGTGAAAGTTGGGCGCTGACGGATGAGTACGAGAGATGGCTCCTTACATTTGAGAGAAGAATCATGCGTGTGATTTACGGCCCTAAACGCGAAATAGATGGTACATACCGAGCTCTGTACAATTTCGAGATCAGAGATCTGATGAAGATCCCCGATATTGTACATGAAGTTAGCTCTCAGCGAGTACGCTGGCTCGGTCACGTTCTGCGTGCTGATCCGGAACGAATTGTGCAGCGATCTCTGAAAGGAGAGCCACCATATGGTAGGCGCAGAGGTCGTTGCAGGCGACGATGGCTCCACGATGTAGAGAACGACTTGGCCTCTTCAGATTGTCTAAGACAGTATGAAGACCAAGCTCAGGATCGAAACCGTTGGAGCCAGATTGTTGATTCAGTAAGGGGCCAGTAATGGCCTTTAACACTGTTATTATTATTATGTGAACTGCGCTCATTGTTGAGTTGTTGTACTTTCAGAACCTCCGCCTACCACCATTCTCGCTTTTTCCGTTTACAAATCCAAATTAATAAACTGGTAAATTAGTGGCTTAAGATGGAATAAATTTTTTTATGGCATTCGGCATAAAAAAAATTGCCACAGCCCAAAGTAGATAACTGATTTTTAAAACAAAATTTAATAATTTTATTTAGAAATTATCGAATTTTAACATGGCTACATAAATTCAATTCAAAATTTAAAAAATATTAAATTTGATAATTCAGGTATAATTCTAGTATTCTTAGAATTCTGAATTTAAAACATCATTTTGAGTTACACAAATTAAAAAAAAATGCTGGTTAAAATACCAAAATTTTTATTCAATGGCATATTTTTGTTATTGTTTTTTTTAAATATAGTAATCAACATTTAGAAAAATTAATGTAAGGCAACTTATAAATTTCATAACTCGAGATTTCATCTACCCACCAACATGATCGTTGTGACGATGGGCTATTCATGACCATAACATTTGTAGTTTTCGAATTGAAACATAAACATATACCTTACCCATTTCGGATGAATAAACTAGCTAGTCTAAATGGGTAATGGTAAGTTGCTAATACAGAAATTTAAGATGGGTCAAGATTTGACCAGCTAACTACTTCGTTTGAATTACTGAGAACTTTTGCCGACATTTGAGACAACTATAGATGGAATAATAGTCTGTCTACGGGTTTCGATATGAATATATGATAACATTTTAATTTGACAGTGGGTGAGTAAAGGAATTCTATGGTTTTAAGTATTTATATACATACATACATATGTATGTATACAGTATTTTGTAATTCAATTTCATACCAAACCCAAGATATATAAAAAATTATAAATATGTTATTTTCATTCACAAGTATTATAGTATATAAGCTAGTTGTGATAACGTCATAACGTAAGCCACACAATAATTAGTTCATAGATTATTATGACCACATTTACCTCACACAACTTATCACACATCTTTATCGAAAATTAGACACGTTACGACATGATAAACATAGAAATACAATCGAAATTATGACATTTTCACAGAATTAATTCGATAACCAAGAATTATCACCATAATACACCGCAACGGTCTCATATAGATTCAGAAAAAAATATTTATTTACAACACAAGCATTCTAAAGTTTAAACCATCATTACTGATTAAATTACGTGTGAAATTTTAAATTAAATTTAAAAAAATTAAAGTTAGGAAATTGTATTCATTGTATCAGTTAGATGAATTTTCTTTTATGTAGGTATATAATAATTCTTCGAACTACAATAATAACTCTGTTGTTGTTGTATGAGTTTTTTTATATTGTTTATGAACCATAAGTATTTATAGTTAGATTACGCGATATTGCTGATCCATCACACAAAAAAAAATCGGGTCAAGGATGGATGTGGCGTAAATAATAACAATAGCACAAAGAAAAATGCATTGAGATAAGTAATGATGAAAATGTTCAATCTCTATCGAAGCACATTATAATAAATAACATAGCCTCTCTTATCTATTGTTATAATCGTAATTTAGTTAATTGCATATTAGAGTATATACATAATGTATACACGGCGGCAAATTATGGGGTTTTTGCTATTAATCGAACTGTTTAATATTCCATTGCCATTTTTTCAAATATTTGTGCTGTATCATTATAACACACCACTCTATATATACATATATGTACTTGCATATTTAGTGAATTTAATTTAACAAACCAACCAGGTTAATCGAGGAGCCCTCATTTATATATATACTTGAACCTAAAGAAAATAATTTTTCAAACTGTATTCGATATTATGTTGAAGGTAATAATTCGATCATTATAGTATCATCAAATTTATGTACTGAAATGTATAGTAATTACGTTGATTACGGCCATTCAAAGTTAGATAGATAATGTGATAGGCGGCAAGAGGTAATTACTCGTTAAATTTTTATTGTGTTGCCATATACGTATATATGTAGTTAGACGAAATCTGTATAAACTGTTATTATTACACAGTTAAATAAAAACAATTTGTTTTTCATACCGGAAGTTCGACATCAGTCAACGACGCAATGTACAATAATTAAGATCAACATTTTGTGATATTCTTTAAAAAAAAAAATCAACATTTTGATTCCAACTTCTTCGATTTACATTTGTTTTTGTCATTGTGCGCGAAATATATTATAGTTACGGGTCAAGTTCAAGGTGATCGCTTAATAAATTTATTTAAATTTTAAAGATTTATTTCTTGTATTGTATATGTGTTCAATAAATAAATTGAATCATAAAATATAAATTGATAGTTTTGGTTGTTATCCACACATATGTATATCTATCTTTCTGGCGTGTGTTATTTTTATAAAAGTGCTTCCGTACTTGAGACGCTAAATTTATACAGGGTACATGTAAATAATCTGGACTTGAGTCATTTATATAATAATTATTAATATTTTATTATTCACCAGATTAGGACAATAGTATACTGATCGGTATGATGAAAGTCATGCGCACAAAGATCTGGCGAAAACAAAGAACCCTACAACATTTCCAATTGCCGAAGATATTTCCAAACTTTTTCATTTTCCCATTAGATTTCAAGATAAAAAAAGATAAACTACTTATGATTTAAGTTATACCCAGCCAAACCAATTACTTTTTGAAAATGAAGGTGGGCAGTAAATGAACAAAAAAATTTGCTAAATGCACTGCTTTTGTAAATTACGAAAAAAGATTATCGCTATTATTTTTTCGGTTTTCTGCTTCTAAGTATTCATCTTTCAATTCATTATTTTTCGAATATAGATCTTCTTCATAGCCGTGGTTTCTTTACTACATGTTTTAGGAAACAAAATGTGTAAATTATTAGCTCTACAGGAGTATTACTATATCTGTGTATTGAATATAAGTTAGACTAGCCTCAAACACCATTCTTTGATCATTAAATTGAGTCACGCGGTAATGACAACGTTATTAAAATTATAGTTATAACATAAGTATGTAATAAAGTTTCGGATTTTCCTCTCCATTAAAATTTATAACTCGACCTTTGCATTCACAAAATTTATATGCCAAAGAAGTTCTGCGAGAACTATTGGTATTACGCAATTTCACGTAAAAATATGACGGTAAACGTTTCTTATGTTGTTATTTGAACTGATCTGACTGAAAAGAGAGCAGCGGGGTTTTTAGAAATTTCACAATTTAAATCATGTATGGATTACATACCTGCTTGATCTATACAAAAAATCTTTCTAACTTTCTATCCACCATGTATATTTCGCGTATATAACTTGATTTCTATATATATATACAAAATAGGAGATCATAATAGAAATTTCTATTATAACAAAATGTTTAATTTTTTATGTACGACTATGTAATGTTATATCGCAGCGTTCCTCAACCGGATGACAGATATGCGCTCTTTGTTCGCCCCGATAAGATATTCACATGCGATTAATCAATGCATTTACATATGTACATAATACACAAATACATACTGTATACTTGATAAATAAATATATACGACAACTAAACTCGCGTATCAACAACACAAAAACCATGACCTAAGCAATTTACAACAAATGAATCATATTTCATTAATCTCCATACTATACTTATGTATATAACGCGACTCGTCATAAAGCAATTTAAAGGTCAATATCAACAATTCATATACGACAATTTGATTACCGCGAGTGAAACTGTGGCCTACATATTATACAGAAATGCCCATATTGATATAAGATAATTTATTTGAAATAAATTTGTAAACAAATTTTCACTTTCAATGTTAGAGATAGCCAGGTACAATGCGCAACTCAATCAGCACACATGTTTAATATTCCAAATAAAATATATACGTATATATTATACATACGAGCACTATACTATTTTTTTTATATTAAAAGTAAAAATCACCTTGGCTGGTGGAAAGAAACCGCTTTCTTTAGAAATCATTTCGATTTTTAATGTATCCAACAATAAATATCACAATGTCATTTACAAAATGATAATAATATGTATGTATGTATATAAGATGATCCCAAAAACAAAAATCTTAAAATTTCCATAAATTAAAAATCGAAAGAACCCAACAAAAATAAAATGATCTTGATTTTTTATTTCGTTTTTCTTTATGTTACAACTGTTTTACTTACACTTTCTTGTATCCAACTTTCTGTCGCCCGAGTGAATTTAAATGCGCGGTCTGAAAATTAAACAAACAAAAAGAAAATCATTAATTTAGAAACGTTAAATTTTCACTTAAGATTAATGATTAATATTGACTTGATAAATACACACACACACACACGCAAAAACCCATGTGGCCCGCCAAATCAATCATGTATATTAATAGAACGCATCCCCATGTGATTAAAATAGAACTCACGCATCAAGGAACAAAATTTAATTTATTTAATTGAAACCACTACTCCGGTGAAATTAGGTCAAATACGTGTGTATATGCATAATTATCCACCGAAAAAATTGTTTTCCACAGCAATCTACTGTTACTGTTATAATCCACACCCTATAATTTTACAATACACCATTTATACAAAATTTCCGGATTCGTGATTATCATCCATAACCAAATACTTACAACGATTAAACGAAAAAAAAAATTAGGGAATGGATTTGTTCATCAGTTTCTTATAGATTATTTTCACCATTCTAATCATTATAATGGTCAAGTACACCACATTGTGTGCCTTCTCAATCCGCATATAGTAAGCGCACTATCAAGATTTTTATCTTTACCTCTTTCGCTTAAAATGTCAATTGAACAAAATATCATGATAGTTCAGAGAATAAATAATAATAATAATAAAATAATTAATAAATATTTTAGCATTTATCAAGAGGTTGTATGAGGCCGACGAACATTTAATTAGGAATTCTTGTGGCCCGGTAAATTATTTATTATATTTTAAAGGCAAGCCGTGTGGCATGGAGCCATTAGTATTAAATACGAATGAAGGGTTTACAGAATTTACATATTTATTTAATAAATGTATATTAAAATGCTCAGTCATATACTGTGGCAATATCTAATACATACTTACGAAGTATTCTGAAAAATCGGATTTATAACCAGGATGAGTTTTTTAATATCGCAACTGTATTCTTTGTATATGACAAAAAGTCTGGGATGAGCCGCGTGGGTAAAATTCTGGGTTTCATTCCAGGAATCATGGGATCAAACCTGGGGCTAACTTCAAAGTGGTACGAAACCCAAATCATAAAATTATCCTTTATCAGTGGTTCGTAAAAAATCTGTCAGCGTAAAAAGGAATTAGAGAATCGATATTGATATTGAAAAACAGAATAAAATGGCGGTTGGCACTCTCTAAATAACTAACATAATTTGTTTACCTATTTTCAGCACACATGTTGTGACATACTGATATCAACATAACGATTATAGTGCTTTTAGTGTATTTTAGATAAATAAATCTCTTATGCATTAGAAGTCAATTCAATACAAAAAATGTTCACGAAAAATCTTAATTTAAAATCCTTTTTACACTTCCTAATCCATTTTAATCAAGGACAGTATTCACAAGAACCTCGTTATTATTGAGTATTTTCAGTAGATTGCGTATTACTGAGTGCGGTAAAATGGTCTCTTAATAAAGAAAATCGTCTCTTTAAGAAATCCTCCTACTTCAAGACAATGCTACATAAAAGCAATACACGCTTGAAAATGATGGGCCCAAAACTTTGTATGTAATCAGTTTTAAGAAAAATATAAGTGGAATCGAAGACACCATTACTCAGATAATGTCACAACCAGATAAATAAGCTAAATAAAGGTATCAGCCTACTCAGTTATTAATTTAATTTCCTCACAAAAATTTTTTCACAAAACCCTGTAAGCTAAGTCTTTATTCTTTTTAAGCCACTATCAGAAACTACTTATCCCAATTAACTTTAAGATTTGTTTGATCGGCGGTATTCTTCAGCTTCCTAGCTGTTTTCCTTTACCTTCTAGATTAGAGAAAAATATCAAAATACTACCTAAACTTGAATATACAGAATTATGATAAATTCTGAATGAAGAAAATTCATTAGCTTGAAGATATGTAGAAGTATGTATAGAGATTTTTAGAAATAATCAAGTAAACATTTAAGGAATGAACAATGAATCCCTAAAAATTAATTAAGACGCTAAAATTGTTGAAATTCTGAATTTAAAAGATTCCGACTTCTATTGAGTTTGTAACTCTATTTTTATAAATAAAACCTTCGAAAATTATGTGGTCTGTGTTTTAAGTACATATGTAATAAAATTTTATTGATGATGGAAAAACCGCAAAAACACAAATATTTTAAAACATACTTAAGTCTTTAAATTTACGATCCTCCATGAATATTTAATGCATTCCATATATTTTTTCAAATTTGAGCTTATTAAAATGTGTTAAATCGAGTTTACTCCAAAGTAAGATAAAACAACCTTTTTTGAACTTCTAAATATTTAAAATTCTAAAGCAGTAAATAATCCGACATATGTAATTAGAAAGAAATTCGACTTTGAAGATTTCACAAAACGATACATAAAAAGATCGTTAACACTATAAAGACTAAAGACACATTTCCATAGTTCACATAACATGTTTCGTTTAAAATTAGTGTAACTTCTCTCTATAGATGGCACGAAACGTTTTAACGAAATCAATAGGTGGCACTAAATAAAAATTGAGTAGAATTATTATTATTTTGAAAAAATACAAATTTGACAATTTTATCATGAGGATGTAATATTATGCGGATTGCGATAAAACCGATAGAACAATTAAGAATCGTATGCCCATCATTAAATTTTTTTAAACTACAATTGATTGTTTTAATGTTTTAAACGGCAACAATGTAATGACAAATACTATTTTAAAGAACCTCATTGAAAGTGTATTTCAATTGTTTTTTTTGAAAAATTAGAATCTCTAGAAATTATGATAAACGAACTAAGGATTCTTAATTAATACTGAAAGTCTAAAAATCTTGTTTAATGATTTAATAGTGAACGATAAATTAGAATATTTACAATACTTATAAGTCAGGCTAGGGTCAATTAAAATCATTTTTTGAATTAATCTGAAATGAAAATCTAACCTGTAAACAGCGCATATAAAGGGTGTTCCATTTCGAGTTAGAATCGAACTTTAACTTGGAAACACTTTTTTCAGTGACAACCGATTTGACAGCTGAGCCTTTGTTCAATGACCATTGCATCCACAAAAAGTTACCGTTTGGTGTACTTTACGGGCCGGAGGAATCATTGGACCATATGGATGATATTGACAATAGAGACATGTGGTTCCAACAAGACGGACCACATGCAATACAGCACGCGATACAATTAATTTACTGAAATAAACTTTTGATGAATGATTAATATCGAGAAATGGCCCTGTCAAATGGCCACAGAGTTTGAGTGATTTAACAACACTGGACAAGTGATTTCACATACCCCCATACTGAGGGTATGTGAAATCACTTTCTACGCTGATAAGTCAGATACTATGGAACACTTAGAAGCCAACATTCGACGCGTTATTGCCAAAATACGATCAGAAATGCTGAAAAGAAGTAGGTGGCTTTGGATTTAATTGTAGCCGAGTTGGATGATTCGTGTGATATCACTTACTTAGCGATATATGTATTGAAGCATATAACTATCTAAATACATATTTACAGTGTAAATAATGTCTTGAAGCGTTATAATATAAGTAAACGCTTTGAAACCCATTTAAATTTATTAAACTTTTTTATTTAAGGTTTAGTGTTACAAGGAGTATGTACATATTTTAAAATGAACACCAAATAATTTAACTAAACATAATTTATAGTTGATTATGTTAAATTATAATAATTTAGAGATAAAACTAAAAAAAACAAATAAATAAAGAAATAAATATTTAAAAGATTATAAATAAATGTTTACTTCACTTCCCATTTCAACCGAAGCGTCACTTTGTTTTTGTTTTACTTATTTTCTGTTTATTTTTTTTAATTTCTTTTCGTTGAATAAAAAAAATGTCCATCAAAAAAATCAAAATATTGCGTTAAGTTGCTAGTGGTGTCATCTAGATAGCGATCACGCTAATACACTATGATACCGTTATGATGATACGATGTTTTGAAGCGATTTCCCTTTTCCCACTTAATATTAAGTTATTTCAATACGATAAAAATATTGTTACATATTTTGTTTTGTTCAACCCTACGCAAATTATTTGCTTACATTTATTAGTTTTTACAAATAAAGGAGAAAACGTGTATAAACTATTATGTGTAAGAGAAGTATGCAAGAGATGTGCTCTTAACCCCTTTTCCGGAATCTATACAGTTCTCACAACCCGGCCTTTATTTCCTTAATTTAAATTAAGAAATTAGTTAGATTTGAGGTCTAATAATTCGGGACTCAGCTAAATTTATTTAAAATTGTGGAAACAGTTTTATTGAATTATATAATTTTACATTTAATTACTTGATTGTACAGTTTGAAATTTAAATTGTTAATCATTTTATTTGGTTTGTTTCAATACAACTTGATTTACTATCGCTTTCAAAAATTGGTTATACACAGACAAAAAAACTAAGAGTTTTTTTCAAACAAGCAGCCCACTAAAATTATGAATTATTTGGTATTGAAAACATGGGGTAAACCTTAAAACATAAAAGAATTACCGTTGAAGTACTGTTCGCAAATTTATTTTATTCAATTAATATATCCAGGATTAGTATTTAGTAGAAAGGTAATGAACTAATAAATACTAAAACTAAAAGGAATATAAGTAATTAAATCAATAATGTGTACAGTATCTATCATTATTGATTACTTCACGTAATCGATTTGGCAGCGAAGCTACTAGTTGTTGGCAAAAATTCGGGTTACCTCTTAGCTCTTCCCATTTTTGAGAAACATATTCTAAGACTACTTTTCTCGTTCGTGGGTAAAGAGGCTTCCAATCCTTAATCATATAACCCCAAACATTTTCTATTGGATTTAAGTCGGCGCTATACGCTGGTCAAGCGATAGGAAGGATTTGCAGGTTTCGATTTATCCAACTCATAGTTTCACGTGATTTATGAATTGCGGAATTGTCCTGCATAAAGTTAATTGGAAATTCCTCCGGATAAACAGTATAGTGACTGACGATATCATTATTTCATTTAGAATTTCCAAATATTCCCGACTGTTCATGTGTTTCATTTCACATATCTCACCGACGTCACAAGCACTTATCCATCCTCACACTCCACAGGATACTTGGTCAGTTATTCTTGTCCTTTGGGAATATTTTTCATTATATCTCATATTGTTTGGGCGGTACATGTGCAGCTTAGCATGATGATCGGACCTAAAAACTTTTTCATCCGTGAAAATAACTTTTTCCCAGTCCGTGTATAATTTATCTTCTGCAGAAGCTACTCGCGCTGCTCGATGTGCGTTGGTTAAAATTTGTTTTTGAACTGGAATTCGATGCTGAATTCCAGCATCTTTTAATGTTCGCGAAATAATTACTGCCGAGACGTTTTATGCCGGGCAGTTCCGGCTGCAGTCATAAATGGATTCAGTGAAAACTCCTCTACAATATATTCTTGTTGAACTTCATTTAATAATTTTGGTCTACCGTTCTGAGGGAACAGATCAATGGTTCTTGATTTTGAAAACCTCTTTATCCAGTTCGTTACAGTAATTTTCTAACGAAAAAAATATATAATTTACCACTATAAAAATACATAATTTACCATTTTACGAGACTTACTGAAAAGCTAAGCTTTCGTGAAATGTATACGGTGGATTTATTTTCTTTATGTAGGGTAATTATAGCCCATTTTTGTGCAATGTTCAGTTGCTTGTGAATTGAATCACGTTCCATTCTGTACAGTTAGATTGCAAAACAAAATAAAACCAAATAAATGACTAAATCTTTTTTTCTGTATGCATTTTTGCGTATATCAGATATCAGATCACCCTATTTTTTATCATAATTATATTTATAAATATTTATATAAAAAAGGCGATTGTTGCTGCCATCAAATCCGTGAAAACTAATGCCATATTCTTTCGTAAAAAAAAATAACCTTGAGGGCAAAAAAAAGTGCTCTGACAGCTAAAAAAGTGCTCTGACAACTGAAAACACGTGCTACTTTGACATTACATGTTCTTTGGAGAAACCAGAGAGCATTTTTTTCTTGTCCCAGTTCACTTTTCAAAAATCGCGATTTTTTCATAGATTTCAATAAAAGTTCACGCATACATACATACATAGAAATATTAAACGTAAATATCAACAAAAACAAGGCGCCTTTTCCAATTTCATTTGTGAATTACGTTTTGACGGGGCTTGTTTGTTACATTTTTGTTATATTTTTTTTCAATACATCTACGAAAAAAGAGCATTTTTTTTCATGAAAATAAAGTTGCCCTTTTTTCATAAAAACCAAAGAATATGACATAAGTAGTTTTATGTTTTAGTGTACATTTTTGAAGGCTACTATCGCAATTCGATAGCTTGCATTGATTTGAGTACAATTAAAACAACATTTTCAATAGACGCTAGAGTTTACAGCAGACATTCAGAATAACGAATTTGAACAAGTCTCTAAGGTAATAAATCACCGACTTTTCTAAATTCATGGTTAGTTGTGCTATTGACCACTAGGTCGCTACTAATATAATTAATTAATTTAGTCTCCTCCTGAGATTGCTTTTCGTTTTAGTTACCATTTTGCTTGGGCTGAAACAAAAAATTGGGACATTCACATGCTTTGAAAATTAGAATCATAATTTATTTGATTGATACTAGTGTATTTTGCTAATTGCATCGTTTTAACTCTATAAGATATACATACTCGTATTTATTAAATTCAATGACACCAGACGGTATTGAAATAATGCCGACAAAGTTATATTTATATCAATAAATTAAAGAACATCAAATTATATGTCTTCGTAATCATTGCTTAATCATTGTTGTTATTAGTTCAACTATGAAAGAAAAAAGATTAGAGTTTACATGATTTACAGAAATGTTGTGTGCGCGCAATGGTGCTGTTGTAATGGATCCGTGACTCACTAAACTGGTTTAATTCTCGAGAAATATAGCGGAATATACTTTCACCATCGCACCCATAATATTCTATAATTACATGGTTCATGGTTCCATATCGTATATATTATGTATAATAATTACAAATTGATCATTTCGTATATATGTGTGTATGATATATGCGCGCGTATACAAATTTTGATTTAAAATTTCGAAAAATGACTACCAGATAATTAAAAACCTAAAAAAAATCTATAATTTGTTTATAAAACTTTCTCTGTTGGTATATATAATTTATATTGATACTCGTTTGTAGTCAATATTAATTTCTAATTTAATTTATTGGATCGATCATAGACAAAACATAAAACTTAAATATATACGAGTATATAGCAATAATAGCAATCAATATTGTAATCAATCAAATGGAGTGGTGAATTTTCATCTTCTGCGCTTATGATGAGTTGAGCTGAAACGCTGAAATAACATTTTACCAGATATATGTTTAACAAAATGACATGACATACATATGTTCACGTCAAGACGAAGACGATGAATTTAAATGAATGTTTTTCAACCCCTCTTTTTCAAATCAAATTAGATTTATATTTCTCGTATTGATTCGTATTGCGGATTTTGAAAAATTCAAATAGAAAAGTCGATAACAATGTAATTACGGGTTTTGAGAGTCGATCGATGTAAATCTCGCTGTCGACGTATTTATATATATGTATGTATGTATATATATATATATACATATTTAATATAACGTAATGAAAATGATTGATGGTTTATCTGTTATGTTAACGTGCGAACATACTCGTATATATGTACACAACTTATGTAATGTTTGCTTGTACATTGACTGTACATACATATGTATATAAAAGTATGTTTGATCACTAAACCCTTCTTGTATCATTTACATTTTCATTCATACATTTGCATATGTATATACTAGCATACACTATTTTCAATATACATATGCATACAGCCGCCGGTTAGGTATATATGAATGGATTATGGAAATTTAATCTCTTGTGCTGCCTCAGTTTAACTTTTATTTTTTTATTTATTATTTTTAATATAAACGCAACGACTAAATAATGAACGCACAACACTTGACTTGGTCATTTTAATGTCTCAAGGTAACATAAATTCATACAATATGTTTCTTGTATTGTGTATGAAATATAAATTCTTGTTCTTAAACTTAAGAAAATTAAAAATATGGTTTTATTAGTGGTGGGGCATATACCTACATACACAGATAATAGTATTTTGTTAAGCATTACATATACGATTAAGTAGAATGAAAGAGAAAGGTGAATGCTATATGCTAAGAGAGGGTTTGATCGAGTAAAGTTCTTGACTTTTTGCTGGTTGAATAGAATTGGTTTCAGTTATTTTACTTAATTTTTTTGTCACGGATGATGACCATCTGCTTTTTGTATGCGCGCGTGTATTCTTAATTAAAGAAATGACCTCATACGATTTATTAGATTCACTTGTTATATTCTAATGACTTTTTATATTCTGTATCTAAATTTTGGTAAGTTGTTGTTTTCGAAAAAGTTATTGTGTAGAAGAAGAATGAAAATAATTGATTTGACCGCGCTTAATATTAATTCGAATATTTTAGAGGTCCTAACATTATTAAATAAACGATACGGTAATAAATATTCTATGGTTTGTAACACTGGCCAACAAAAATAGCACTCACACGATAGCCATAAAACCATTGGTTGCTCTCTAAAAAAGATCTTAAAGAGCATTTCTAAAAGTTATAGAAAGTCTAAAACTACATACTGTAGAAGTTCTTTTTATATGGATAGTTTTAATATTTTACATAAGAGTCCAGTCAACATATTTATTACATATATTTCCAATTGCTTTCTACTTGTTAATATAATATGTTTACAGTTTTACACCAGGTAGAACTAGTCTGTCAAAATGAATTCCCCAGTATTTTACTTCATTATAATTATTATCTTTTTCTTGCTATTGTAAAAGTTATATGGTTATTGGGTTTTATTGGTCCATATTCGTCTAGTGGTCTTCTGCAGATCTTATCTTGTTTTGCTTGGTTCCTCATACTGTGATGAAAACATCGCCAAATCGTCTGCAAAAGTTGCTATCATAACATGATTGTTTCTAGTAATATCTGCCTTATACAGCATTCAAATTCGTTGCTTTGAAAATTCATCCTGATTAGTTTTTAATTATTTTAGTAATACATCTACCCATTAGTTATAATTTTAATATTCTGTATCCGTACGAATCATATGAAAGTGATTACTTTATTTTAAACAATCTTCTTTCCTATAAGTATTCTCGTATTATTTCAACTAAATATTCCACAATTACAATTTTTACAATAATTAAGAATAAGCGGACCAATTAAGGATTTTTATGAACTTTTCGATAAACTAAGATTTAGTTCGGCGATTTGTATACATTGGAACGTCGTCCTGATGGTGGATAGAAAGAGTAATGAAAAGGCATCCGGAACGGAAAAAGCCCCACAAACCGTTAGACTTCCGACATAGAAGTACATAGAATCTCCTTGCAGATCCCTTCTGTTGAATACCATCTGGGCCATCAAGTTTGAATTTTTTACCATCCGAAAAATCACATGTTACCGAATAATGATATGTTTTAGCGCAAAAAGATTATAAATTAATAAAAATTTTCAAATTAATAATTAATTTAATTATTTTTCATTTAAGTACTTTTGAATTGTTGCTAGTTAATCCTTATAAATTCACGTCGCTCAATTTTGTAACTGATTTTAATGTTTGTACATATTTTAGATTTTCGTATAAATTTGATACACCGAAGAATCGTGCTTCGGATACATTTAAATTTTAAAAAACTTTTGGCCAGTTAAGGCTTTTGTAGATGATGGTCCTAACTAGTCTACGCACCTCTTGTGATATCATCATTTTCTGGAGCCTCTGGTATTATTTGTACTATCGGTAGCCAATTTCTGATAAAATTAGCTATTGTCCCATGATCGCGGCCTACCCTCCTGTCGATTTCCCGAAATGAAAGCCCCTTTTTGAAAAAAGCTTCAATTTTATCTCTTCCCTCGTCATTTTTATTTTCATACCATACTTGACTATTCGACTGAATTAAAACTGGAATGATGAGATTTGTGTTATTTTATTAGACTTGTGTGAGAAAAACAAAACAAAAGCCCATTTTGGTGATATAGTTTAGAAACACAGTAAATTTGTACATCCTGAATTTTTTTAAAGTACTGATTGAAGTGAATATTTTGTTTTCAAATGAGTTCTTTCTTCATGTTGATGTTGATCAGGAATGCAGAATGAGCTAAGCCTGTCAAAATTATACCTATTTTTCATTCTCTTATAGTGATTCATGATTGATTATGGTCGACCGTGTGTTCAAACTCTATTTTGTTTTTAAATTAATTAAAATTATATTTTAACAGGATTTATGAGTTCAGTTTTACTAAGTTTAAATTGAAGTGTAATATTGGACTTAAATAATTTGTTGATAGCTGTTATCAATTTGAAAATTACAATAATTTAGGTAAAGATTTGAAAATATTGAATCCCAAACAAAAGGTAGTCCTTTGCTAAAGCGGAAGTATGAGGTTACATACAACTTAAAGAGATTCGGTAAAACTAATTAAAAACTTTACAACTAATTTTGAAATTTTTACCACATAAAACAGTATTTGTGTTAAATTGTCTGTTGGGGTCGAAAATTTGTAAAAAGGTAATACAAGTATGTATTTCGAATAGTTCCTACGGACAAATCAGTACAAAGTCTGTCTTATATAAACATTTCATACAGCGTGTATTTTTCATATAAAGCATAATTATTAATTTGCTAATTTTTAAAATGTGATTTATTTTAATGTAGTTGTTTTAAATACACCCATAATTTAATCTTAAATTTTCTCTACTTCTTTTTACCTCTTTTGTGCTGAATTTTTGTTTTGATTTCCGGTTGGTTTAACCAATTAATTACAAATAATATTTGGAGACACACTAAAACCATATTGATGTTAGAAACAGGTTTCAAAGACGTAGAAGTGTAGTAACTATATTGATTAATAGTTAAACCTACGCAAAATCACAGTATTGCAGAAGTTAAATAGATATCGTGTATATGTTAGTAATACATATAGATTATTAATGTTGTGGTAATCAAATTATTCACATGTATACATTATTGCAAAAGAATATTACCCAATTCACTCAAATTACCAAATGAGAACTAACATAAATTATACAAATTTAACCCATTCATGTATGTATCAATTAAAGATCTCAACAAGAAACAAATGTTAACCTCACAATAACCAAGGTTTAATTGCCAATACACAAACTTTAGCAATAAACGTTATGTATAATTAATTGATAATCCAATATCTTTGCAAGCATTCGGTGATTTTGTGATTTACTTATCCAGTTTTGAAGTGTGAGAATTATTCATGAATGAAGATGTAAAATTTTCACTCTGTCACAACTTTATAAGAGCTTTTATGCGAAAGTCAACGGTTATAAATTTTGGATCCAACACTAAAATAGATAAACATAATGACTTCTTTGTCTTTTCCTTGATATAATTAAAAAAATATTTTAATAGCACAAGAATAAGCTTAGCTTAGCCGACCAGATGGCTAAAAAGTGATGAGATGGTCGAACACTATAGTAGTGCAATAATAAATGAACAAAGTTTCTCGTGGTTGAAGGGTTATTTGAGTACACATATATATTATATACATATGTATGTACGAGTATACAAAATATTTTTTTCGAGCCACAATTTTCGTACTTTAAATTAATACAAAATGATTAAAATCAAAATTTAGGTTGTACTTCAAAATTAAAAGATATAAATTTGATAAGAAAAATTCAAAACTCGATTGATTTCACAATCATTTACAATTTTTAAAACTTTAAATTTCATACATTTCGTATTTTTAAAATTCAGAATTTCGTAAAATTTAATAAAAATATAATAATTGATAAAATTCATGCTGACCCAGTAGATCATCAAAATTAAGAATTTGGACTTAGTATTTAAAATACAACTTTAGAATTTAATTCTCGTAAAATTGCATTGCAAAGTTTGAAAAATTTTACAGATTTTTCAAAAAATTTAAAGTTTATAAAGTTTACTTCCTAAAAGTTCTAGTTTAAAATGTTAGAAAAATTTATGTTTTTTAAAATTTAGAAGTTAGAAGGAGCAGAGCACTTTTTATTTGTCAAAAATTCAAAAAATTCTGAATACATATGTACATAAGTATAAGTTATGTTCCCAAAATCTATTTATTCAAACGTCATGTAATTGACTAATTGTTGGGTTTTTCACAAAATGAAAACGACTTTTACACATAAAATCAGACCATAACTTATAATAAAATATGTACGTCTATATTAGCAACCAAATACGTATAGGCAGCGATCAGTTTTCGTACAAGTCTGGAAACACAGCGAAACGCATGGGACGTTTCGACTGTGATATCAGGACCTTGTCAGTGACAACATTGAGGTAGCTATTAGTATGGCGAACCGAAGTTATGCCTGACGAATGGAAGGAGGCCGCGATAATCTTCAAGAAGGGAGACCGCGTGAAGTGTAATTATCGCGGTATAACTGGAATTGACCAGTCAATGATCAGGTCTTTTCGCTGCGGATGATTCCATCCTCGTACATCAAGTGTTCCTGGATTTCCGATAGGCCTATAACAGAATCAATCGAGACAGTTTGTGGTCTACCCTGAGATACCTAGATATGCCAACAAAATTACTACGATTGTGTAGAATGACAGTGACGCAATCTCAATGCTGTGTTAAAGTTGAGAATAGGCAATCGAGAATTGCTGCAGTTAACTCGGGTGTTCGGTAGAGAGAAGCTATGTCCCAGACACTCTTCAATCACATGTTGGAATATATCTTTCATAAAATTGAAACATCTCAGCGCAACATCTTATATCGCCAGTCCAATCAGGTGTTTGCATATGCATATGACATGCGTGATTGGACTGAATAACAACGAAGTGAAGGAAATACTTGATCCGCTTGTAGAATTTTCAGCTTCTGTTGGCCTTCAGATCAATGAGTTCAAAACAAAATACATGATCTCTGGTTATAGGGACAATGGCACAGAAGATTTTAGTAGTGGCCAATGCACGTTTGAGGGAGTGAGAAGGTTGAGATATTTAGGTTCTCTTATCACTCACAATAACAGTGGCTGGCAGCTGGCAGTTGTGCTTTATATCCTCTAGGCCTGTTTTTATGTTTGGATGGGAAAGTTGGGCGCTGACAGATGAGACAACCAAAACGCGAAGCCATCATACAGTAGGCGCAGAGGTCGTTGTAAGCGACGGTGGCTTCACGGTGTAGAAAACGACTTGGCCAAAGATTGTCTCAGACAGTATGCAGACCAAGCTCAGGATCGCAATCGCTAGAGCCAAATTGTTGACTCAGTAATGGCCTTTATAAACTGATTAATATTTTATGTCTTCTATAGTATAAAATTATTTCTTGTATAATTATTAAATTGACGAGGGTAACACAATATTTATACAATCAATACGCTCCCCATAACTATACAACCGCTACTGTGTACAAAACTAACTGTAAATTCTGACAAACCCATCAACCAGAACATTTTTTTTTTATAAAAATTCGCATCTATTGTACCCATCTCTACGAACATACATACATATATGTTTACCATATACACAGACAATCGACATTTTTATACCAATCTAATCTATCCATTAGCATTTACCTATAGGCCCCGGCTACTTAAAATGTATTCAAATTAAATTCGACCTGAAAAACAGAAAAACAAATGAATGAAAAGAAAAACCGTATTTTCCAGGCCCCTTTTTATTTATTTTTGCATTTCAACGTGATAATTTATTGATATTGATTTTCTATTTATTTCATTCTGTTTTATGTTTCCCGCCCGCACCTTCTGTTTTCCAATTTTTGTATTATTTGTTGTGTTCATCTTTTGTTTTGGGAAAATAATCAAATTATAAATTAAAAAAACATTATTTTTAAAAAAAAATGTTCAAAAAATTGTTTGCTATATTTACTACGTTTTTATACTTTACTTACATCATATAAACAGCATAAAATGGCCGAAATATTTTTAAACGATCATGACAATAAAAAAGATATCTCTTATATAAAAATAATTAAAATTTGCATAATATAAAAAAATAACATATAAAAAACATATACATACGAGTATAAAAAATATTATATATACATAAATTAATTGGATATAATCTGTGTACAACATAATCAATCGAGATGGAAAATAGAAAGTGCGGCTAAATCACATTATCAGCCGTTAGTATAAGTTAATGTATTAATCAATTCATCAATATAACAATTTAAACTATTAATTTATGTGATTTGCAAATACATATGTATACTTTTATACATATATACAAATTAGATCGCATGTCATTAGAACGCTGATATATAAGAATGCTGCAAAAATTCTTGAATAATAATAATCATTCATATCAAACATGTTCAACATACGCATAACGTAATTAGCCTACATGTTTCAATCTGATTTTTGATGAAATCATGAGACATAATCGAGACAATCGATTAAAATTATATGTTTCGCGCGGCAATCATTAATATTATGCAATGTTGTTTTTAATTGAATTTCTCTGAAAAAATACCAATCGTTCTCTTTAATTCTTTCGCTCTCTATCTCTCTCAGACGACATAATTTTATGTCGTATTTTAAATACATAAAAATATGTTAAAGTACAGTGACACAATTAGAGTGATTGACACAAGAGTTTATTACAAAAAAAAATTAATGAGTGTGGCTTCCCGCTAAACAATTTTACGAATTCGCAAAATACGAAGCAAAAACGAACTATAAACGAACTTTTTTTTATTCTCTTTACTACCACATTCACGTACATTTACATTACGGTATATATATACATATATATATTATTGTGATTCCATACTACTTATATAATTAAATTTTTCAAATAATTTCTAGTAAATTAAAATAGCTATAGTTGAATATAAAATTGTTGTAATTAAAATCTTGTATTATTTATTGATAATATTTAGTGTTAATATTTAGTGTTAATTTTAGTAAATCAAGTAAGTCATAATTTATATTGTAAGTTTATATTGTCAGTTGAATTTATATTCAAAATGGAAAAGCGACAATATTATGAAATAAATAGGGAGTTTAATAAAATATGCGCACCAATTCATTTGGAGTACCAGGCAGATGATTTATCCACTGCGGAAGATGTGAACACCGAAATATTACTAGATTTTAGATTTGATACGCAATCCGATACAGAAAATGTATCTAGTTCAACACCTATAGACTTTTCGGAAGTGAATAAAGACAGTTTATTACGAGAAATAGCACAGTGGCTTGTAGAATTCAATATTTCTGAGCAATGCGGGAATTCACTATTAAAATTGCTTCGGAAGCACAATCTTAACGTGCCCCAAGATGTAAGAACTTTAAAAAGAAGTTCCACAAAACCCTGTGAAATAATTAGTGTGAGCAATGGAAATTATACCCACATCGGTTTACAGCACAATCTAGAAAATTTTCTGGAAAATAATAATTATGAGAGAGACGAGATAACTGTAGATATCGGAATCGACGGAGTCCCCTTGGTAAAGAGTTCGAATAGTCGGCTGTGGCCAATCCTTGGGAACATCCCATCATACAAGAAAGTGTTTACCATCGGAATATACCATGGGAATAAAAAGCCAACGTGCGCTGATGCCTTTCTGAAGATGTTTATCAACGAGGCCAAATATTTATATCAAAATGGGATAAAATATAAAGGAAAAACATATAAATTTTCTTTGAGAGCATTTATTTGCGATGCTCCAGCTCGCGCATTTATATTAGGTAACTATTATTTATTTTGTATTAATAATAATAAATTAATTAATTTGACCAAATATGTTTTCAGGCGTTAAAACTCATTCGGGCTACTTTAGCTGCACAAAATGTCAAATAAAAGGGATCTATATGGAACATAAAGTATGTTTTCCAGGAATCGAAAACGTACTACGAACTGACCAACAATTTACAGAAAAAAGTCAAAAGGAACATCATCTAAAACTAAGCATATTATTGGAATCAATGAATATTGGATTAGTCACAAAATTCCCCATAGATAATATGCACTGTACATTGTTGGGTGTAACTCGACAACTTCTACACCTACTTAAAACCAAAAAAGGAAAAGAATTTTCTTTGAAAAAGAACGCTTTAGCGGTTATAAATGAAAATCTAAAAGCCATAAGACCTTGTATTCCATTTGAGTTTGCTCGAAAGCAAAGGACTCTAGAAGAACTACAACACTGGAAAGCAACAGAATTCAGGCTGTTCCTAATGTACACTGGTGTTGTGGCTGTTAAAGAAATACTGCCAGATAAATACTACACTCATTTTTTACTTCTCGTTTGTGGAATCAGGATACTATGTCATCCTGACCATTCGTTGATTAATAATCAATGTGCAGCCGACATGTTAACAGAATTTGTAAAGAATTTTTCCGTTTTATATGGTAACGAAAATACATCATACAATGTGCACAGTCTGCTTCATTTGTCAGAGGATGTAAAATTATACGGTCCTTTAGATAGCTTTAGTGCTTTCCGGTTTGAAAATTTTCTGCAAAAATTAAAAACAATGGTTAAGAAAGGATCATTTCCGTTGCAGCAGGTTGTCAATAAAATTAAAGAAATTGAAGAATTCCAAGCATCGCCTGAAGAAAAAATGTATACAACATTTAAATTGGCTGCTGTGTTTCCCAACAATTATTGTATGATCCAAAACCAGATCATGAAAATACATACAATTGATGAGGACACCGTAACTGGAACATTCCTTAAAAATACGATCAATTATTTCAGCTATCCAATAGATTCGGCTAATGTGGGAATTTATTGCATGGATTCTGTAATCGAGGAAAATTATAGAGAACTGCAAACTTTCAAAATTTCCAATATTAAAAATAAAATTATGAGAATAACAACGAAATCAAACTTTGTCTATATTTCGTTACAGCATTTAGATTGACAACAAATTCTTCTTTTACAGGATATGGCGAAACATCAAAATGAAAATAATCGATATGACACGGACACGGAGTTGTTTGACTCCGACAATGATGCGAATTACGCAAATTTTCTGTGCGTAAATGAAAATATAGCTCCAGCAACAAGCACACAAATAAATTCATCACAGAAGGTATTTTATTTTCATCCTACAACCTCAATACCTACTAGTGTAGGTGCCGCCAATCAAGCAGCATCATCTTGCCCAATAAAGCCCCAACCTCCAACGATCACGGATGTGCTAAAAACATTGGACAACCATGGTAATATGATCAAAGTACTATTACGAGAAGTAAAATTATTGAGACGAGAGTTAAGAGACGAGCGCAAAGGCAAAATTACAGAAGTTTCCGAAACAGCTGAAACACTTCAAATTCCAGCAACATGAAAACTTGAGTTCTTGAACCTGGAAAATGAAATAAAAGATAAGGCTAAAGAAAGAATTTTGGTAAGTGATTACGTAACTAGTGTTTATTTCTTTTACTAATTAAGTATTATTACTATTTGTAGCTCAAACGGTTCGAAAACGTATCTGACCAAAATTTGGACAAGTTTGTGCGAGCTTGTCTAAAACTTATAATTTCAGACCCAGCAACTACACATTTTTCTTGGTTTGGCCGACATCAAAACATTGCGTTGGAGCAGTTTCATATTATGGTTTTAATTAAAGGTATGCACAATATAGTTAAAGTTAGCCCAAGCCATTTTTTTTCTAGCTGCTAATTAATACATATATTTTTAATACTTCTACAGAATGTGCAATGCGGAAATTCCCAACCAGCAAAAATACAGAAATAGTCTTCGTTATTAAAAAGTGGTTTCAATACGCCAAGGACCGCGTAAAGAAACAGCATAAATAAATGGATTTAGATTAAGTGTAAATGAATTTTTAATTTGGTTTAAGCTAATTTAACATAGTTGTATTTTCTTATTAAATATTAAGTCGACTTAACTGATCGATTATACTTGAAATGTGATAAAATTAAAATTAAAATCGTGATAAAAATTTAAAACTTGTTAGAAATAACTTGATTTAAGTTTTAATTTTACATAATGAAATAGCTTTTTTTTCTTATTTCCAAATATATTTAAAACTTGTGAATTAAAAAACGAATGATGAATTGAATTAGTGATATATATGTTATTTTTAAAATATATAAATATAACAATTTAAATATGCATTTTCATTTATAAACTAGATTTGTCCTCCAACGTTACTATATCGCAAAATTATTGCATTAATGAATCGCGGAGGTGTTACGGTAACGTATCACTTAATATGATACATAAATAATTCACCAAAAACGGTACGTTAATGTATTGCAAAAGTGTTACGTTAACAAATTACTTATATGATATATAAATGATTCACTAAAAACGGTACGCTAATGTATCGCTAAAAGTGAACTTTTTGCGAACTACCAATACATTGACCATACTTCGTTAAAAATTCTAATTATCATGTTACTGGAACATCATAAATGGTTCGTTATTGAGTCGCAGAAATGTTTCGTTTGCGAAGTGTTGTATGAAGAGCATTCTTCGTTTATGGTTCGGAAACGGTTCACCTTGTTTAGAGGGTTTTTATTATGTACTACAGGGTATGTATTTTGTAGTTGCCCGTTTGATAATTTTCTGTTGGTGTACTTAATATGAAAATGTTTAACCAAATTCGTGTATGGATCCTAGTTTCTATTTTCTAGAGATATTTTGATTTAAACTAAATAAATCAGAATTCGGAAAGTTCTTTAAAATTTGATGACATGTTTCAATATTTGGAGATAAAATATCAGGGTCTGACAACAATAAGTCTCTTAAGTAACTGAAATAACAAATTTGAAGATATTGTTACACATTATATATGTATATACGAGTACATACATATACCAGCATATCAACATAATTGACGGTTCTTCAGTTAGCCGATTTTTAATAGTTAAATATTTAACCGACTGTTATAAATTTATTTCTTTATATCGAAATATTTCCTTATTAGTTATTCATTAGTTAAATGTCATTTTGAAACTCGACACTACAGTCATTTAGATTTTTAACATGCAGAGAAACAAGTCAGACTACGATAAGAACTCGAGGTTTTAACAGAAACATTTATTGCATTAAGTAATATTATAATTTTGATGATCTTCTGTCCACTAAAATCATTTATCAACTTAGAAATAAAAATATTCTAAGTAACTGAAGTAAAATTTCGAATTCGAAAAGTTTCATACATAAAGCTCACACTGTACTTAAACTTCCAGCGTTTAAAGATCGATAAAATCATAAAATTCCAAGAATTCTGTATATTATAAAACTCTTAAGACCTGTACAATTTCAAAAACATTAAGAATTCGTAGCTTTAATTTATCTACATTATCAGAATTCATAAGATTAAATTCAGCAAACTAACTGAAATAGTCGAAAATGCTATAAAACTTTTGTAATTCCAAACCTCTTGGAATCCCTAGAATAATTAATTTACTAAGAATCTCAGTTAAATTAGTTTGTTCGAATTATTTTACTCCAGCGACTACAATATTTATGGAACTGATTTATGAAAATCACAATCTTTAATTCAGAACTGTATTTTTCAAAAATTCTATTTGAACGTAAAATAACTGATTAAATTTATCACATTATCAGTTGGTAGCTTAAAATATATTGCCTAATCAAAGATTTTAATACAGATTATTATTGCGTACAACATTTTTGACAAGTTCATCCTGTATATACATACAACGGGTGGAACTTACCATACTGCACATTTCATACAAGTAAATATATTATATTGTTATCATCATCGCTTAAAATCGATAACAAACGCAAACAATAAACAGAATTATATTGCATGCCAAATTGTAAACATAATGACCATTGAATCGGTGCAGTATATATACATTATATAATAATCAATAAATAACAATAATTTGACAGTTGATATAGGAAAAAAAATAATAATAAATATTCACGATGTGGAACGACCTTTGAAATCAACATCACAAGGTTGTGGATTGCACTTAGATATTTTATTGAACGAATTCACACATCACCAAACCACCAGTTCAATCTAATGTCTGTCTGTATATATTCATATATTATACTTAAAAATAGAGTTATTTACGTAAATAATACTTTAGGTATATGCCATCAATAAATTAGACGAATCAAAAAAAAAATTAAAAAACTCTCAACTGACGTAACAAAACAAATAATATACATATTGAATCTATTTATAGTGGAAACAATTATGTATTTGTTTTATGCTGTTTGGTTCTTATGGGGAATACTCATGTATATAGACTTCATTCGAGACCTGTATATAAAGAAAAAATATATATTACATAGGGAGCGATTTCATTATATGTAGTATATATAATGATGTTAGTCTATCTACATATACATATATAATATACAGAAATGTTTTTGAGAATTGATTTGCTTTGTTTTTGTGGTTGGCTTGCATGCGAGATGATTATTTACACACTACATAATCTAATTTTATATAATCTAATTGGTACGGTTTCAATCATTTTGGAACTAACAAATTAAAAAAATAAATCTTTTGAAATCTGACTGAAAATTTGGTGTGATTATATAAATTTTGAGCATGAGTGATATATAAATATATATAAGCTATTAAAATAACAGGCGTGCGCTATGAAGATTTAGTACTTCTAATCTTGCACGTGATACATTACAACACCATTATAGATACAAAAAAAATTCTGAGTACTTACAACATTTTTGTTTTGAGTTAATCTTACAAAGAATGTAGGTATATTTATGCTGTACTCTATGAAAAGCATTAAACTCATTGAAAGATAACGATTGATTAAAGATGTCGGATTTCCCGAAATATAGCTGATAAAGCAAAAGTCACGTAAATTGTATTATATTATGAATAACCCTAATTACATATCTACATGAAAAGAGTTCGAATATAGGAACTTATTCTTACGAATTATTTAAATATATATATGGACATGCGAAATGTTACTGTGTTCGGTATACTGAGAAATTATAGCATCTAGCCACTATAAATTCTGTCTAGTGTACAAAGAAGTCGAAACACTGCGAAAAATCATATATTTTATCGATAATTTCATACTCAGTCCTTACCATATTTTTAACGCCAATATTTATGTCTGATTTCAGAAATCCTAAATAAAATCAACACTGTTAATTCCTGGAGATATTATTGACTACGAAAAAAGAGAATTAAAGTTCATAATTAACGTAAATGTCCCATTTACCGTCAATTTAGTTACCATTCATATTATTAATTTACTGTTATTTTTCACCTTTCTCGCATGGCCGTTTTTTAGTTTGAGTACTCCTAGTACTCCAGCAGATTGATAAGCATTTTAAATTCTTCCCCTCTAGCCTAGCCAAATTCTGAAGAGACCATAAAATTATTTTAATTGCTATACTTCCGAATGGTACACATTAGCTTCAACCGTTAAGAGTTACGTGCTTTTATCCAATTAAAAATGAATAGAGAAATATGTTACGAACTTGGAAAAAAAACAAAAATATCAAGTTGGGCAGAGAAGAGTTTGCACCTCTTCTTAAAACTTGTTTAGATCAGGCTCTTAAAAGGCGGACAATGGTTTCCAAACGTTAGGATTATACTATTCTTAACTTCTTGAAATACTAAGGCCAACTACTTTCGATCAAACAGAAAACTACAGTAGGGTGCCCGCAAAATCACTTTTAAAAGCTTTCGCGAAAAGACTAACAAATGAAAAACTACTAGTTTAAAAATCTGGTAAATTATGGTTTGGTGATCCTAACGACGAAAATCTATTAATTTTTGGGATTACATCAAAAAGGAATGTGAGAACTTTTTACCAAATGTCTTTAAGACGCCAGTATTATTACAGATTACACTGGATGATGAATTTTGGTCTGGTAGTGATAATTTATTAGATTGTACCATTGGTGAAGGCGGCATTGTCATATTGCCTAATAATCTATTAACACCAGTACTAGATAGGACACCGGCTAATCTAGATCAGACGGTAATTTTTTCGTATATTTTTTTTTTCTTTTCTGGATGTTCAGGATAATAAAATAAATTTTTAAAAGGGGTGGATAATTCTTCTTGGCATTAAAATGCGAAATAAGTTACTCGTATTTATCATGAAGAATTATCCACTCCTTTTAAAAATTCATTTTATTACCCTGTAGTGCAATTTTGCACACAGCGAGTCGCCTTTTTTGAGCAACTTTTAGCTAAAAGCGAGAAAAAACGATTTTGCACAGAGCGAGTAGCCGGTTGTTCTCGCTTTTTTTTTGCGACCATGTATAGTACATGGTGAGAATAAAAGGCGAGTCGTTTTATGAGGTTATGTTGTATGGTATACGTCCAAAATACATTATTTCATTTGAATTTTTGTACGGTGTTATTTATCGAAATAAAAAATTATGACAAGTACAACATTATGACAAATACAATACAATTACAACAAATTGTAATTAATATCAACTACATATTATTGTATAATTATATAATTTATTAAATTTTATTTATATATATATATATATATATATATATATATATATATATATATATATATATATATATATATATATATATATATATATATGTATATATCTATATCTATATATATATCTATATATCTATATATATATATATATATATATATATATATATATATATATATATATATATATATATATATATATATAATTCAATTTTTTCAATTTCTCCTTCTTAGAACACACGCATTCGATTCTGCAATACGTTTGAAATAAAAAACATCACGTTTTCATTGGAAATACTCGAAATTCGTCTTCAAAACAATTTATTCAGTTTTGTAAATCTAAATAAGTGTTCAAAATGATGGCCTGAATTTTGTATTTTTGAAATTTAATAATAAAACTTGAAATTAATTTTGAACACTTATTTAGATTTACAAAACTGAATAAATTGTTTTGATGACGAATTTCGAGTATTTCCAATGAAAACGTGATGTTTTTTATTTCAAACGTATTGCAGAATCGAATGCGTGTGTTCTAAGAAGGAGAAATTGAAAAAATTGAATTTCGTCGATTGCAACGCCATCTATCATGAACCGAACAAAATATTTTATTCAAATCATACGTACTTTTAGTCGTAGAATCCGTATCTGCAATAAAAAATATGGCTTCCTATCTTAGTTTAAAAGTTACCCCCGCCCCACCTACAAAGCGGGGGTGGGGGGACTCTTTTTTTTGCACTAATGTATTTCCCCCGCGGTATGATTAAATTTTGATTATGGACATTTTTTCCGTAGAGTGGCTATTTTTCGAGATATTTGATCGTCTCAGTTTAAAAAAAACACCCGGTATATATATATATATATAATATATATATATATATATATATATAGGTATATATATAGATATATATGTATATATATACATATAAATATATATATATATATATATATATATATATATATATATATATTTATATACATAAATTTATATATGTATATATGTATATATATATATATATATATATATATATATATATATATATATATATATATATATATATATATAATATATATATATATATATATATATATATATATATATATATATATATATATATATATATATATATATATATACATATATATATATATATATATATATATATATATATATATATATATATATATATATATATATATAAATATATACATATACAAATATTCTTATATATATTATATTAGTATATAAATTATTTGTAATTTTTTTTTAAAGAAAATAGAAAGAATTTCCAGACAACTTTACGCATTTTTTATACTATTTTGAAAACCAATGCACTTCACATGGAATTTTGACAGATAATAATAAAAATTATAAAAATAATAAAAAGTTGCCCAAATTTCTCGCCTTTTACTTTTGTCGTTTTGTGCAAAATCACAAAAAAACTGTCGGACAAAACTAAAAGGCGAGATATAGAGAAAAAACTCGCTTCTCGCTTTTTGTGCAAAATCGCACTACTGAACATCCAGAAAAGAACAAAAAAAAATTTACGAAAAAAATTAACGCCTGGTGCGTTTACTTTAAATAAGTATTTTGAACATCTACAGAGATTAGTATTTGAGAAGGAAAAATCGATGGCGAAACAATTAGGGCGAGCGAAAAAAGCAAGGAATAAAGGAACATGAAAGAAACCAGTGGAATAGACAACCAGACTAAACACGGCAACCACAAACTTCAAGTCTTAAAATTATTGAAGCTCCATGCGTTAAACAAATAGGAAAAAATGTGTTCCTGGCGATTTTGTAACTGTGAAAAATTGACCTCAAAAAGAGGACGTAATATGGTACAAGAATGAAGAAAGGTGTAGTTTCATTAGTCCTTCGTCTTTATTGAATATTCGAGGCAGATATGCTGCACCAGAAATTGAAAGCAATCGAAGGGTTTGAATCTTATTAAATTTTGATTTAGTTTATAAAGGATGTACTGAATTTGTTACTTGAGTGCCTGACCATGAGTACAATATAGGATTTTTATTTTTGAATACAATATTTTTATTTTGAATTTGTATTTTAAGGATAATTGCTGTAAATTATAATTATTAGGATGCAAATTTAAAATAAAGCTTGATTTTGGGTTAAAAACAATGATTTGATGTTTCATTTTTGATTTTTTCGATTTAAATCTAGGTTTAATGATAATCTGCCGATAATTAGACAAATCATTTTTTTGTTCCGATAAGATAATAAGAACACTGCAGCCTTTAATAACATACATAATATTAAATAATTATTAAAAATATTAATGAAATTGCATCGTTTTATTATTCTTTAGGTTTCCATTTTCATTAGAATTAGAAAATTTATTTAATTAAATTACTCAAACTAAGAAAAAAATCGTACTAGGAAATTTACTATCACCATAAACTGCCGGTAATTAGGATATTTACTCTATCTCTTTACCGAAAGTTTCAATGTATGTATGTGCTAATATTTTTCTAACATTTGGTTATAGGATTTGATTTATAATACAAGTAATGACGATTCTAAATAACCAGCAATATATGTATAAACATCTTTATTTATTACACAAAAATTGTACAACAGTTTAAAAAAACTATGTATTGCCAATTACACACCCTACTGTGTTTTATTCAACGTTATGCTGCTTCCTTTATATTATCGAAACGTAACAAATCAACTTATCTCAATTAATTAAAGTTTAATCTCGCGCGTATATATAACGTTGCTTTTTTATGTTCAGTGTTCGCAAGACATACCAATTAATTGTTTAACTTCTCATCGGCGCTAAGCGATTTACTATTGAACTTGTATCACATTGAACCTTGACATTTGCATATCGTGTTCGCTGCCACTATTTCGCATTCGTGAAATCTTCTGCTAAATTTAAAATTATTTAACTAATTTTTTTTTTTGATAAAAAAACGTGAAATAGTTGTAGTTTTTGGCTTAATAGCTTTAGGTAGTAGGTTAATGACTTTGTCTTGGGAATATTTATATATTGTTGCGTTGTTGAACATAAATTAAAAGAAAAAAGTCATGTTTGTAACACCATGAACAAGACGACTAGCATGTATTAATGTATTGGGGTAGAGAAAGGCATAGAGAAAATATAAAACGCAGGCACTACAACATACAGATGGAATCGAAATGATATCCACCAAAAAGAGAAATATATTAATTGAACAAACGGGGCGGGATGCTGAAGACCACAAATTAAAATAAATAGTGTAACATTCAAATTGTAACCTTTAAACAATTTTTATTTTGGACGCGATTGAGAAATTTGTGCGCGCGAATTGTTTGTATAAGCGAGTATGTAAGTATGTATGTATAAGAATTGCCCGTTTTCTTTATAATATAATTCTTAAGGTGTAATTTAATAGTTTTTTTTTAGTTTATTTCATTTCATTTGAGATAACTAGTTTGTGTAGTTTTGTGAACATGTTTTTGATAGATTTAGCCAATAAAAAAATTATTTCTATATATCTAGGTAGTATTGTTTTCGCGTTATTGTTTTGATCATGATTATAAGATGATGATGATGATGTTGTTGCGGTTTGTGCTATTTATTGATTGTATATTATATTATGTTTTGAAATGGGAATATAATAAAGAGGTCAAATGCGATGATTGATAGATGGGATAATTATTCTTATAGACATATATACGAACGCTTTCAATTTATAATTCATGCTCCCCGTTAAATATTTTCAAATGACCACACATGGTTACTGTTATTGACTTAAAACCGTAGTCACTATATGGCTTTATTATTAGAACATCAATGTTGCATGCTGATTTTTGATAATAACTTATTTTATTGTACAGTAGACGATATATGACTATAATCTTTAACTAAGTATAATGTATATTTTTTTTTGGATAATTTAAATAAGATAATTATTAATCTGGAACTATATTAGTTATATAGTATCATAATAATATTGTAATATTCATAATGAAAGGCCACCGACCGTTGAGCATAACAATACAATAACAAACTAAATGTAATTCTTATTTCATATTTTCTTTTACTTAAGTTTGACCTTAAAGAAAAAATATTAAAATATAAATATACTATACCAATAATAGTTTGTTATAATAAGTACTTATACATACATATAGGAATTTATACGTGCATATGTATACACAGATACAGCAGAGTTTAAGTTTTAATAATAATTCTTTTTGCTATATTTGAAATTATATTATGTACAATCAATATTGTACAGTAAATGGAAATATTTGTACATTATTTAAGAATATGGCTATCCTGTTTAGTGGGATGGTGCAAGGTTATGCCTTGATTTTGTGCTTTAATGATGGTTGTTGTTTGATTATTATTCAAATTGTAATCAATGGCCCTCGCAACACCATAATGTACTGTGTATAAATTTTAAAGCAATCTTCTCAACTTCTCAAGACTCTTACAAGCTCAATCACATAATTTTGACCATGTAGAATCTTATAACAACTTGGTAAATATTTTTTTCGTTAAAATCCGGGATACTATGCATAAACGTGCGAAAATATGCCCATCTCTATTATAATTGGGGAGATTTGGCACTTAAAAAACGAGTTTAAAATTTAAATTTTCTAATGAAATTTGAAAGCCAATTTCAATAAATTTGATTGAAGCAAATTTGATAGGAAATATTCAAATGCGTAAAATAATTTTAGACACACAACCAAACAATTCGAATAGACTACATTAGATGAAATAATAATCTGTTGAATTTAAACAACGCCATGAGGTTAAAAATTCTAGAAACGATGTTTAACAACACCAAGCCACACTCTTTTGTCAACTTAGAAAGAAGCTTTAAAGATAACATCTTATAAGGTTAAACATTTACTTTTCTTTAGGTCACAAAACAATATTTGGAATCTAAAATTTCTGAAATTTGGATAATTGTACATAATACGTACTTTGTTAGATATTCTAAAAATTTAAACAAACGGAGAAGAGAAAATGATAGATTATGTACAGGTTCCTCAGAGGCACTCGCTTTATAGGAAATTAACGTAAAAACCAAAAGAGGCATAAAATATTGAACATGAATAGTGCTATATGTTACTGATTCATTAGGTAACCGGAAATAATCATACTATACAGAATCATATGACGAACTTATATGCATTAACAATCAGTTTCTTTTCTTTTGTGTTATGTAACACAACACCTATTTTCCGGCCAAATTAATTTTATTTAGTGCTTATTAAACGTTATACTTTTTATTGTATTGTGAATTTTGTATAAAAACGCGAGAAAATAAAATATAAAATTAGAATAAATTTAGAAATAAAACAAGTTGTTTTTTCTCCGATAGTAAAAAGACCTCACCAGTAGTAATCTTTTTACTAGGTTATATAAAGTCTCCGCGGTGGGCCAATCACTCAAAAAGTCGATGAAATTTTGCAACTGGTGGAGCATGACCGGCACGCAAGCTGTTAGGAAATTAGCGGAGGCATTAAACATCAACCACCTGACAGTTTGGAATCATTTGAAAAGATCAGGCTACAAAAAGAAGCTCGATGTTTGGGCGCCCCATGAATGAACGCAAAGAAATTTGATGAACCGAATTGACATCAGTGAAATGATGTTGAAACGCAACGAAATCAAACCATTTTTGAAGCGAATCATTACAGGCGATGAAAAATGGATGAAATACGAGAATATCAAACGTAAGCGCTCATGGTCAAAGGTTTGATGACCCTCCACAAACAACTTAAAAGCCTGGATTGACGGCAAACAAGGTTATGTTGAGTGTTTGATGGAATTGGTAGGGAATTGTCCATTATGAGCTGCTGCTATGGATATACTATACTCGTTCTATATTTTTTATATAGTAAAAAGGCAGTAATTACACACTTTAAATTATAATTACCAACGACGAGAATCACGAGCTATTCGAATCTACTAAGAAACGTATGTTTAAAAGAAGCTGAAGAAAGCTGAGAGTCAACCGATTTCAACCGTCTCAATATGTTAAACTTGTTAATCAAAGGGATGAACTTGTTCTAAACTCGCATTTCTAAATTATAAGGTAAAATTTCCTAAAAGTGATGACAGAGCTATTAGAAGAGTAATTCGATAAGTTAAAGATCAAATAAATTTAAGTGGAAATCGGTGTAAATTTCATTTCTTGCGGTACAATTTCACACGGTAGGTATATTATATACACAGTATGGAAATTATTTTTCATTTTAAATTTCTAACATAATTTGTACACAAACTAGTAAGCAATTGTTTTGACAAGAAACTGATATAAATATGAATTTTTGTGTTGTAAACTTGTCATAAAAAAGTAAACAACAGAGAATTTTTCATTATGACATTTTAAACATGATGTGATAAAACATGTTTTAATCGTTTTTTTTACAGTTTTCTCAAAAATTAAACCGAACAGTATAGGAACCAAGCGCAAATTTTAGCGAAAAAAAAACTCGATATAGGAAAATAATTTTTGTAAAGTAAACTCAATATGCAACCAAAACTGCTAGATTTATTGTTTACCCGGGGTCTACACTATGCAAAATTGTTGAGATTTTCTCTCATGATAATTTATGTTTGTATGTGTATTTTTCAATGTCTTGATAAATATTTGTTAAAAAATTATCATAAGGGCATTTTACTCTCATGATAATTTCTTCAAATGTCAAATAAAATTCGGTGAATACTGTCAGATTTCCGGATTTTTTTTGTTTATTTAATTTTTTTTTCAGTCACATAGTATGTGCTTCGTAAATTTCTAATTTTTATTTACCAGTTCAATGTCTATGTTTAATTCTTTTGCAATTTTTTGGAACGCATCATTTTTTAAATCGGTTCTTTTAAATTGTCTACTGTTTACTTTCCATAGACATTCGTTATTTCTATACATATATGAATTAATTTTATAGTATTTTCTGTATTAAATGACATTGCGAAATACTTTTTTTTATGCCGCTATAACCATGCGTCTCAACACTCGGAAAAAAATGAAAAACATAACCTTAAAAGTGCATTTTAATGTGACATTTCGTAAAAATTTTATGATCATTTTTTTGTGAAATAGCCTCCTGATAATTTGCTGAGAATGTTAAAATTTGTACACACACATTGATAAATTTAATTTCATGAGAGAAAATATCAGCAAATTTGCATAGACAATTATTTTTATATTCATAGATAGTTTGCAAAGTTTTGTTTTACGGCCTGGCCGTGAGTCAATTAGTTAAAAAATTTATTAAAAATTCAAATTTTGACAGAGAATTCAAATTTATTTTTGTGTGTTCATCATAAAATGAACAATTAAATCGAAAAATTTGATTTTCCAGTCAAAATTTTAATTTTTAATTATATTTTTAACTAGATGACACACGGCCAGTAGATAGCGGTACATCCTGAGGTCAGAGGTACCGATAAAATAAATTAAATAGTTTGTTAAAAGCCTACTATGTATGTAAATTATATGTTTTTCTAGCAAATTAGAAAAAATTATTGACGATTGTAAAAGTAGGCTCCTCTTGCGGAAAAAATGATTATTAAAAAGAACGTACCATTTGAAGTTTGTGTTGTTGTTTTTGTATTCGAAATTAGGTGGCTGTGTGTTTTTAAACGGCAATGGATAGATAGTTTTATTATAAACGTCAAGTTTTATTTTTATTTAAAACGTCAATGGATAGATAGTTTTATTTTAAACGTCAAGTTTTATTTTTATTTAAAACGTCAATGGATAGATAGTTTTATTTTAAACGTCAAGTTTTATTTTTATTTTAAACGTCAATGGATAGATAGTTTTACTATAGAAAAATTCCGCTACTTGGAATCCGTGATGCTCCAATCGTCAATATCGAATTTTTTTTCCGCTAAAATTTGCGCTTGGTTCCTATACTGAGTTTATTAATAAATGAAGCTTAGTCTTGTAATCCCTACAAATTCCCAAATATTTTATTAATTTCGAAACACATATTAGTAGAATTTTAGAGAAAAGTACAAATTTAAAAAAAATTAAATATTTCGATTAATTTAAATTGTTGGAAATTTTGTTCTGAACATTCATTGATGTTCCCAAATAACCGGAAAATACAATTCAATATATAAGTTCAATGAAATTAGTCTGAATTCAATAATTTTTACTAATAGTTTGTCAATGTTGAAGAATTTTCAGAGGCCATTGGAATTTTTCATATTTTAGATATTTGAGCACAAAAGTGCGTTTAAGATCTGCGAACTATTTGATTTGGCTGATTTAATTAATAATTTTTGGAATTCAAGTCTTTTCTCACGTTGTTTATTTGCTCGTTATTTATTAGACAAAAAAAATAACCTAGACGAATTCAGCAAAAGAGTGCCACATATTAGACTGTACTCAAGTGAAGAGTAAACCTCACTATAAAATGGTGATGTGTACACTCTTATTTCACAGTATTAATAATGGTTGTGGTATAAAATGATTAAATTACCTACCCTTTAATGAATCGTATCGGAAGATTTAACTTGATCAACATTTTTAAAATTTAATCCTATACCAACCACCTATACAATGGTCAAGAATGCCATCCCATTTTATATATTGATCTTTTAAAATAATTCGACTAAAACTTGATTAGGTTCAAGACCAATTCCCATATCAAGTATTATCGTATTTGGCATAATTGTCCATCATGCGATGGCAATGATAAAATTTCCATTTTAATACCTTACTTATTTAGCCATAAACAATTTAAAATACCCATATCATTTCTACAAATTCAACAATCAATAAAATTAAACTTTTCCATTTTCATCTACATACAACGTATTCATACACAATATATATTGGCAAATTGATTTATCAATCCAATTAGAGTGTATAGCTACATATACATAAATACAAACAAGATTCTTGGTTTTATAATCTTCTTGTTTCTTAAATATACAATAGTATATATAAATCTATACATACGTATAATTGTATAAAACACCGCACAGTGGTGAAACCGGTAAATAATTGGGTGAAAAATGTTTTATATCCTGTTCACCTACATTTCGAACAACAATGAGACAGAAGAATGAGAAGCAATACAATTATTATAACCTTCTTTAATGACGATGATCTAGTTATATGCTATGCCATACCGGAAGATTATTTTCCATATATACTTAGACGCGAAAATATTCATTTAGGATCCTCCGCACCACCTTCGTGCGAGTTGAATACTATAACATTTTCTATACACATTTTGCCGATAGTTTTTAATTGGTAAACGCTTATTTCGGATCTGTTCGCGGTTTTTTTTGCTGTCAGTTGTGTATATTTCTTGTGTTTATTGTGGACTAATTATTATAAACCTTCGACGATGTTTTTTTTGTAAAACAATTAAGTATTCAACAAGATGGTAACCAAAATAGTTCGAAATGTTTATGTTGTTAATCTAATTTTGGGTATATATTATTGTATATATAGTAATTCGGAAAATACTAATTAGGCACTTATCTAATCAGTATATCGCGCTAAATTTAGATCAAATTTTGTGCTTACACAGTTGAGATTCGCGATATAACACGGCTTTAGTAGCAGTTTGTCAAAATACGAAATTAACATTGCAATAAATTAAAATCTCTAATTTTTTATTGCCAAAAGCGTTTTATTGTGTGTATACATAATATCTATACATATCTATATACTTTCTAAACATTCACTTTCTTTGTCTTCCGCAACAACGCAAGCGCGGAATCAATCTCTAATCTAAGTTACATCTTAAAGATTATAATTTCAATTTTATATACACAATATAGTTGTATTGTAGCGGTTCTTAACTTAACTTCTTGATATACAGCTGATCTTTTAGGAAATCATTCAAAAATCGAATAATTCATAATTTCACCAAATTCAGCAAAGATTGATTTACATTTTTGATAATGCAAATGATTCAACAAAAAACACTTTAAAATTAATTCCATTATCTTATCTTTTGTATATATAAGAGCTACAATTATAACGTTTTGAAGTTGTATTTATTCGTGCGCTTTGTTACAAATTGACAAAAACAATCGACTCACAAAAACAAGAAATGAAAAGAGACCGTTTTTTGCGATAAGAGGTGGGTAAGAGATAAGTTAAGTAATATTAATTAAATAATGGCCTCCCTTTAATTTGGTGACATTGTGATAACAATCGAAAAAATTGTCGTTCAATGTGTATTCCCGTCTTCAGAGTATTTCATCAGATCCAGACTAAATATATACCGAACTACTTATATGCCATTCTCGTTTATTATGTCATTTATACAAAAACAATAAGATGATGACTAACTTGTTACTGCTGGTAAGTATATGACGCTTGATAGTGATAATAATTAAACTGTAATTGAAAACTAGAGTTTAGCGTAGTAATTTTGTACACACGTTTTCTCTCTAGTTACGTTTATGTACAAATAAAGGAATTGGAATAAATTTCGCAAATCTCTGCTGGTACATAATTAATAGATTGTTGAACCTGAGATTTCAACCTACACACAATGATTGCATTTTAAGTTTAATTCCTAGAATTGATGATTAAACAGTATGGGGTTTTATACAATGTTACGTATTTTCCGGTATATTTTTTGTACATATTATATTACTATGTATGTACTTTGTTTCCATTAGCATAATTTTTATAAGGAGAAAAATGCATCAGAGAGGAGTTGGTGAAATATTGACTTAATAAGTTTGAATGAAGCAAAATTAATTATTGGGACTATTGGGACATCCAGTCAAAGTTTCTGGAATTAAAATTTGTGAAAACGATCTAGAAAAAAATAAGTCATATTCAGAATGTAGAAAATCAACAAATGGGTACTAAAAACAATTTTTCGCGTCCGTAAATACTGTCTTCTAATGTAGCAGTAGGTATATAGGTGTGAATTACACCCAGGAAAATTGAAAAGGCTTATCAATAAACTAAACGAGGCAATCAAAAATTCAATATTGCAAAATTCTGTTTACTACAAGTTCCTATTTATAGAAGCATTTATAACCTCTGGCTTACCAAACGAGTATTTCAGTTATTCTTATACAGCATTCCATGTAAAATCAAAAAATTCCCAACACTAAAATTCGCAAAATTATACATTTGTTAAACTTTAAAGTTCTCCTTGCGAGAGACTTATTTTAGACTTTTAAATAAGTCAGTCTACACAAAGGAAATCGTCGTGTTGGACCACAGTCTCAGTTTAGTTTGGTATCAGTTGAGGCGGAGATACTGACTTTTATATTAGTGCTATTATTTAAATATTGTATTAACTAACACGTCTTACTTTAATTTAGTTAAGTAGTTTAGTCGATTGATGCATAAGTAGCTACAGCATAAATATACTTGAATATTTCAGAGCAACTCTGTTCAGGATTTTTATTACCACAAGTCAAATGGAGGTTTGGAACTGTAACTGTAACCTAAACAAAATCATTAAACTCCATATTGAGCATACGGTTTGGGGGTTGAGTCGAAAGTTACAAAACATCTGAAAACCGATACACTGCAAATTATGAATTCACAATTAAACCATATTCCCAGAAAGCTATACACTAAATTAGATATGATACATATGTATACTGTACAGTACATATATATCTTCGTATATGATTCCTGTGGAAAATTGTGAGAGATAAGCGTGTTAATAAAATGAATGATTAGCTATTTGCGTTAAACATACCTACAATTAAAATATAAAAATAAAATAAAATTCGTCTATGTTAGCTTCTAAATTTGAATTTAGGTAAACTTGGAAGTTAAATTAACATAAAACAATCATTAAAACCGTTTCCATTATATAAAGTTTGAAGAACATCACACCGTATAATATATACATACATCTAGGTAATTTCTTTTAATTTTATCGGCCATAAAGTATCATTTTATCTATATCATAAATTTGTTTATTTCTATTCTGTTATCTATTACATGTACCGTAAAAACTAAATTGCAAATATAGCACACGAGATAAATTTTTATCATTCTCATCTGTATATAAGATAATAGATAAAAGAATTTTTATAAAGATGATTTCTTTAAATATATTACAAGAGAACAATAAAATTTTATCCGCAAACTTTTTGTGTTTTGATTCATGAAATTCTGAAGTCTGGTCTACAAGAGATTTGACGCACGAATATTTATTATACTTTAGCGTCACTTGACAAATTGAAACATATTCAACAATTAACATGGCCGTAAATTTGTTATCACTGTGAAATTATCATAAAATGATAAAGTGTATATTATATAAACTACATATATAAGAAAAATATTGTGTTTCTTCAGTTGAAAGACGAAAACAATAATACGAATTTTTAATTTTTCATTGTGAATATTAAACATTTTCTTGTCATTTTATTTATTGTATACATATTTCGAAAAGATAAGTGCGAGAGAAATTCTTTATTGTCTATAGCTACGAGTATATCTGTATTTCTCTCTCTCTATATATATATATATATATATATATATATATATATATATATATATATATATATATGTATGTACATATGTAGGTATATCTATATACGTAAGAAGTAAAAAAACACTTGTCTTGTTCATTTTATATTGTATTGTATAGTTGCAGATAGATTCTTTTTGTTTCAATAAAGGTATTTTATGAATATAATTATGTTAGTCTTGGGCAACATGATAGCGGTTACTTACTATTCTCGTGATCTTTGTTTGTTTAACACAACATGCTCAAATATGTATATATGAAAAATGTAGGTATATGTTTATTTCCATAAAAGAACGCTGAATTTATGCTGCACATGAATTGTAAAATTGTGCCCACGCCAGGACGCAGAACGTCATCGAGCCAGCGAACTCGCTGAGATCTTAGGTTAAGTTAGGTTGAGTGGCTGCTACGGCACACTTAGACCGGTGCATTGTGATACCACGGGATCTTATGTCCCTGTTACCCCTGTATGAACCAGTTTGAGCTACTTATGTAGCGTGATATATCTCGCATCTTACAGTTTTCGAGATCAGAGAGGCTGTCCATTAGTAATCTACCCATATATTTATGTCTTCTGTGTGGCAAAGCCGGACATGAGCATAGGAAGGACCCCATGTACAATATCGGGGATCTTCATCAGATCTCGATATTGTACTGAGTTCGGTATGTATCATCTACTTTCCGTTTTAAACCGTAAATCACACGCATGATTCTTCTCTCAAATGTAAGGAGCAATCTCTCGTACTCATCCATCAGCGCCCAACTCACATATCCATCATGATCATAACAGAGCTCAAATATTTCAACCTCCTCATTCCCTCAAACGTGGAGTAGCCGCTACTAAAATCAGGTTTGCCATTATCCCTATAACAATAGATCATGTATTTTATTTTGTACTCTACAACGGGATTTACTATTTCCTTCACTCTAGTGCTATTCAGTCCAATCAAGCATATGTCATCTGCATATGCAAGCGCCAGATTGGACTGGCAATATAAGATGTTGCGCTGAGGTGTTTCAGTTTTACAAAAGATGTACTCCAACATGAGATTAAAGAGTATCGGGGACAGGACATCTCCTTGCCGAACACCCGAGTTCACTGCAAAAATTCTCGATAGCCTGTTCTCAACAATTAACACAGCATTAAGACTGCGTCACTGTCATTCTACACAATCGTACTAATTTTGTTGGGATTCCTAAGTATTCCAGGGCAGACCAACCATAAACATAATTTTATTAGCTAAAATATTGTGCCGCTCCGAGTTCAGACAAAACGAATGAATAACGCACTAAATTTTGGTACTGCGCTATGTACTATACATAGAAGATGAATAACCTGCATGAGAGGCTAATTAAATGACAAAAATTGTGTTTTTCAACAAAAAAAAATTGTAAGGATCGAGCCCCCCGGCTTCTAATTTACACAAAATTCACGTAATCACAAAAAAAAACACGACTCCCAATATAAAATCTGGCATAAAAATCAAATTAAGTTTTTAAAAGATTGAAAAGTTAATTAAAAGAAAATTTAACATACTTATTTTGGATTAAAACGTTAATTTTCTAATTTTATAGTAGACTTCCTCCTTCTTCATCACTATACATCAAATCATTTCGGTATTTTATCACTCATGAATATAATTCGCGTTTTTTTTACATTTCTTCTTAATAGTAAACACACATAATATAGTAATTTTGTATATAACATTAACAACTATATCGTATACTATTATTGATATAAAAAATATTGGGCGATGATAATTTATCTTAAGAATTTCAAATGTCTTGACCTTGATTGGAATTGGTAACATAACAAAAGCATATACAAGATATAAACATTTATAAAAAAATGTGAAGTAGGTTAGAATATTGTACATATGTACGTACATTGTAAGTAACAGTAAGATATGATAATATGCGACATACCCAGAGTAAAATGAGTATGAGAATAATATATGGGAAATTCCCTTTCCTTATTTTTTTTTATAGATTTAAGAATTAAACTACTTATCATTTGTCATTCGGAAATTTGAATAGTGAGCTAACGAAATTGTCATTTGTTTAGTTAGCAGTCGCTCATGTAACTAAAGAATTTTTGTAGCAATTACTTATATCGTTAATTTTGAGAATTAAATTTATTGCCAATACTTATGCTGTTAATTTGTTGAATTTCAGCTACCCTATCTGTTAACTGAGACCATTTGAAACAAACGCGTATAAGTGTTAGTATAATTAAGTATGAACTTTTTAAACTATTTCGACCGTACTAACAGTAAATACCTGTAATCAATTTTGAAAATGGTACTTTTAAATTATGTACAATATTTGCGATGGTTTAATAGTAAAATAATAAAGAATATATATAGGAATATTGAACGTAACAAAAAACTACGAATTCCGAACTAAATTTTCAATTACAAAATGTAATTCGAGTATGTACATATGTGTAAAAAAATCACTAATGAGCGAAAACGAGATGAAACATAGATAATTAAAGTAAATCTTCCAGATATGCAACAATAGTTATTGTCTTTAAGCTGCATCACCTACGTACCTAAGTATAGCTTTTTAATATATGTATGTACAGTGAATAATTTAGTAACATACCTTAATGACTACTTAGCATTCAAAAATCTCAATATACATAAATTCTTTGAGTAGAGAGAAGAATTGGAAAAAAAAATTATGTTCTACATCCAATCTTGTATAAATATGTATTATGTAATTATAACAAGTTAATATAAAAGTTGAATGAGCATTGCCAGCAATTAAGCCGAGTACCCTGAAGCAGGAATATTGTTTTTTTGGCGTTCGAGCGGCAACACATTAAATTTGTATGAAACTAAATGCCATTAAAAGCAGCTGAAGTAATGGATCTACATGATTATAGAGTAAAAGTAGGTGCTATGCTTATTCGTAAATGTTGGAGAGCGGATTAAGCAGAATTTTGACGATCCATACATGGGAAAGAGGAGAGTAGTTTACGTTTATTCAGTGATAATACCGATTGTAGTTCAAATTACAAGCAATTTTGTTAAAAGAATAGTTTAAAATACGAAACAACGTAGATTTAATCTTCTTATATGTTAAACAAACTTTCACTAAATTTGATGATTGAAGAAAGTTTTATTGAATCCCTTGATTCTGTGGCAAACAATACACCAAATGTTGCAACACGATTGCGTTGGGCAAAGCGGTGATTTGTTTATAAATAAGAGTAACTAGATAGTGGCGAAGCGGAACGAATGCCTAATATATTATTATTCGACAAAGAGTATTGTTACTGTACGCTTTATAGTGAGATCTTTTACAACTTAAATATGAATTAATTCATTAGATTAAAAATATAAATAAACGGATCTCTTTAACCTAACCATGCTCCGTGAAATATTAAAATACTTTAAGGATTATCAATATTTGATAAGAAATTCCGACAACATTTCGATACAATTATTAGATTTCATTGCTTTCTTTAATTTTCGTTTAGTTTGACCAACATATATTGTAGAACTAAAAATCGATAGTTATTTACGGATTAGACACATTCGACTTTCTTTATGTGTCTTTTACTGAAACCCATTTAATATTTTTATAATTATGTAAAATAATATACATTGTGATCCTTTAAAAATTGAAAGAGTAACAATTTAACAGCTGTTTCAACCAGTTAAAATCTCTCTATACAATTGTAATACTGATATCAAAAATATTAACAAAGTAGAATAGTTGAACATTTTGCAAACCTAAATAACTCGTTGACCCCACGTGTATACATATTTGACGCAAAACTATTATTAACTTCCGGTTTGCATAGTTAAAGGAACCAAAACAAACCAGACAATCAACAATATATTATTCATACACACACAACCAACCGTTATTCTGATTCGGATTTGATCACCTAGCTAGACATTGACAATATAACTTATCCGAATAGTAGGTGTATGTACTTTATGAAAAAAAAAAACAAAACAAGAAAATATCTTTAGGCGAAAATTCCATCACCAGAAAAAACCGATTCAATGGAAGTCATCACCATCATCCATGCGCGGATTTCATACACACAGAACGACTTTTCTCAAACATCCATTTTTTCCTCGTATTGAACTGAACGAAAAAAATGTTCCGCCCTTTTACTGTATATGATGTACCAAATATGTAATGAGATTTCTTTTTCTCGTCTTAAGTAAGTAATTAAATATTAATATTTAAATGTACTTACAATAATTTGGTTTGAAATTTTGATCACAAATTTTCTTTTGGTTTTGATTTGTTAATTAACTAACTATCCACTGTACAGAAGATAAACAACTGCATATTCCGATTTTACACAAGAGTAACAAAACTTTTTGTTGTATTCAATACAACTTTTATTTCGCTACCAACTCTACACAAAAACCACAACCTTATTTTTTAGCTTTACTTCAATTTTATGGTTTAATATTTCTCAATATAATTAATTACAACTTCACTTCATATAATAATAATAATATATAATTATAAATTTAATAAATATAAATTAATAACACTATTTTCGATTGGGAAATAAATATAAAACAAAAAAAAACACTAGCAACTTATTTTAATACAAAAGTAGGAAAAATATGTAATCACATTTTTATGTATATAAAATTGGGAAATTGTAAATTTTATCACTTAAAACTAACTAATAACAATAAACTAACGTATTGAATAAATAATTCAATAATTAGTTGATAGTAATTTGGCCGGTTTATTCGATTTTAATGTTCTAGTTAACGCTAAAAATTATTTTTCCAAAACACTTCTGATTCTACAAAATCTACACAACACAGAGAAAACCGAAAATCAAGATAACACAACTTTTACGTACAAACCGTAAAATACAAATGAGAAGGAGAAATGAAAACAAAATATACAATTTTTAAGAAACATAGCAAAAAATTGTATTAATTTTGATTAAGAGTGAGATAAGTATATACTTAGTATTTTAAAAAGCGAGACAAATGTGGCACTAATTGTGCTCAACAGCAAGCCTGCAAAAGAGACAAACCAATATAAAGATTATTGGTCATTGTCGTTTCTATTTCTTAATTTAAGTTTTAGCTCAGTTTATTAGCTTTTGTTGCTTAATCTCATATTAGTTTTTGCCCTACGAACAAAGTATTGCTTAATGCATTTATTTGATTTATTTTTAACACGTTTTATACTACATTATTAGTACTATCCAATTTAAGGCCGATACTTTACTGATTAATTTAAATTCAAACCAGCATGCAGAGATTTTCTCGAAATAGCATTGACAATCTGATCAAAATTAATATTTAGATTTTTATAATAGTATCATATTATGATTAAAATATTCAAATTTAGTACTTGAACAAACGTTTATGTAAATCGATTTTAAATTAATAAAGTGGTCAGTAATTAAACTTTAAATATTACTATTTAATTCTGAAAAGTTTGAAAAGAACTTGATAGTTAAGAGTCAACCATAGAAAAAATATAACATAAAAAAAAATAAGAATTTTACCGGAACCAATTTTTTTTATTTTTTTTTTGTTTTGACATTCAAACCATAGAAACATAATAATTCTTATGTGGCAGCGTTTGTTTTGTTTACATTTTTTATTATTGCATAACTATTCATTCTTTGTGTATCACATGAGTATTTCGAATAAAACATTAATTTTTCAATTAAATCAGTTTAAATTCAAATCTAAATTAGGAAAATAACATATTTTTTACGTTATTTTCCTAATTTTTTTTATGTCATCCCTGGTTACCACTTAAAGAATAAAGATTTGTCCACATTAAGTGACGGGTTAAGTGGGAACTAGAGATGACATAAAAAAAATTAGGAAAATAACGTTAAAAAAATAAGAATGCGATAAATGGCATTTCTGTGTATTCATAGTTAACAATTAATAGTTAACAATTGTTGTAACATGAAGGCTTGTACACGAGTTAGGAAATATTTGCTAGGAAATCAAAGCCGGTCTCTCTCCCAATCAAATCAACTAAAATGACGAAAAACACGCCCCTTTTTCTCTTCTTTGAGTTGAAATATATTTAACTTTGAGCAAAAAACTCGCAGACGACCAACTTAATCACACAAAAATTCTCTTAATCACACAAAAATTCTCTCAAAGAGAGTTCGGCTATGATTTCCTAGCAAATATTTCCTAACTCGTGTACAAGCCTTCAGGCTGTTAACGAATTCTTTAATTTTTTAATTTCGAAGGTGTCAGATATGCTTTATTTCAAACATAAATTTTAATTTAGATTTCAAGAAGCACATATGGATGCGTTGAAAATTAAGCTAAAGCAAAGAAAAATAAATAATTACATTTATTTATTTGATTGGAAATATTAACATTTAAATTTGATCGAATAAAGTTTTACTTTATAAAATTTTGATTTAAAAGCCACTCACTTAATTTTAATCTACAAAATAATACTACCTACCTGAAATATCAAGAAAATTTTATCAACACAGATAATACTATAATTATGAATTTCTAGATTTCAAATTTCAATTTTCATTTCAAGATTTTAATTATACAGTTAACAAAACAACTCTTTAAAGTTCATAGAGTTCAAACATCAATTTATTGTTAAATCCCACTTTCAGCTAAATGTTATTGAATTCTCTCATATAATTATGTATTTGGCTTAGCCCTACTGTACAGCTTAAGTGGTAACTAGGGATGACATAAAAAAATTAAGAAAATAACGTAAAAAAAAAATAAGAATGCGATAAATGGCATTTCTGTGTATTCGCCCATGGAAAAAATAACGTAACGTAAAAAATCCAACGAAACCTCGCTAAATTTCATCTGTCACATAAAAAAAATTAGGAATGCGAAATTTTTCGCCCAAACATAAGAAAAAATAAGAGAGGTGGCAAAACAGAAGTTTTGTTTGATATTATAAGGAAAACAAAAGGGAATAATATTTTCATACGGTGGTAGCCATTTTAATATTTCTATCTTATGATTATTTTTTTCATACATATGCATATATTTAATTATATTTCTATTTAATTGTTAATTAAATATAAATAATTTTCTAAAATTGTATGAATAATTTTTATTAAGTGTGGTAATAAATAAAATATTGGAAATTTTATTGTTCTGCTGTTATAATTTGATTAGATTTCATCATAGTTAAAGAAATTGTTTATTAAAATTTGATTTTAAGTAAATAATAGGACATAGTTCACAATATATGTATATATAGTTAACACACGTTTAATTTGAAATCTAAACTGATTTAATTGAAAAATTAATGTTTTATTCGAAATACTCATGTGATACACAAAGAATGTGTAAAAAATGTAAACAAAACAAACGCTGCCACATAAGAATTATTATGTTTCTATGGTTTGAATGTCAAAAAAAAATAAAAAAAATTGGTTTCGATAAAATTCTTATTTTTTTTTATGTTAATATTTTTTCTATAGGTGACTCTATAACTCACTTTAGTTCTATTATTTTCCGTCCTTATAGTTGCGAATTAATGTGTAATTTTTTCCAATGTGAAAAATAATAATTTGTGTGCCGACGAAGGAGCGGGGTTCAGTAAACATGCTCGGCATTTTTTCTTCTAAGGAGCGAAGCAATGGAAACGAAGCGATACTAATACCGGGTTTCCATCGTGATAGTATAATAATTTAATAGTATTATACTATCACGATGGAAACGCGCAGTTGGTAGTATAATACTTTATTATAATATTTCAGTATACCATCTATCAAAAATATAGTAGGTATCAAATTATAATTTTAACAATATATTTCGTGACAGTGTACTTTTTTTTTACAATTTCGATGCGATTGAAGTTTTTTTTGTGGTATTTTGATATAACTAAGTTTTTGATTTACATACATAATTTTTGTGAGTTGATTATTGCAATAAAATATGTTTAAAACATTAAAAGACACATTTTAATATTCAAACAAAACTATACGGTTTACTTCACACTATGTGATCGAAACCCGACTACCAATGATAGAGATAATACTACTATACTATTATGTTATTGACGATGGAAACCCGGTATAAGTGCAGGGTAGTTTTTTGCTCTAGTAAAAAAACTACCAAAAAATATTTGTACCGCAGTAATTTATTGAATACTCGGATTTTTCTTAGAAAAAACAAGCATTGTATCCACACACCCAAGTAACTACTTACTGTCGTGTGTGTTGATGCCGTTTTGGATATAACGATATGACAAATAATTTCATCTGTCACTTGGTTTAACGAAACACAAACATTGAATTGTTTTTTATTGACATAAAAGAAGATACTCCCTAAACTGGGGAATTTAATTAAAATTTTTATATCGGCTCGGGATATAAACATCGTAGGCGTTGGTCTTTCAAAAATAACCTTTCGATTTAGTGCAATTTCTGATTTGTTCAAGATTTCCACATTTTTAATTCTGAGAAAATTAATTAATTCCTCCAAGCTCATATAATTTTAATTCTCTCTACTTTATATCATGAACATTTTAATGCACTAATTTCAAACACCAAACATATTTGAGCAAGCCAACTATAAACATACACACGGTCTATAGGGCCGCGCTGTATATTGTATATGCTGTCAAACTTTTGTTTTTCTTTGGCAATAGCTGGCACCATTTTTCTAAATTGCTACTCTCACTCTGGGAGTATGGGCCGACGCAAAATCATGAGAATTTTCAATCACAAATTCAAAAACTATTTCTTTTAAATAAATTTTTTATTTCTTTCTTTAAGACAGTATTTTTAGTTTTTTGAATTATATTTAATCAAATCTTAATAACTAAATTCATTTATAATTATGTATGTATTATCAATATTATGTAGTTTTTTCATACCATTATAATAAAATAGTTTTTCATTTTTAAAAGTAAAAATATTACATTTAAAATTAAAAAAAAAATGAACGAAAACAAAATATGTTTTACCTAATTTCTATTTTAATTTAAATTAGTTTTTCCGTTTTAATTCGGAAAATTATGTATATAGATTATTAAATGGGAAGGGGAACATCTTCTCACCACAAAAACTGAAAAAAATGAAAACTTTTAAGCAAAATATTATCTCTGAAGTCTTTTCTCCTGCTATTCCTGATTTTTGTGTCGTGCCCCATGATCTGAATGTGGTGTCTCATTTAGAAATCATCGTCTATGGTTGCGATAACTTCGATGATTCCGATCCTTGTCGTTACGATAGTTATTACGGTCACGATCACGATGGTCTCGGTGACGATCAGCATCGCGCTCACGATCTCGGTGTTCACGATCTCCGCCGCCGCCACCTCCACCGCGGTGATGATAGTCACGGTAATATTTTGATGGGCGATCAGATGATTTGTAGAGAAAATCATCGGCTGATCTGTCGTACTGGCGTTTATCGTGGATGCGAGATGTTGAAGCCGAGCCTTGTGGATATTCTGGTAGTGGGATACCGTCATAATATCTTGGTGGTGGTAATGTGTCATACGGCAGTATTGATGAGAATCCTGGTGGTGGAGCATACGGCATTGGTGGTAGTTGATGTTGCATTGTGCGCATATAGTCAGCCACGTATGCTTCGGCCGCTGCCGTCGAACTATAGCGATCCCAATGTGGTATTCGTTCACGACCATATGGAGACATGGAGCGTGGGAAACCGGCTGCCATTTTACTACGACTTGTTAAAAACAGCTTTTTACGACCGCGAATCATGGCTAGACCACCGCGACCGCGCATAATTCCACCACGGGCGGGCGGTGGACGAAATACTGGTACAATTTTTTTCTCCTTAAGTAATTTTGATGCTTCCTTTGATTTTTTCAGAATTGGTGTCAGCTCAACATTTTCATCTTCGGGAAACAGGCGACACAATTCTGAACCTACTTTTGGTTCAATTTCTTGGCCATCGCGGCCAATTTTCACCGGCTTACCATCGTTCCACGGATTAAATAAATGTCCAGTGCATGTGAACGATAATTCCTTCTTACATATCCAGTCTACTTTGAAATAACCACCAAGTGCTTTGGCAGATAATCCCGGTGGTAACACCCATTGCACACCTTGGCCATCCCGTTTAGATTCGCTATTCATACGAGCGAATCCCGCAAATTTGCCACTTTCTTTGACCGAGAATATCAGTAGCACGTTACGTGATTCCCGAAATGCTAAATTCAGATTCGCCTCATTTTGGGGTAACGTTGACCAAACCCCTTTAGACTTTGATAGCGTTATGTTGTCCGCGTTATTCGATTTGATAACGAAAAACCGGGTATCCCTAAATAAATAATTTAGCTTTGTCATATAATCATAAGACTTTGACGACGAATTGCTTAGCTTTTCCTTATTGTTAACGGTTTTGTTCCTTTTTAAATCAGGACTACGAGATTTTGATTTATTATTGTGATTTTCATTGGGTCCGCTCCCATTTTTCGTACTATTTGCATCATCACCGGCTGCTGAGCTACCACCACCACCACTACCTCCACCTCCGCCACCACTATCGGAATGGCCTCGTTTCAAATTAGTCCGACGAGTTTTGGGACTAACTGATGATTCTGTACTAACACTACTAATACTAGGTCCTGTATTTGATGAACTACTAGATGTACCTGAAGCTTCACTCCGGGTATCAAATGAATCCTCGAGGAGATCATCAGCTATATCTGCTTCAGTCTCATCAAGACCTAAATTTACAGCATCCAAATCGGCCATTTTTGATTTATATTCAATACACTTCTGCACTCTAGATTCTTTCCTTTTGCTACTCCGCACACTGTATATGCTGCTGCTGCACACACTAACAACACACCGTATATACGGTCTCGTGTACTGTATACTTTTTCTTCTCCAAAAATATTTGATTTTTTTGTTTTCTAATTTCGCGTCAAACACTTCATATTCATTTGGATGCGATTATTTAGGTGATAAACGCACAATTGGCGAAATCATTCGCATAAATATGATTGCTTTTAATTTAACTCTAGCACTATTTTTGTTTGATAATGATTTTTGCAATGTTCAGGCGTTTTTTTTTTTTGATGTTTTGTGTCAGTTCTCGTAGATTTTTTTGAACAGGTGTAGCAATATTATAAAAAATAAGATAAATATTCCCTAGTGGCATTAGACGCTTACTCGAATTGGTAGTTTTGTATTGACATCTAGGCATGAATAGTAAAACTAAGTGCTGTGAAAAATAAATTATTATTTATTTTAGTTTAAATCGGATATGTATATAAATACAAAATAATTATTCGTAACTCAAAATGTGTATTATAATTTAATATGTAAAATATAAAATTATAAAACTAATATAAACTTATAAAATATGTATGTATGTATCAAATACACACTGCCATAATATATTCGAGGCGCTGCTATCGATTTGAAAAGTACTTTACCAATTATTATAGCATGGTCATTGACTTCTGTCGTGTTTTTTTATATGATGTGAAACGTAAGCTATATACCGCTAGCCAGAAAACCTATAGGCCTTGTCGAGATGAGTATGCACTATGCAGTACATGAGATTATGACAACACAACTGTAGTCACTTATTTATGTACTTATGTGTAAGAAAAAATCATTTCATATTGTTTTTGACTAGAGAACAAGAAACAAATTAGAAAAAAAAATATCATTTTATACGCGCATAATAAAATAATAGCTGGATTACATTTTTTTGAATTCTTTAAGAATTAAATTATAGCATTGCGTTTCGGCTTATTTAGAAAACGCCGGTATAACGGATTCCAGCGACATGAATATTTATATATATGTATATATATGTATATATATGTATATATATGTATATATATATATATATATATATATATATATATATATATATATATATATATATATATATATATATATATATATATATATTAAAATTGGTGCTTTTCTTGAATATTAGCTCGGTTTTAATAAGATTATCATCGTTGTTGACTTATTTTTTCAGAAGAAACCGAAACTTTTGTGGAAATATAGACCTTTTCTTGCATATTAAATCGTTTTTTAACAAGAATTTCATCATTTTTGGCCTATTTTTTGTTTGATTTTAATATCAAAATCCGTTATTCATTCCAATTTTCCAAATGCACAGTGCCTAATAAACTATTGGTTTCGTTTTATTCCTTTAGACTAGATAATATTAATGATTCAAATTCCAAACGTTAGAAAATAAAATCAATTCTTGGCTCGAAGACACTGCATTCACAAAGGGTCACTGTTGGTAAGGTTTACGGGCTATGGACGAAAGTGGGCCTCACTTTCGAAAATGTAGAAGGTGAAAAATATCAGTAACACCGTGATTATTTGTCAGAGAAATAACTCGTTTCTCATACATTGTGAAATTATGTCTGAACGCATTTGATTACATATTGAACATAGAAAATTGATGAAAGAATTGTTATAGATTGGTTCCGAATAATGATTAGGGGTAGTCGTAATGTTTTCTTTTTAAAGTTTTCTTTAAACTAAACACAAAAATTTATTAGATCCAAATAAAAATACAAATACATACTATATAAATTAAACAGAAAAAATATTTCTCTACAATCCTACGAGCCCAACTACTCGATATTGATATTTAATTCTTCTTTGCATTCGTTCAGCTTACAATTAAACTCATAATTCACGTGCAATTTCGAACTGGTCATACTCAACATTTCATTTTGAATGAAATTTATAATTTTGTAGTATGCCCGATGCCAACGACATTCGCGACTCTCGTTTATCAGACGATGGATGTACCGCAATTTTAAGTACAGCTCATCCCATTCGCGCGCCACAATTAAATCTCGAGAATTTTTCATAATCATGTTGATATCATCCAGTAAAGGGTTGTCACTGCTGCTGATCCAGGATTTAAGAATGTCGCTCCATTCCGATTTTAGAAGAATATTTTGGGTGAGAGATTGGCGCTTGGGTTTGGCAGGGGACAGAGATACTTTCAATTTAGGTTTTTTTGAGTGGCATACTTCGGATATCGATACTGATGGTGTAGGTCCTGGTATTTCTGATTCTTCGACTGTGATGATATGTTCGTTCAATTTTGTTCCACGTTTTACGATAAACTTTTCAGGTTTAGCGGCTATTTCACGCTCCAACTCGACGCGTAATTTTTGCGGCAAAGCATCCAGGAATTCTTTTGTCACCGTAACCTTCTCTTCTTCCTTTTGTTCAGGTACTCGCGAATCTTCAACTAAGATTGCGTTTTGCTGTTGTTGGTCATTTAATATTTCGGTTCGAATATCTTCTGGAAGTTCAGCCAAGACGTCTAAGTCGATTTTATCGTAGAACGATAATTTTGGTGTGGCACTAGTTGACGGCGCTAATAGTTTCTTCGATGTTGAATTTATAAATATGTGTGGCAGTGTTTTGAAATTCGATGGCTTAATGAGAGCCTGTGGTTTTTTAGCACGGTTTGAACGAGTATTTGTTGTAGCACTTTTTGATACAGGTGATTTTGGGGGACGTCCAGGTGATTTTGGTGGCGGTTTGGCCGGGGATTTTTTCGTTGAGGTTTTTGGTGAAACTTTTTCGACTTTTTTCGTTGGTTCTTCTTCGGTCACAGGTAGTTCGATTTTTTGTGATTCTATCTGTTTATCGAACATTTGAGCTATGGCACTTTGTTTTTTTACTCCATCGAATATTTGAACCGGGTTTAATTTTGTGATCGTGATTCCGATTCCGCGGAGTTCATCTGGTGGAACAGCCATTGCTTTCATGATCCCCAAAACCGATTTTGTGATCACGGTTAGGTTGGATGTAAAATCGACCAATGAAACTGACTTATTGGTGTAATCGCATACGCCATGACCCATGAATTTTGATGTTTCGACAGGTGCATCTTTTGCTCGAACTAACAACTTCAGAGTAATCATTTTACCTTTACGCTTGATTTCCGTGAGGCGACGGTGAACTTCTTCACACAATTGATTTAAAAATATCTCAACTTCGGAAGAGTCCTGGAATCGAATTCCATAATTTACATCGGCTGAAACTGATTTACGTACTTGTCCGAAAACGAGAGGACGAGTGTCAATCCCACGAGAAAATTGGTACAGAGTTTCCCCAAATTTTTTCCCGAATTCTTTTTGTAATAGAATCAAACTTATATGTTTTAGGTCTCCACAGTATTTCCAACCGAAATGCATTAAGCGATTAGTTGTAGAGAATCCAACACCGGGGAGATCAGAAATTAAAATTTCTTTCATAAACTCAGTAATTTGCGATTTTTCCAGAAAAAATTGTCCATCCGGTTTAGCTTTTTTGGTAGCCAAGCGAGCTTGTAGTCGATTTTCACCGATTCCAGCTGAACATGGACATCCCGTTTTCGATATAATCTCATTGCGTAGAAATGTGACGAAGTTTACGACTGAAACTTTAATATCGTTTAAAAGTGATGTGAGGTCAACAAACATCTCATCACAGCTGACTGCTTCTATATCGAGAGTATATTGAGCGATAGTGTCGTATAATATAAAGGCAACTTCTTTGTATCCCGCAAAATCGTATGGAATCGTTTTTAGTTTTGGGCACAATTTCATTGCGGTTCCGACGAACATTCCATTTTTAACACCCATCTTACGCGCTTCATAGCTACATGATGCAATTTCAGCCATTGAACTGGTTTCATCGATCGAGTCAAAGAATTTATACTCGAGTTCATCGTAATTCAAACGACCTTCCATGCGTTTTTTGTGAAGATCGATTTCAACTTGTCGAGTATTTCCTTCGCCGCGAGGTGTAATGGAATTTCCTTTTGAATGGGTTACGGCGATTGGTTGACCACGTAATTCAGGTCGTTTTCGTAATCCAACCGAAACAAAGAAGCAGTCCATATCGATGTGCATAATAACGCGGTTTTCAATTTCTGCAACGATTTCATTAAATTCCCCTTTTAGCTTTTCACGCAAAGGAAATGTAAAGTCAGATTTCTCGCGCAGCTCATTAATATGCTGCTTAAATCCAGCCCCAAGTGATGAAATATGATGAAGTCTTGAATTATTGTAAAATTCCGATAAAAAATTGGGATCTGTAGCAGTTTTGCTAAGGGTTGACGATTTTGCAGCTGGTGGTGGTGCGATATGCAGATGGGACTCATGCATCACATTATCCTCTTCAGTCTTATTCGTATTAATATTTTCAATATTGATTTCTTGTGAATTCCCTTCACTTTCCATTTCATCAGGTTCTGGTGACTCAGGCATTCTAAGTGGTTCAAATTCATCATCACTTTCGTGTGCTTGATATGCTGGCTTAGAATTCGTTTGAAATTTTTCATTTAAAATTTCTAGTCCCTTTGCAATTTCTAAGTATTCATTACTTGTTTTATCTACCTCATTTGGTTGAGGTTTGATCGATCCCTGTCCAAATCCTAATTTAGGCTGTGATGCTTTATGATTTGTATATAGCAAATATCGACTGTAATCCAGAATCCGATTTTCTTTAATACAATCAATGATCCAATCGGGCCGCACAATTTTCGTGCTCGTAATTTGGCGGACTTTGACATCTGGTAAATTTGAAGCAATCACGAATGACGTATTTGATCGTCGGTAATGATGATAAACTCCACCGTAAGTCATCATTATTCGTTTTAATTCATCGGCAGATGGTTTAGTGTACCCGTTAACAAATATGGAAATCCCGTTAAAAAGATCTGATTTCTTGAAAAGCTCGTTCTTCGTTGCGTCGTCATCATACTGCTCTTGAAGTTTAGCGATTTTTGCGTCCATATAGCCACCCCATTGAGCGAAACCATTATCATCACATTTTGGGCGTTTACGCATGTTAACTGATAGGTATTTTAATTATTTGGCCACTAATTATTCACAAAAATTACACTCGTAGTCTTTCACAAACAATAAGCCTTTCACTTTGTAGTTGTTTTTATGATAACTGATTTGACAGTCCTCCCCTAGTAACCGTGTTTTATTAATCAAATTGGCGGGATAAAATTTTTTGTTCGATTTTAGTGACATCTGTAATTGACTGGCACCGTTATTTATTTCATTCGATACAATTTAGGAGAAATAATAAGTAATAAAAAAAAACAAGTGATTAACCATTAATCTTACGTTAATTTATTAATTTGTCAAAGTAACATATTCATCATCCCCCAGTGTAATTCCAGATATTTTCTTTAATTTTTTCATGAACTTCTTGTAATGCTTTTCACGGGTACTCTCGTTAGTCTCTTCAGATTTGAATTTAATGTATTTGTTGATACATTTCTTCCTCAACTTATTTAATTTTAGGGTGTTTGATTTCTTTTGCAGCACGTTTTTGATTGTATTCTCCCATGAAAATGTAACTATTTCGGTTTTCTCCTCATCCGCGATTACGACAGTACCATTTTCGACTTTCTGCTTTTTGAAATGCCCATTGGTTTGTGGTGCCGGTTCAATTTCCTCTAACTTTCGTTTGTTTGAATCGTTTCCATTCAGGGGTTGCCCAGCTGTATTACTGTTTAACTGTTCTTGGACAATCGATTCCTCCAGTAGTTTCCAAATTACCTCATCCTGTCCATATCGTAGCCGTAAACTATTTTTAAGGAAATTCTTAAATTTCGCTTGTTTTCTCGGAACATTATCATAGTTCGCTAATTTTGTAAGAATATCTCGAATATCGGGGCTTAATTTAGACGCTTTCTCTTGTATTACATTTCGGACTAAGTCGGTCCATGCTTGTTGTTTACGTTCACCTTTATTTTGGGCTGCACGTGGTTGGTAATCTTTACCCGAATACTTTTCGGCTTCTGTTATACATTTTATGTGGTCCGTATAGTCCCCTTTGAAATCTTTTTGGCAATCCATGCACGAGATGAAAATTGAGGCACCACGACATTTGGTTAAATAATGCTTATCGACTACTTGCTTTTTAAGTGATTCACCGCAGTGATTACACGCAAACACAACCATAATCACCAAATTTTTTGATTAAATTTTCTTATTAATAAAAAAAATCTGTAGTAAACGACACACGTGAAAATGTTGACAGCAACAAATAAAATTTAGGTTATGTCGTCGATTTGTTATTAATTACAAGGCAATCAAATATTTTAGGTTCGCTTACTTAAACTCTCCAAAAACTACTGTACCACAAAAATTATTATTATGTACATACTTAAATGATCACAACAAAAAATGTAAAATCACCACGAATTACTATTTTTGCTTAACAAAATTAATAAATTATTACACTAAAATTAAGAATCTCCTCTTCTTTCTTCAGCAGGTTTCTAGTTTTGTGAGATAACCGGCTTTATTAGCAAACAAAATTTTGGGCGAGTATTAATTGTATGTAGAGTTAATCTTGTTTTCCCGGGTTATTGTGTTTTTGCTTTAAATGTTAAATATAAATACAAGTAAAACTGTGAGGGTGCTTATTATACCATGGGGATGATGAGGACTAAGTTTTTACTAATGGTGGTGTATCAAATTATGAAAATAATCGTTAATGAATAAAATAACGAAACAACAAGTACAGTTTTATTATTTGGCTACCTTTTTTTGTAGTATCATTTATCTTTTCCTCTATGGAACCGGCACATTATGTTACCTGCACTCAGTGCGTATTATGTGAAACCTAGCGATGGGTTGTGTTAAATTGTAATTTTTTAATTTTATTACATGTATGTGAATATGATTATATGACTTTCTGACTGATTTAATATGTGGTCTTTCTAACTGATTTTACACATACACACTTATTTTAAATACAATAGTTGTTGTAATGTAAAACAAGTAAGAGAGCGTTGTGCTCCTACAGTGGTTTAAACAAGGCGCAACAAAACTGGGTCGGTATTTTGTAATTTCACCATTTTCAGCTTTCGATCGATGATTGTGTCTCTTTTATGATTGTGTCTCTTTTTTACAGAATAAAATTGTATACTATTTCGCTTATCAATACGATTTTTCTATTGCGATCTCCCTCTGTTAGAAATAAATTTGAACTCTATCTCTTTCTTTTAAGTTTTATTAGCTATCGAAAAGGAAACAAAATTAGTAATATTTTATCGGATGAATAAATAGAAATAAAATAATGTTTTATAAAAGCGTAATTGATAAACAAAATACTATACAATTTTATTTTCTAAAAATGAGAAAATAGTGATACAATGATTACAAAATACCGCCCCTAATAATATTTAAATAATTTAGATACTTGATAATTTTACATACATACTAACAAAATGAAAATATGCATCGCGACTACGGCGACAAAAATACTTTAGTTGGTGATCAATTAAATGATACCCATAAAAGGTTACTCTAGTCTCCAATCTCTACACACAAACTTCATGCCATAGAAAGAAAGAAAAAACTCGCATAATACACAAGTACACAACACACAAATCAATTTTCACACACAACACAAGAGGAACGAAAGAAAAATTTTCCAAGTCTTTAAAATTTATTAAAAAGAAAATTTTTGTAAAGTTAATCAAAGTTTTACACATAAGCAAACTATATTTTAATTTATTTATATTTCAAGTTTTTAGTTCAAGAAAATTAAAAGAAAAAACTATAGTGTAGTGGAGTGAGGACCAAAAAAAAGTTGAGACATCAGAGAAGCAAAAAACAAAATGTCAAATGAAAATCGTGAAGAGATTTTGGCTAATTTTCAGGTACGGAAAATTAAAAAAAAACAGGGAAATGCATTTGCATTGTGTCGTTTGATTTGACGCGTGTGTGTTTATTTATTAATTTGATTAATTCGGGAAATAAAGAAACGAATGTATTAATCGAATTTTAAAGGTTATGTTTTCTCGTGAACTTGAAAGTTGTACAATGCGATGATTGCACAAACACAGAGAGTGACTTGTAATAATTCATCATCGTCGTCGTATCTGAATAATTTTTCCTTTGTTTTTTCTAGAGTATAACTGGAATTGATGATGTATCCGAGGCCATTCAATATCTGGAAGATAATAATTGGAATATAACAGTAAGTTTGTCACACCGCATTTAAATAAATCATGAACGGTATTAAGTTTGTCTAATTGGAATTCTCTTTTCCTTATATAGTCTGCAATACAATGTGTCATACCATTAGACACGACACCCGCAGCATTACCTATACTAAATGATTTCAGTGTAGCAGCGAGTCGCGATGAAATCCCACAACTGGTTACATCCGAGCTAGGATTTGGTGCAAATTTAACAAATTTTTTAAATGAAGATGTTATTATGACAGCTCCATCTTCACCACAAAAGCTGGTTAATAATACAAAAAATTTCACCTCCAACATTGGTACAGGCCAATCAACGTCACGCCCCACAGCTTCATCATCATCGAATCTAAATTACAATTTTTGGAATACGCCGACGGATGGAGGCGGTGCCGCCATGCTTAATAACGGTGAAATCATAAATCTGTGTAACGATGAAGATATTACGGGCTCGGACAAAATGTTGGAATTTATAGTGCACTACAAACGGAATATGTATAAAATCGAGTTGGGCGAGTATTCTACGTTGAAGGATTTAAAAACAAAGATTGCGGAAAAAGTGCTAATTCCAAATCATCGACAAATATTAACGGGATGGAAGAAAAATAATTTGTCTAAGGTGAGTGAGTTGTATAATATTTTATAGGGTGAATCCCGGAAACTATTGATAAAACTTTATCAGTAACCGTTTTGTTTATTACAAAATCAAAGTTTATTACAAAAAATTAAAAAGATATAAAAGACAGTTCTGGATAAACGTAGTTAGGTATATTGTATCTAAATTAAATCCATACTGTTTTTTTGACATGGTACTTTCGTTTATTAAATAATAAATAAAGACGATATGTAAGAGAGGATATATTATTATGTATGGCGGAGTGCACTTATTTTGTGTAGTTGGGTGTCACCTAAAACTCTGCCAATAAAAATGGGATAAAATCTATAAAACCGAAATCCAAGCATCTTTGTTTTAGAAAAGTGTTCGTGTCTTACTTTCCGGAGTTGACAATCGATAGTTTGTTGAATTTTGAATATTCCGGTGTGACATCACAGCATTGGTTGCACAAGGGCTATCAAATTTTATCAAAAAAAAATTATCATTAGTATGTAAATGATTATAGTATGTATTAATACTAGCGAATATTCCGGTAACTAAAAGTTTTATCAGTTACATATATAATTATGGAACGATAACATATTTTGTTATTTTATTTCCCTGCATATTTTGAGTTTTAAAAACGAAAATTATCGCTTTTATACGCACAGATCCCAGTACCGAAGTGGAGTTAATAATTCACCTTCATATGTCTTTCCATGCGCATCGAAATATCCACGTGTCACTCACTAGTACCGGTATTAGTTTGAAATATCGATTTTCAACAGTTCAGTTGTAAAAAGAAAAACTTACAATTTCACATTTCTTAAACAAGAATATATTCAAACAAAAAATTATACATTCAATACATCTTTTTTAAAGTTTTAAGACTATTATTTATCAATCTTTTTACACAACTATTAATGAATTGGAGTACAAAATACCGAATTATAAAGGGTACTTGATAATTTAATACAGAAGATGAACATTTCACATGTAGATAGAGGCTGTCTCCTAGTGGACGATTTAAACTATAGAACACATGTGTTCTAAGTTATCAAATCCGGGAAAATCTCTTTATTAAATTATATTTATATTGAATTGTTAAAATTTGGTTTTGAGCATTAAAATTTGGTTTTAGTTCGGTATTATATGCCAATCGAGTTAAAAATAAAACATCAATCTGAGCACGATTTGTCAATTGTCTTCCAATTCATGTGTTGCTACACAAATTAAAAAATAAATTTATTTATGTGATCTTGATCCAGTGCTTGATTACATTATCAGTCATTTTGTGAATTCTTTTTTTTAAATTCATGTTTGTCTCAAAACCTTCCTCCACCATATTTTTTGATCTATTCGCTAGAAAGTATGAAAAACTAGGTTCAAATTATACTCGCTTGGAACCTATTTGTTGTACTCAGTTCATGATTATTTTAATCTATTTATACATCAGTAAAAATATGTATACATATATTTTTATTTGTGTTTTAAAAGACTAATGGATAGATTGTTCGTATACGTATAGGAAGCGACGATCCAGTATTTGTTTGTATGTATAATTAAAGCTGCATAAATTAATTAATTTGAATTATGCTGTCAAAATTTTTATTCTGTGTAAAATCAAAACATGAAACAAATCCAATTCGACTATTACATAGTGTATTCGATACTACGTCAAGTGACTACTAATACTAAAAAAATTACGTCAGTTGATAAATCACATTTTATCGCTCCATTATCTGTTTACGCAACTTAATGTACATGCCCTATACACCTTGATAATTCGTATAGTTTAATCGAAAACATTTCAAATTTATCGAATTTATGTAAATTAAAGGATAGCGATATTCAAACCATCCATAAAAAACAATACAACTCTGTTTAGAATATTTAAATTTCCACAGAGATGAGTCAATTGAATTGTGGGTGGCGATAAGCGATATTTTTCGAGTTCAATCATTCTCAGCCACCTAACTTTGCTAAATATAGTTAAATAAAATATAGTTAAATTTTTGGACATACATACATATATACATTTATCGGAATGGATAATTTACAGGGATTTGTGGTAAATATGCAGTTTTACTTAACAGAAAGCTTATGAAACACTCATTAATATGCCAGTCACTAATTATTTGTAGTTATAATTGTTTTCGTGTTCATAAAAATGTGCATTATATTTTGATCCTTGTTTTAAGCTTTATCAGTTTTTGTAATGTATATACTTATTTGGGCTTGAATTTTCTTTTATGTCAAATTGAGCACCAATTAAAGTTATAGAATTGGATTAGGATTAACAATTTTAAAATTAATGGGGTCAAATTAAATTCCTAAGGTTTATCATATTTTAAATGTTGAAATTTAATGATTGCAATATTTTGTATTCAACATAGATTTTTGATAGTTTCGACTAATAAATTAGAATTTAGATTGTTTTCATGAAAATTAGTTACAAAACTAAACAATTCTTTAGTGGTATTTGAACTCTTTACGAGTATTTAAAAAAAATTAGTATAAGCTTTTGAAAATTATATTGAAATGATATCGAAAGCAAATAATAATAAAATTTAAAAGATAAAGAGCTGAAACACCAATAAGAAATTGTTTTATTTAAAATAAGTGCTCATAATAATTGTAAGGGTGGGTTAGCTAATATGTACAATAACTTCCATGCCTTCATTCCATTTCTCGAAACTGAGTATAATTTTATTGAACGAAAAATTTCACTTGAAACGTCGGTGAATAACATTCAAATCACCGATTTTTGTTCGGTGGCTGTGTGTGCTGTATCAATAAACAATAAATCGATGATTCAATAATTAAAAACCTAACAATGTTGCGGTATGTTGGTTATGCGTATCTAAATATAGAAGTAAAATTCATCATCGTTTGTTGTTTTGTTCTGTGTCGTTATATACACAGATATACTATATCCACAAAGTAACAATATAATTTAACCAATTTATTAATTTCTTGTTATCTATTGACCTGGATCAGTTTTATTATAAAATTATCTTTGAGCTAACTGCGAGTAACTACAAATATGTTTATTTTTGTATTTCGTTACAGAGAGATTTACAGAGTGACTTGTCAATTTTGAATAATCTTATTGACAACAGAAAATCTGATATACACGTAGCAGATTCAAATGAACGAGTGCCGGATGATACGAGTGATTTATGTTCCACATCGAGCGAACGGCCCTCAGATTTAGGAAACAATTTAACGCTTGAAGTATGTACAGTAACAATATGATTGTAGCATGCCATTTCTGTCAAACTGAAATCATTTTTTTTATTTCTATTTCAGCAATCCGGTATTGATTCAGATAACGATAAAATGTTTAATGATTCCGATCGAAATCCGTTGGAAATAGATTCGGACAGCGAAGAATTTGGACCTGACCCGTCAGATCATTTACTGACAAACGATGATGAATATGTTTATGAACCAGAGCAACCAAGACATAATCGATGTTTCTTAAGTAAGTCGAAATTTTAATAATTTGTCTTAGTTAAATTGGTTTAAATTGTTTTTTAAATCTATTTGTTTCCAGTTCCCGATAATATTGACGATGAGCGATTAGGATCGAAACGTTTTATTGCAAATTATACTCAGAGATATACAGATAAGCCACATCCGGTATTTTTTGATGGCAGCCTTGAGCAAGCATATAAGGAAGCTTGTTTAAAATCAGCAAAAGATGTAGGTTTGGGTGGAAATGTTGATTACGACGGAATTTAATATGAATTTAATATTTTTATTTTCAGAGAAAACTATTAGCAATATATTTACATCACGACGATAGCGTGCTAACCAATGTATTTTGTAGCGAACTATTAGGATGTGAAACAATACTAGAGACTTTATCACATAATTTTGTACTGTACGGTTGGGATTTAAAATACGAGAGTAATAAAAATATGCTGCTATCGTCAATAACCGCATGCATTGGAGCAACAGTTGCGATGAATGTACGAAATATTCCAGTAGATAAATTACCAGCAATAGTTTTAATAGCAAAAGTGAAAAGTCAATGTGATATATTGTCGGTTATCGATGGTAATGTGTGTGTAAATGAACTTCTTACGCAACTTATAGAGGCGGTCGATTCATTTTCCGACCAGCAACGTGTTGAAATTCGTGAAGAAGAGGAACGTGCGGCTCGAGAACTTATCAAGTCGGAGCAAGATTTAGAATTTCAAAAGAGTTTGGTGGCCGATCGTGCTAAAGAGGAGGCCCGCAAACAAAAGGAAATGTTAATAAATAATGAAAGAAAGCGATTGGAGTCCGAGAAGGCGGAAGAAGTTGCACGATTTGAAGCAAAGAAGGCAGCAGCTGCAAGTACATTGCCACCAGAGCCGGTGGGTGGTGAAGGTGTGATTACGATAAAGGTAGCAACACCTGAGGGTGATTTCATCCACAGAAGATTCACTGCTTGTACAGAATTAAGAATTTTACTAAATTTTATTGTGTCCAAAGGATTTTTACTTGAAGAATATAAAGTACTTGTATTTCCACGCGTCGATGTAAGTACACAAACCTTATAAATGTCATTACCATTATACTATCATGCTAGGTCACATCAATTACATCTTTTTATTAAATTCTAGCTTACAACATTAAATGACCGAGATACATTAAAATCGCTTAAATTTAGTCCTCAAGAAACATTGAGGCTAGAACAACGATGATTCAGTTAAGGATATAATTAATTTGATTTGATAGGGAAAGAAACGGAAGCAAACGGAAAAATTAATTTTATTAACTAAATTAAAAATATACAATAAAAACTAAACAGAAAAAAAAAACAAAAATTTAATTATAAAATAATTATATATTAATTAATATTATTATTATTACATACAGTTTAATTTAAAAATTATTATTAATTAATTATTTTTTTAAAGCAAACAACAACAAAATTATTATATTATGTAAATCCAAGTGAATTGGCAAGAATACTTTTATACAATTTAGAGAAGAAGATGTGAAATAAAATTGGTTTCGGAGTCTAAATCTCGATTCCCAACCTGTTTTTACTGTTAATTTATATACATATATGTATATCTTCTTAATTAATTATTTTTTAAAATTTTAAGTCAAAAAAAAAATTGAGTTTTGATTTGATTTCAAGGTTTCGTGAAACATGATGCAACATACATTTTTTGTTTTGTTTTTGATTTTAATTTAAGAGAAGCGACACTAAAATTTTGGATTGATGTAAATGGAAAAACAAAAATTTGTCAAAAAACATAAAAAAATAAAATAAATTTATATGTAAAAGGATTTATAGTTGTTTGGTTTAATTTAAAATTAAACATTGTGTGGAACCTAATATAATTTGGTCAATTATTATAACAATATAATAGTAGGAGTTCAGAAAGATCAGCTTTTGGGTAAAATAAATAAATCTAAATGTTATCTAAATGTAACATTTTATTATTATGTATTGATTTTTAGTGCCTCATCAACATATGAAATTTTTACAAAATAAAACCCTAAAACCAGGTACATACATATCATCGATAAGTTGAATTTTTATCACATTTCTCCGAGGCAAGGTTTTGTTTTTAATGCAACAATATTTTAAGTTAAACTCATCAAATGTTTTACTTTAAAAAACATGCAGGCGGTCCAACATTTAATTTTTTATGATAAAATTCGTTTTTCTCATACCATATCAATGCTCGAGGGCTATTTGTATTTTTGATGATTGATTTTAAATATTATACATATTAAAATGGTGCGCTGTAACCACTTCGTAAATTTTGTTGTGAGCCAAAACAGACCACGTGAAGATACACACTAATTTGTTATTCATGCTATAGTTAGCCAACCAATGTAAAGTCCGAGAAAATCAAAATCGATAGTCTAATAAAAGAAATTGAAAAGTAACGTCCAACGTAGGTCTCGAGAACCCACGACCCTGATATTAAGAGACTCATGCTGTACTGACTGAGCCAGCAGGGCCTATAATTAGCTGCAAAACTATAAAAGTAACATTATTCCGAAGCACAAAGTTAATTAATTAATTGCTGGTATTATGTACTTTATAAGGAAGTGGTGAACATCAAAACTATTTAGATATCTTTAAAGATTTTATATCGTTGATACCGGAATAAAATCGTCCTTCTCTTCTTAAACGAGAAATAAGGCTGTGGAACTATTTGTATAAATGCATTGGAAGAGACGCAGAATTCAAGTATTGTCTTATTTAATGCCGTTTTCAACATTTTAATAATTTGAGAAGAAGATTCTATTAAGAAGTGAAATCGTTATTTAGCCGAATACCAGTCTTGAGGCTTAAGTACTGGCTTCAAATGCAGCAATTAGATAGTAAACATGGATTTACTGGCTTCAAATGCAGCACGAGATGACTTGAACCTGGTTTGGTTGAAGTCTCTTGGTCTCGAGTAACTCTCTTTTTTCAATTCTCAAGTCGATCAAAAGTGGTCGTTTAGTTTGGAGCAAGTCATTCAACTATCGATGTTTGTGATACACGTACAAACGGCTGATCATCGACAATTTCTAAACTTTTGAAGAGTAAAATAAAAAAGACCGATAAAACTCACGCAGTCGTTAATGGGTTATGCGGTTAGTTTCATCATTTAAAATTTTGATTTTATTTATATTTTGAATCATGTTGTGGTTCTTAGTTTTTTTTATGCTAAATGTATTATTTGAGATAAATAAGGGGTAACAATTTTCGCTATTTACTAGAAGGCGCCTTAAATTAAGTTTTATCGATGGCGATATAAATTAAAATTTTATCAATCGAATTTAGATTCAAAGGTCTGCGATTGTAAAATATGTATACAGTTGTAGAATGTAACATGCTGACTGTAATGCGTTTACGCTTTATTAAATCATGCAACTAAAATGATGGCCAGCATAGATCAAATAGACGTGCCATTTAATTATATTTAATTCAATGTGTTGAGAAATTAAAAAATGAGTAATTAATTAGGGAGGGTATATTTTGTATAAATTAATCTTTATAGATTACTAATAAAATGTAAATTTATTTAATAATTTATATTAGATATACAAGGTGATTCAAAGCCCTACTTCCGTTACTACTGCATCAATTTAGATGGATGTTGTGTAACTACTGTTAAATTAATTTTTGTCCACAACTACGAACTTTTAGCAAATTTCCAGTCGTAGTGGCACTTATAAGAATGTAAAATTAGAAACTATAGTTGTGTTATTTATACCTTTTTAATTTGGCCACTTTAGAACTGTTTGTTTTAGCACCTACGTTAATGTTTCGCTTAATTTTGCATTAATATATCCTGAAACACATTTAAATTATTTATGTGAACTTAAGAATCAATTATGTTTCCTGCAAGGGGACTGCCCGGTCTTATTTCATAGTTGCTGTAGAAGCGCTTTTATCACGAAGAGGCGCTTACTCCACTTTACAATCTACAAACTACAATGTGAACGTAAAAGGCTTTTTATTTTCTCTCGTTTGTGATAAATTAACGAACGAATCATAGATCTAAAACAATCTAGTGGAAGAGTTGTTTTTATTTACATCTGGTCAAATGTCATTTTGACAACATAAATCACCGTACCCAGTTGTCGCAACTCGCATTTGTTATCAGCAAACGAAGTAAAGAAAACATGGCAGAACTCTTGGCCGAAAACAATATTTGTGGTCAAACAATACTACAAATTGTATCAACAGGAAATGCTGTTATTGCCGAACTGTTACGGTTAAAGAATTACATTCCAGATTTGTTTCGGTAAGTCGAGTATAGTATAAAATGATTTATTTATTTATATTTTCGATGTTTATCTCATTCAAATAGTTTAGAAACTAAAGAGGATCAAACTAAATATGCTGAAATTATATTAGATTTCAGCTATTTTAAAATATCAGAAGCCCAAGAATATAAAATTGAGAGTGACGCAGATCTTCAGGAATTGGACGAGGAGGTTCGTGATAATCACCTCGAACTACTCAATCGATTTTATCTAATCTTCGAAGGTATTTTCCAATACATCACCGAACTAAATTCCTTTATAAACGATCTAAACGATGGTCTGTTCATCCAGCAAACAATCGAGAGTATATTACAGGATGCGGAGGGTAAACAACTTTTATGTGAATCCTTATTTTTATATGGCACGATGCTCTTGGTACTAGATTTACATATTCCGGGATTGATTCGAGAACGTATTTTGGTATCCTTTTATCGATATAGTACACAAAAATCTCATGGCGACAGTAATATCGATGAGGTTTGCAAATTAATGCGATCGACTGGATTTTCGAATAGTGCGAACGCAAAACGGGTACCGCACTATCCGGAAGATTATTTCCAGCGCATTCCAATTGATGAGTCATTTATTGAAATGGTTATTGGACGTTTACGATCCGATGATATTTATAATCAAATTACGATATATCCGTTGCCGGAACATCGGACAACGGCGCTGGCCAATCAAGCCGGCATGCTGTATATATGTCTATTCTTTGCGCCGAGTACTTTGAACACGCAAACATCTCGTATGCGAGAAATAGTTGATAAATTTTTTTCCGATAATTGGATTATATCGATTTATATGGGAATTACGGTGAATCTTATAAACAGCTGGGACCCATACAAAGCTGCAAAATTAGCGCTACAAAACACTATCGATAGCTCTAATATTAAAGAAATTTCAACAAAATATTCGAAATTATTAGACAAACATTTGGTTAATTCGCGTAACATACTAAAAGAAGGATGTCTAACGGAACAAATGCTGCTCAAAAACATCACCAAAATTATAAATCTTGTCCGCGAGTGTAACGTTGTGCTTCGTTGGATTATGTTGCACACAAGCAGCACAACTACAATCGAGAATAATTTAAATTGTTCAAAACGAATTCGTCAGATCCATGACCAAACTGCAAACGATTTAAATTTCAAGGAAATGCATCTGTTCGAACTATTGTTGAACACCAGCCAGCTGGAGCTAAAAGTGCGTGAACACTTAAAATTGATTCTAAACGAAAAACCGAAAAGATGGTATGGATACCGGGATCGTTGTATCGAATTAATCGATCAGCTCATCGAAATATTCGACGATCAAAATAATACGACGAATAAATTTTTCCTAAATGTCGAGAAGAATAATAATCTGAAACTGTGGTTTTGCGAAATTAAAAAAGAAACTGCAAATTTAAACTGCGACACCCCAAGCAATATAAATATATCCGGTAACAAAATAACCCTGTTAATACAGGCGCTGGACGAGGTGCAGGAATTTCATAATTTAGATTCAAATATGCAGGTGAAACAGCATCTGATCGAGATCAATCAGAATTTGTATCACATGATCAATACGAGTAAAGTGAAAGAGGAACTGGCGATCAATTTACAATTTATTGGGGATTTATCGTATGCCTGGAACATTATCGACAATTACACGAAAATCATGCAGGATAGTATAAAAAAGCAACCGAATTTAGTGATTAAATTGCGTGCAACATTTTTAAAACTTTCAAGTGCCTTAGAAATACCACTGCTGCGAATTAATCAGTCGAAGAGTGATGATTTGTTGTCTGTGTCGCAATACTATAGTAACGAGCTGGTGAATTATGTCCGAAAAGTGGTTCAAATTATTCCAAAAACTATATTCGAAATTCTTTCGAAAATAATCGAGACCCAAACACAGGTGATAAAAGAAATTCCTACTCGTTTGGAAAAGGATAAATTAAAAGAGTATTCCCAGTTGGATGAACGTTTCACGATTGCTAAACTGACCTATTCCATTTCGGTGTTCACCGAAGGAATTCTAATGATGCAAACCACGCTGGTCGGTGTGATTGAGGTCAATCCAAAACAGTTACTCGAAGATGGTATACGTAAGGAATTGGTTAAGCATGTTTCAAAAGCTCTTCATAACGGATTATCGTTTACCAATAATAATCAACTCGAATTAGAATCAAAATTGGCCGATCTCGGTAAAATTATGGATGGATATCGTCGTTCATTCGAATATATTCAAGACTATCTTAATATGCATGGGCTAAAAATATTCCAAGAGGAAATATCTCGAATTATCAACTACAACGTCGAAAAGGAGTGCAATAATTTCTTGCGGAATAAAATATTGGACTATCAATCAGTGTATCAAAATGCCACAATTCCAATTCCTATATACCAATCGAACGATAAAATTTCGATTAATTTTATCGGTCGTCTAGCCCGTGAAATTATAAAGTACACAGATCCCAAAGTAACGATCTATTTGGATTTCACTAAAGCGTGGTACGATTATAAAACACACAAGGACGTTATAAATCAGAAATTCTTTACCAAAATTATCAATTCAATTGGAATTCCGGGTCTAATCGGTCTGGACAAACTGTACTCATTTATGATTGTTACCGATTTATCGAAAATGTTACAAACGCTTCAGAAAAATATAATAAAAGAGAAAACTTGGTGTACCGTCCTCGATTCAATCACGCAGGAATTGTATCCGAATAAAATGGTGGTAATGAATCCTGTTAAATTTTTTCCCAATTGTACGGCCCGTTTTAAAAATATATGGCCTCAGACGTTGGATTGGATTTTGGAAATTGGACAGAAACAGATTCTGCGACAACATATATCGTACGAATTAAATATCTCGTGCAAATTTAATTCGAAAAATTTGGAGAGTTCGTTGAGGACGTTCAATGAGTATGCCTCGCAAGAAATTATTTGGTTTATATATTGAATGTTTTATTTATATTTCAGCGCCCTGCTATATGAACTAAAACAAATCGAAATGAATTATGAATCGGGTGACAAGACAACTATTCCAGCTGCTTTGCTCGATGACGTAAACAAATATCTAGAATGCACTGGTCTCTATAATCCATTACACAAAATCTATATAATAACGAAAAATTCTCATTATTTTTCGATATTTATATTTTTGTTTGTCGTCTCGAATCTAAGCAAATTCAAATACTCTAAAACTGTATCGTGTATCATAGCCAAAAAATCATCAGACGCGATCGATGGCAATCCATTGATATTTGGAATTATCACATTTTTAAAACAATTTCATCGCAATATTATGATACTGTTCGTAAATTATATGTGCCAATATGTGTTAAGTTTTATCGACAATCAATTATGGTAAGTGTGATACTATGTAATGTTATTGTTGTCCGCAAGGAGGGGTGCTTTCACCTCTGTTGTGGCTTTTGGTCGAGCTTCTTGTAAAACTTCAAGAATCCGGTCTCATCGCTCAAAGTTACGCTGATGACCTGGTTCTGACAGTTTCTGGTAAGCATTTGAATATCTTATCTGATTTAACGCAACACGCTCTTCTCATTGTAGAACAGTGGTGCTTTGATAAGGGTTTACATGTGAATCCCTCTAAAACTGACTTAGTTGTATTCACAAGACGTAGGAATACTGATGCATTTTCTGTGCCATTTCTTTTTTGGGTGTACGATTTATAGCTCAGCCTACGTCAAACACCTTGGTATTATTTTAGATAATAAACTCTCTTGGAAGTATCATCTGGATTACAAACTACAAAAATCCACAGTGATTTTTTGGTAACTCTTGGGGCTTGCCCCCAAAATGCTTTTTTTTATATACACATCACTGGTTCTACCAATGCTAACATATGCATCTGTGGTTTGATGGCCAGTAGTCAACTTTAAATCATCACTTTCCAAACTCAACAGTTTGTAAAATATCGTATGTAGGGCTGTTACTGGAGTCATGTCTTCGTGTTTAATTCCAGGACAATTCCTATGCATCTACTATCCTCTCTGCCTTAGTTCAAACTTCTCCAATTTGCTAAGGATGCAGAACGCGTGTGCGTGATTTGATAGAATCCAAGGTTTGGACCATGGGGCTTTTGTGGCATTGAGTGAGGAACCTTAATGGATTCCAGCCAAATTTAAAAAATAATGTAATGTTATTCGTAGATAGTAAGCCATGATTGCTTTTTTTTTCAGTCAAAAAAATGAAATTCCTTTACAAGCACAACTGGGATTACAATTTTTGGAGAAATTTACAAAACATGCCGAACTATCAAGAGATATATTGGTGCGAATTATACCGGAAGTTATTCTAAATCAGTATGAATTTTTATCGCAAAAAGTTTAAAAATATCATTAGATGCATATTTTAATCATGCATGAATTCTGTAGTTATTTTATATGTATTTATATTAATAAAAAATTTGAAAATCCAACTACACTATTGTTTCTTAACGTCTTACAGAATGACTAAATTATTTATTTTATTTATCATACATATGATTAGAAATTCTATTTTCTATTCCAGTCATCATCGAAACTAATCATTGAATGAATTGATTAATTAATCTTTTAATGTTTAACAGACGTATACAATAAACTGTTGTTTAATTAGTAAATCTAGCGATACTAACCATCAACTGAAATTGGAAATGTCATGTTTTTTTAATTTATTTGAAACGGGCTTTTATCTTGTTTGTTATTCTACGAGAGCTTACGAATTACCATATTATGTGAACATAATTCAGTATAACTTGGGTCAATGTAATGAGCGATTTTACACACTATAGTTATGCCTATAACACACGTTATTATTTAAGTAGTTTTGGTGTACGACAATAATATGGAAATCACAGAGTAATAAACAAGCATGGCTAAGTAACCTTAAACCCTGCTAAGTAACCTCAAACCTAGATCGATTTAAAATAGTTTTAAATATCTTATATGTGAAATTGGTCTACAGCTTCAATGTATATATGTTGTACTGGATATAATAGACGCAGTATATACTGTGTTGCGTACATTATGCTGCATTTGCCACTCTTCGTAGTATTTATGTAAAATAAATAAATGTAACACTATAAAAAAAATACTCATATTTACTATATACTTGCTACTTTTGAGCAGATCACAACAGAATCGCAAGTCATAACTAATAGGCACGACCAGGAACGGTTTAATAATGTGCGAGGCCCTAGACAATAGAGACTATGTAAGGCCTTAAGAAAATATAATCGGTTTACGTAAAACCTAGGCATTTTCTAGCAACTAAATTCGAACGGAATCACTTACGGTATGACGATACTAAAATATGTTTGATTTAAATTCTGAACTGCTTTGGATAACAATCTAGCCTGTGAAATCTGGTTATCGATTCAGTATTAACTTGAACTATAATTAATTAAACAGTTTTAAAGGCCATGACTGGCCCCTTACTGAGTCAACAATTCGGCTCCAGCGGTTTCGATCCCGAGCATGGTCTTCATACTGTCTAAGACAATCTGAAGAGGCCAAGTCGTTCTCTACACCGTGGAGCCATCGTCGCCTGCAACGAGCTCTGCGCCTACCATATGGTGGCTCTCCTTTCAGAGATCGCTGCACAATTCGTTCCGGATCAGCACGCAGAACGTGCCCGAGCCAGCGTACTCGCTGAGATCTTATTTCATGTACAATATCGGGGATCTTCATCAGATCTCTGATCTCGATATTGTACAGAGCTCGGTAGGTATCATCTATTTCGCGTTTTGGGCCGTAAATCACACGCATGACTCTTCTCTCAAATGTTAGGAGCCATCTCTCGTACTCATCCGTCAGCGCCCAACTTTCACATCCAAACATAACAATGGGCCTGATCAACCCTTTGTAAAGCTTCAGCTTCACGGCACTTGATAAGTGTTTAGATTTTAGCAGTGGCCTTAGAGGATACAAAGAACGACTGCCAGCTGCCAGCCGCACTTTAATATCCTCACCCACACTGTTATCGTGAGTGATAAGAGAACCCAAATATTTGAACCTCCTCACTCCCTCAAACGTGTGGTGGCCACTACTAAAATCTGGTGTGCCATTGTCCCTAAAACCAGAGATCAGGTATTTCGTTTTGGACTCATTGATCTGAAGTCCAACTGAAGCTGAAAACTCTACAAGCGGATCAAGTATTTCTTTCACTCCGTTGCTATTCAGTCCAATCACGCATATGTCATCTGCATATGCAAGCACCTGATTGGACTGGCGATATAAGATGTTGCGCTGCGGTGTTTCAGTTTTACGAAAAATGTACTCCAACATGAGATTAAAGAGTATCGGGGAAAGAGCATCTCCCTGCCGAACACCCGAATTAACTACAAAACTTGTCGATAGCCTGTTCTCAACTTTAACACAGCATTGGGACTGCGTCACTGTCATCCTACATAGTCGTACCAGGTTTGTTGGTATTCCTAGGTATTCCAGGGCAGACCATAAACTCTCTCGATTGATCGAGTCATAGGCCTGCCGGAAATCCAGGAACACCTGATGTACGGGGACGGATGTCTCATAATATTTAGATAGAATCATCCGCAGCGAAAAGACCTGATCGGTGACTGATCGATTCGGACGAAATCCTCCTTGATAGTCACCAACCAAGCCCTCCGCTAGAGGAGTGATTCTATCCAATACAATGTATGACAGTAACTTGTACGCTGTGCAAAGGAGAGCTATACCGCGATAATTCTCACACTTCAAGCGGTCTCCCTTCTTGAAGATGGGGCATATCGCGGCCACTTTCCATTCGTCAGGCATAACTTCGGTTCACCATACTAATCGAATAAGGTCGAAAAGACAGTTCAACAAAGTATCCCCTCCGAATATCAAGAGCTCCGAATTAATGCAGTCCACTCCAGGTGCACGGTTTCGTTTCAATCTCTGCATGGCTTTAGTGAATTCCTCATGGGATGGCTCCTCAGTGCAAATCTCCGCAGTCTGTATTAGAGGTGGCTCAACAACAGTCTGTGACGCATGATGGACATCAAGCAGGTCGGTAAAGTGTCCACTCCATGCGTCAAGTACTGCTCCGATGTTGGCACAGAGGTTTCCATCCCGGTCCCGAATGGCGATTGACGTAGGCCTGAAAGTATGGTGCAGTCCAGTAATTCCTTTAGAGAAATTACGCGAACTGCGCTCATTGCTGAGTTGTTGTACTTTCAGAACCTCGGCCTTCCACCATTCTCGCTTCTTCCGTCTACAAATCCGTTTAGCTGCCCTTCTTGCAAGAGCAGCCTTGTTTTTCCTCGCGATTGTGAGACGTTGTTGCACTTCATTATGGGCTATATTTTGTTGCTCAACTGCAAGACGACACTCGTCATCAAACCAATCATTCTTGGGTTTGACTTTCACTATACCTAAAGTCTGTTGAGCAGCACTGACAACCGAAGTTTTCAGGACCTCCCAGACAGAGTTCACGCAGTCAGACTGGTAATTAGCTTCATTAATGTTGTCGCTGACAAGATCCTGATATCGTTTCTTTTGATCTTCATTTATCAGACCTTCACAATCGAAACGTACCATGCGTTTCGCTGTGTTCCCAGACTTGTACGAAAACTTCCATCGTAGCTTTGTAGCGACCAAATGATGATCGCTGCCTACGTATTTGGTTGCTGACCGATAAGTTCTCACATCCTGCACAACCTGAGCCCGTCCTTTAGAAACTAACACATGGTCAATTTGGCTGCGGGAAGTTCCGCGAGGATGTGTCCATGTCTCAAGATGTATGTGTTTGTGAGGGAAGAATGTGCTTGCTACTCTAAGATCATGAGCAATCGCAAAGTACATCATTCTCTCACCATTATCGGTCGCAGTTTCGTGTCGGGAGTACGGACCTATGTTTTCACACAAGTCGGTCTGATTTCTGCCAGCTCTAGCATTAAAGTCCCCAATTACCATTCTAACATCGTGTTCGGGTATAGATCCCATCAGATCGTCCAAGTCATTGTAAAATAAGTCTTTATCTTGGGGCTGGCTGACTTCTGTGGGCGCATGTACACAAATTATCGACAGGTTAGCTAACTTCATGCGCAAGCGAAGCTTACACAATCGGTTATTGACTGCTTGGAAATCCAAAACAGCGTTCTTTACCTGCGGCCCAAGAAGAAATCCAGCTCCAAGATTTCCAAGGTCATCTCCACTGTAGAACAACGTATAGCCCTGGGACACATGATCTCCACTTTTAAGCCAGCGAGTTTCTTGAAGAGCAACGAGTTCCAGCCAATACTCCTTCATACACATGATTAGGCCCTCTAACGCTCCTGGTTTCCTTAGTGATTGCACGTTCCACGTGCCGATCCTAAATCTCGTGTCCGGGTACTTGAGCGGGGGTCCGGTGTTTTTTTGGCGGTATCCATTTTTCTTTTTGTTGACTTTATAAACATTTTATTTTTTTTACGGATGCGGGTCGTCAGCCCAGCGATCCAACCGTTTAGTCGCCTCCTACGACAAGCAAAGGATACTGTGGTGGTATTCTTGGGAAACATGTTCGTGCAGTTTTGATTTACGAGACATATGAGTGCCCCCGACCACAGGGGCCCTTGGGAACTTGAACTATACTTTTATTTTTTCAATTTTCAGTACCGACCCAGTTCTATTTAAAAATAAAATACTGAATTGAAACCACAATTGTAACTCAACGTAATAATCGAAGCATATGCAAAGGCTAAATAGGCTACATTTTAATTTTAATTCGAATAATCACATAATTTCAAATTAACTTCAAATTCAAATTCAGGCTTTTTCTAAGTTCAATTCTAAATAAAATTCGAAGTCAAACTAACAAATTTGAAAAACTTGGTCTTCTTAATGTTTATCTAATTTTTTCTATACGACGAAAAAATTAAGATTTAATTTAATGCCAATTTATTCAAATTTGATTCCTACTCAAGCTTTCATTTCAATTTCTAATAAACTCAAGCTTTCAGAAAGTTCTTAGTTCCATTACCTAATCAAATTTACTAAGTCAAAATTTAAATTTATTCTGAAATTATAAATCGAATCAAATAACTAAAGTAAAATTCGACTTAACAAAGAAGTCGATAAAATTTATATTCGAATCCAAATTTTAAGTTTACTACGGTAAATTCTATGAAATTTCAATACCAAATTCTCTCTCAAATTATGTATATAGATCTACTTCGAATGTGAAGATCTACTAGATATTTGTAGTTATGCACTCAGAGTGTTGATCCAGACTAAGCTAATCCTTTTCCAGCGATGGAGCTTACTAAATCTATGCTTGTATTTTTCAGTTTAGTATTCCATTATAGTTCTAAAACTAAAATTTTGATTGTTTAAATATACAGTAGGAAAATAAAAATATCAACAAACCATATCGAAACTTAAAATTACAAGTGAATATCTCTAGAATTGGCGGTACACATTTCTAGGGCGTCCAAAATCACATAACTTCTAGGTTCTCTAAAAACAATTATTAATTTCCTTCATAATTGAGTAATCTTCTCTTGGCCACAAAGATAGCAGATCCGAGCTAACCGAGAACGTTTAATTATTGTGTAAATATTAATAAAATTATTTAACAGTTTTATTTTTTGTTATTATGTTTAGTATAAACTGCACATTCATTTAGTGGTTTGCTTAAGATTGTTAAGAAAATTAATTATAATCCTCAAATTATTCATTAGAATCAGCCATGCCAAATAATTTTATGCTCTGAAAATCTTTCAAACTGGTTATTTTAGTTCCAATTAATGTTCTTTAGGAATTTGATTAACAAGAAATTGTAAAATTACATAACTTTAAATTTTCAGGAATCTCTTGTAAAAATTGTAAATATTGATTTAACTTCTTAATTACAATTCATTTGTAAAATTTAATAAACTGCACTGAAATTGTACTGCAGTTTATATTTTAATAATGTTAGAAGTTATTTTTATTTTACAACATTTTTTTAAATTTAATTTTGAAAACAGGAAATATGAGAATTTTAGAAATGTTGCTACACAAATACATATATCAACAATTTTTACAACGAGACCGAAGTCTTTTTGTAATAGTAGCTGCTGTAATATGATATCATTTCGATTTCTTTTGTATAAACATTTTAATTTTATGATTAAAGAGTGATTCTCACTCACTCAAGAGGATTAACTATATAGATACCATTTGCCGTTACGACATTGATGATTTCCTGTTGCCCGTTTAATTGAAGGTCTAAAATTAAAAAAAAAATCTGAAATGTGTATAAGGTCAAGGTGATAATGATTAAAGGAAAACTAGAGAGGAATAGAAATGTTCAATATTTGTTAAACTAGAGGTTGTTGAAGAAATGTGTTAAGAATGATTTTAATAAAATTTGTGCTCCAAAAACGGGCATCCATTGTTACAAGAAATATATGGTATTAAATTGAATATTGTATCTGTAACCGTACATGAGATAATCGACGTATCGCTGTGAGGCATTAAACAGTCACTTCATAAACATATGCTCGATATTGACGTTAATCCAATTATAAAGGTATCTCACGTTGCGCTCTTTGTAGAAACATTCGGAGCTGCCAACGGGATATTGTTTGTTTGACAGGGTTTTCGGAAACTTTTAAAAGTAAAAGCTCTTCAACTACTGAAGTTAATACTGGATGGGGATCAATAGCAAACGTTAGATTATTATAGCAGAACAAGTTCAAATGGTAGCCATTGTGAATGCATACAGATATGTACGTTTACCACCTTTATACAAGCCACCTAAATGTTCAGTGAACACTAATAGCCATTTTATTGAATATATACTTTTCGGGTTCAATAACACGACCTAACACCCAAATCTTTACATATTTTCAATATAAAGGGTATGCACAACGTGTAACATGACCAGTATAGATGGTACATTTCCCAAAATAGAGAATATTTAAGCAGGTACATTGGAAACGGTCTTTATCCATCACAAGCAGGGTATAGTTCAGATGCCGAATAATTTAGTTCACCCGACTTATTTTCGATAATATAAAACAAATATAACTTGAAACAAAATTTATTATTCCAATTCAAAAAGTACACTGCTCACGGAACCCTCGTCTCATGCAAGTTGTGGTTGGCCCGATTTTTAAATAAAAGAGTTAACATAAATCATCTCAAACTCTCTCGATTGATCGAGTCATTGGCTTGCCGGAAATCCAGGAACACCTGATGTACAGGGATGGGCGTATCATAATAAAAGACTCTATCCAATATAATGTAGAACATTAACTTATATGCTGTGCAAAGGAGAGCTATACCGCAATAATTCTCACACAAGCGGTCCCCCTTCTTGAAGAGGGGGCATATCGCGACCACTTTTCATTCGCCAGCCATAATTTCGGTTCGCCATACTAATCGAATAAGATCGACAAGCCATTTCCACAAAGTATCCCCTCCGAATATCAAGTGCTCCGAATTAAAGCAGACCACCCCAGGTGAGCGGTTTCGTTTCAATCTTTGCATGGCCTTAGTGAACTCCTCATGGGATGGATCCTCAGTGCAAATCTCCGCAGTCTGTATTAGAGGTGGCTCAATAACAGTGTGACGCGTGATGAAGACCAAGCAGGTCGGTAAAGTGTCCACTTCAATCGTCGAGTACTGCGTCGCTGTTGACACAGAGGTTTCCATCTCGACTTCGAATGGCGATTGACGCAGGCCTGAAAGTATGGTGCAATCCAGTAATTCCTTTAAAGAAATTATGCGAACTGCGCTCATTACTGAGTTATTATACTTTCAGAACCTCTGCTAACCACCATTCTCGTTCCTTCCGTCTACAAATCCGCTTAGCTGCGCTTCTAGCAAGAGTAGTCTTGTTTTTTCTTGAATTACTTGAATAAACGTACTCAAATGTATTCGTTTTTAAATTGTATGCATATCGGTGTACATATTTTAAAATGTAACTGAATTCATATAAAATAAAATTGGCAAACACTTGTTTACGTGTTAAATTCCAATGTGTTTTACTTATAATGCTCTCACATAATTTATAGTTGATTACATTATTTTATATGAACAATTTATGATATGTACTTCGAAACCTCTTCCTTCCCAATCCGGAGGTGCTCATTATTATTATTATTTTCTTTTAAATTGGGCGGATTACTCCAGCACTCAATGCCACTAACGGGCCCACGGTGCAATACCCGGACAAATACAAATACTTACAGATTAAAAACACCCAACCGTAATTTTTGGTCACCACCGGGAATCGAACCCGAGACCTTCGAATAACAAAGCAAGCACGCTACTGTGCTAACGAAGGCGGCTCAGAGGTGCTCATTAAATTTTAGAATGGAAATAAACCTGGAATATTTGCCAGGATAATTTCCATTCTAAAATCTAATGAACAACTCTGGGAGTGAAGTACACAGCATAAATTGTTTTAAAATAGCGCCAATCCTGTCGACACATATTATGTACCGACAATCGTTTTATTTAAAATTTGTTTTAAACTAAAGGATACAGCTTTTGAAATTCTTCCGAATTTGATCTCGACTCGATGTCAAAGGTAAAAAAACCCTTTACAGCCGTCAGTTCTTAATGATTTTGAATTGTTTCTTAGGCAACACATCAAAACTATTTACCCATTAATGATGCCCGAAATAAAAATTCTTTTCACCCAGAAAGTGTTCTAAAAAGTCACAAAATTTCCCAATTTTCCGAATTTTTCTTTTTCACTCAATACATATGTACATTAAACTATACGAACAAAAAGGAACTTTTTAGTACCATATTGATTTCCGACGTCCAAATTATATATGTGTATATGTGTTTATAACACAAAACGAGGATTTTTTTTGTTGTTATATATAAAATACATAAAAGTACGAAATTTTCCGAACATATCGTGGAAAAAAATTAAAATAATAATAATAAAAAATTCACAAACATACAAAATAATGAATGTTTGTGGATAAGTGAAAAAGGAACAAAAAACAATTTTCCTTTCTTGTGTTAGCCGTATTCGTCGTCGTCGTGTTTTTCCAATTTTCCCATGTATGTAATGTGTATATGTACATACATATGTATGCATGTATAGTATTCTTTTTTAAATTTTTTATTTGTGTGTTCGTTTATCACAGCTATTATAGAGGAACCCTTCTGACTGTTTAGGGCGGTTCCGCATAGACCAGACTCGTAGACGTGCAGAAAATAAAATAAAAATATTGCAAAATTTATTTAAATTAATTTTTTTTTAAATTTTAAGTTTAGTTTTAGTTTTAAAATATTATTATTAGTTTTAAAATAAATTTATTAAAATAAAAATATTTTCGGTTGGAAAAGTGCGGATCAAAAAAAAAGAAAAAAAAAGAAAAGAAAAAATGAAAAAATCGTTCGATTCGATTTTATACATATAATTTTCGTACAAAGTGGATTTGGTGTGTGAAAAAAAAATTGAATTTTTTTTTTATATTTATGAATAAATAAATAAAAAGTAAAAATAGTATAAAAGAAAAATCAGTGATTTTTTTTTAGTTTAGTTTAGTGAAAATCAAAATAATTCGCGAGTAGTAGTAGTATAATAGAAAAAGGATATCAAATTAATAAAGTGGATTTTTTTGAGAGTTTAAAGCGACGAAAAAAATAAAGGAAAATCCATACAAAAAAAAGGAAAATTATATTAGTGCAGTGAAAATTTATATTATGTATATATATTTATATATTATGTTAGTGAATATACAATTATTTCAGGAAAATTAAAATACTAAACAGCTCGGTTATAACCAAACCAAACCAAAAAAAAAGGTGGGTAGACTCATAAAAAGTGGAAAATAATCGTTTTTCTTATATAACATCTGAACACACACACACAAAAGATAAAAAAGGATATTTTTTTCCTAATTAGACGAAACCCGTGATTTTAGTCTCGTTCACAGCACCACACAACCCCCCCCCCCCCAAAAGAATAAAAGTTTTCAATTAATGCTTTCGCCATTTTATTGAATTCGTTTATTAGAGCGCAGAGTTATTTCCATATTTTATCATATATTTTAAAGATGAACACTCTGGAAAAAAATTTACTATTTGTTTGTGTGTAGTATTTGAAAAATTCGTATTCGCCAAATCGATTCCGTTATATTAATATTATATTTGTGTTAATATGTAGCTACATATCTATATATTATGTTAACACATTGTTATTATCATTTATAGGCGAGAATAAAATGGATATATGTACGTAAACCGAGCGATCGGTTCACGCACCACATCGAGACAATATTGTTTAATAATTTTGATGATGAAAAATCGCTATTGTTAAACTATCAATCATATATCTTGTTAGATTTAGCGCCGACTATTGATCAAGCTTTTTGTATAAAAAGCAACGTAAAATCCCCATGCCACAACACCCATCACATTGCCCGATTTTCGCAAGAATACTTAAAATATTAGGGATGAGGTGGTGTTGATATGATGGTGTGGTGGTAAGGAAACTCATTTTGTTTCGTTTTATTATTAACCAACAACTCAGGCGATGCATATTTAAAGGCTCATGCAGTAGTATATATTCATTTACAATGAATAAAATTTGTCGCAAAATTGCTAAATTTGGCATTCAACATTTTTTGTTGTTGTTATTTTTCATTTGTTCGTCCGACGTTGTGTGAAAGGGACTAGTTCTTTATGCTTCTCCATACGATAAAAAAATACAAATAAAGAAAATCTGTTTTTTATATTGAGAGTTTGGTTTATAAATATTATGTATTAACAAATAGGTATATAATAAATAAAAAATAATGTTAAAATAATTTGTTTTATCCGCATTATCGAGAGTAAGTTGGGTTTTGTGTATACAGTACAAAAAGGGAACTTCATTTTATTTATCCCAACGCCCAAAAAAAAGGAAACAACGAAAAAATTTCCCTTTTTCCAACGGCAGTCATGTTCTCATTCTCTCGGAGAGTTTTTTTCTAATACATATTTTTTTTTTTTATATTTTGTTTGTGGGTTAACGAATAAATGTGTGTCACATAAATTTTCTATTTTTACTTCTTTTATACAAAGTTTTATTTTTTTTTTTCGATTTTCTTTTATAATTTAGTAGCTTATATAGAAGAGTATCATCATCGTATACAGGAACATTTTAATTTTTTATTTTTGTTTAACAATAACAAAAATAACAAAAGGAACAACGTTGTCGTCATCGTTGTTACATATATAGATACGATTTAATGTGTGTGTGTGCGGCAAGGTAGAGTGGCGTAGGCGCATTTTTTTTTACATAAACGATGGTAATTCTTGATGAAATTTTCTTGGTGGTGATGGTAATTTGACGTCATCTGTAGAGTAAAAAAAAATAAAACTCGAATTAAAAATAGGTAGGCTAAAACGTTTGAATGAATGTTTGTATGTGTGTAAAAGATTTTTATTCGTGTGCTTTAATTAGAAAATCAAACTTTTATATTTAGTAAATCAATTATTTAAAAATAGTCTGTGGTGGTGTTCTCTTATTATATAGTTGTAATGTAATTTAATATTTTTTCGATACAAATTTTAGTGGGGTGTGGTGTGTTATGTGTGTAAATATTGTCGTAATTCGGTGGTCAGTGACAATGATTGACCAAGTTTTGTAGTATTTTGATCTAAATTTATACAAGGTTAGTGCATGTTTTAAGGCAGTTAATTTAAATTCCTTACTTTAAGTATGTCTATAATTATGAACTTGAGAATGTTTAAAATTGTAGAAAAATGATAAAATTATGATACTAATACGAAATCAAAATCATTCATAAAATTTGGACCAGTTATTTTTTGTTTTTGTGAGAAACTCATACAGGCTTCATGAATCACTAGTTTATGTCGTTTAAAATTATCCAAAATGTAAAAAAAGACAATTAATCAGACGGTACAAAATTTAACTAAAACTGATGATACCCATGAACTCCAAGCGCATTTTGTTGAATCTATTAAGCGATTAATAGTACTCATTGCTTTTTAAGCACATAAATTATACAAAATATCAATTATTGAATACTCTTATCTCACAAGAAACAGGTATAACTAATGAACGTGAGATTTAAGTCGTAAGAGATTATACATGGTAAGTTTCTACTGATTTTGAATAGGGCTATCCATCCAAATCTTTTCAAAGATGCCGAATTTGCGTGTTTCGTTAAAAATATTACCATAATATAATTTTTTTAATTGTTTTAATGTAACATACAAATTTGGATTTATAGAAAATAATTCTTTATCGTTTGAATGATACGATGGTTTTATGATTTTAATTGTTACTACAATAAATAATATTCTTTGAATCACTAAATATTAGTATGACTCTTGCTCATGGCTATAATTAGATGCTATTTGTATAGATATATGTTTTGGTAGTTTTAAAACTGTAAATATAATATTTCAATTAAGTCGAATCATTAAAAAAAATTGGTTCATTAAATAATAAAAACAGGGAATAAACCGCGCTTTTTGATTTTATGATATTTTCCTGGCTTTAGCGATTTTTAATGTCCAATCCTACTGTACTCCTGCCCTATTGTTGCCTCTTTCTTCATAAATATCGTCCTGTGTGAATGAACCTATCTGTGGCCTATTTGTGAAATCAATCAAAACACTGAACAACTTGCAATGCTTCACTTATTATGTGCAACAAAAAAGTTTCGAAGAGAAACTTCTATAGGTAATAGCGTGTTAAAAAAACTTATTAACCAAAGATTTTGAATTGTTGGAAAATTATGGAGAATTGAAATTTATTACACATGTAATTAAAATAATCGGCACATTGTTAAAAGTAAGAATTTTTAATTCTTTGTTTCTCAATATTTCAATCATGATTTTATTTAAGGGTCACTCCACCACAAATGTAATAATTCTATAATGGCCTTGAAAATATTACGAAAGCATTTGAACATTTATAAAATTATTGTTAATATTGAGAAATTCATATTTAATAAAGGAAACAACTTTTAAAAACTTGCAAGAATAGCTATTATCTGTAAAATTCAAGAAATCATTTTGGGATGTTAACCTTAATAATTCGTCATACTCTTTTCAACCAGCCGTTGATGTTTTTCTATGGGAATGTGACTGCCCGCCTATCACTATTGTTTTTTTAAAATATTTGTTCTTGATTCCGACACTGAGCAGAAGAGGGCAAAATAAAAAAAAATCAAATTATAGCCTCATTTTCTATAACGTAATCGGAAGCATGATTTAACCCTATGCTGGACCAGATTTATTGGCATAAAAGCGGAAAAATAGAAATAGAATAACCATTTCCTCTTATAAATCTAAGGACCACAGACTTTTAATCTCTTTTTTTGATTTATCCTTCCCACTTACTTTGAATTTGTATTATTAATGCGTGTTGTGTTTATTTGCGCATTTCATTATTATATTCGTCATTAAACTGCCGCCAATGGCGCTAGTAATCCATGCGAGCCAAAGATGACGACCTTTGGCACTAGTTTGAAAATATTTCACCAGATGTCAGATACTTTGCGAAAACTAAAATTAACGAAAAAGTTATACAGTAATTAGTACCAATATTTTAATATCATTCAAATTCAGTATGGTAGGAACCTCAAGAAAGCACCGTAATGTTTTCAGAAACTATTTTATCATATAAGGGTTTAGAATTTTATGATAACTTTTATGATAATTCTTATTATTGATGAATTATAGTAATTGGAATTTTATAAAACATTACATTTTAAGTGTCATTTACTTTATTATTTTTTAATTTATAAATAGTTTATAAATTATAATTATATTTATTAGGTTAGAATTAGAATTAAAATTTGGATTTAGGTAGGTGTCAAATTTTTAAAAATGATACTACAAAATACGATGGTTTAATTCTTAATTCTTTCATTTTATGGGTAGAACTTGCAGAGTGGAAATATTGAATGATATTAATTGTCAACAAAAATTGTTTAAGAGTAATAATCTTCCATCCAAATTGTGAACTTGCGTGGTTTTGCACCAACATATTTTCTCCTGTCCATTGAAATATTTTCGCACGCACTATAATAAAAAACAGCCGTGTAAAGTTATATTAATGGAAATAATCATCAACACACTTATTGGTACGAAAAACAGACCATACTAACAAATTTAATTTTTTAATCATATTTTTGTGGATGAGTGTAAAAATAATTCTTAATGTTATAATAAAAAAAATTATGTTACATTTTTGAGAGCGGAATAAAATTTAACTGCATCAAGTTGGCCTATATGGCACTATTGTAAAGCATTTCTTTCTCATAATTCAAGCTTAACCGAACAAAATAATATTTTATCAAAGCAATTTTCTGAAAAAATATTGAGCTTTTCAAGTTCAAAATATTAAATTAAACAATGTTAATTACATACATACATATGTATAAAACTAATGACAGCGGTTTCATTTTTAGGATTTTGTATACATTAGATGTAAAACAGAATTTTTATAGTACGATAGTTCAATGATTCTACTTTATTAGATTTACAAAATGTATATAATAATTGTTTTATCCTTAGTTAATTTGACGTTACTGCAATTTTTTATAACTTCAGGGATTGTTCGTAGGCGTTAACTAATATGCAAAATGATTTCTTGGAGTATTTTAATTACAACAAAATAGCAGTTGATCTAAGTAAAACAAAATTTATTATATTTCAGTCCCCATTTCTACCACATTGTGATTTACCTATTTTGCAGGTTTCTAATGTTGTCATTGAACGTGTGGACGAGTTCAAGTATCTTGGAATAATGCTTGATAAGCACATGTCTTGGGATAAGCCAATTTGTATGTTGAGCATGAAAATATGTCCGTTTATCGTTTTGATTAGAAAACTCGTTCCCTTTGTTCCAATGCATGTCTTAAAACCGATTTACTTTTCATTTATTCATTCACGTTTCTTCTATGCCATCTCAACTTTTCGAACTGCATGGTAAATAATTGATATTGGCAAATTAGAAGCTTTTATAACCATTGAGTACAGTAAAAAGCCCAATTATTTCTCTATTAAATATGATGTGTTCACAATCATTTAACAACAATTATTATGTTAATAATAGCTTCTTGACTATAGTGGAAGTTATTATCATACAGCTTTTTGATATTCTAATAAATACGTATAGAAAAGCTTAATTAATTATATAAACTAATATTTTAAACTAAACATGATTTTACAGAAATTCAAGCAAAAACCTTGCATTGAAAATTTGAAAATAAAAAGCTTCCAGCGATTGGAACGTTGAATATCTTATTTTCAAAATTTAAAATTTTTATCAGCATTAAACCAATAACTTTATTTTAGGAATTTAAAATTTTAAACCTTTCACATAAGTCTTAATAATATGTTGATGCCACTAAGAAGCACATAAATTTAATTTTGGTTGAAAGTTTAATCTTCTTTTATAAGCTATGATTATAATTTTCGAAATTAGGCCCGAAAGTTTCTAATCATTGAATACAGTTGATTAAAACCACTTTTCTGTTACTATAAGCTTTTTGGTTTAAGCGTAATAAATACAAAAGCTCAACTAATAAAATAATTGTTCGCAGCTTCTGGAAATATACTTTTAGGATGCTTTTACAGAAGTTAAAGAAAAATGTGAATAGAGTTTTCAGGATGAAGACAATATGAAATGAATGTAGGTTTGGAAAATAAAGTCGCCCAAAAAATTAACGAAAGTAAAATGATGCTCTCAGATAAATCTTATCAATATTTTATGTTAGAATCTGGTTGAATGTGTCATAAGTTTACTAAACGGATTAAATTCTATTTATTATGATTATAATTGACTTAAGAAATTAAATCTAAACGATTGCAATTTTTGAATCAGTTTAAAGTTCAAAAGGCCTAACATTAAATAAACGCATAGATAAAAAAATTTATGAAACCACTAATATTTCATTTTTCGTTTCTGGAATTGATTGCATCTTCTTTTAAATGCTGTTTGAATTTCGTCTTGTACAGTAGTAAAAAAAAATCATAGTCAAATATTTAGCATTATACCTGATCAACAAATACAAATAATAAGTTAAAACAAATTTGTTTTTAAAATAATATTTTGCAGTTTTCGAGTTAACTACCATAAGTTACTGTGAAAATATCTCGTTATTTTTGTGTTAGGTGGAAATCAAAATTATCAATCATACATATCATAACATACATAAAAAATAATCATACACTTAAAAATCGTCGATAAGAACACATTTTTAGGGTTGTGAATTTTATTTTTGAGAAATTTTAATTAAAACTTAAAATATTAAACTTAAGGATACTTAAAAAATTTAAAACCCACGTATCGATGGCCGATCTGGCTGGCTGAGCCTAAAAGTACAAAATGGCCCTTACGATGGATAGAACCAAATATATATGTATATAACCACATATATTTAAAAAAATCGATTTCTTCGTGCCATGAAAATTCTTTGAAAGGTACTTATAAAACAACGCCTGTAGTATGCTGGCTGAGTCTAAAAGTATAAAATGGCCCTTCCGATGGATAGAACCAAATACATATACATATTTAAAAAAATCGATTTCTTCGTGCCATGAAAATTCTTTGAAAGGTACTTATAAAACAACGCCTGTAGTATGCAAACATGCTATTACATTCTGGAAAAAGATTTTGTAGTTAGATGAGTCAAAATTTAATTTCTTCTGTAAAGAATAGTAAAATTCGGCAGATGTAACATCATGCTTTGGGGTTCTATGGGCTGTAATAAAAGCAGCTGATGATTGATGTTGTATACATCGAAATGCATACTGCATGAGAAAAATTAATGGAATAATTTTGCTAGTTTTATTTAATTTGTTTTTTTAAATTTTGTGAAAATAATTTTTGGCGGTGAAGAAATAGGTGTAGTTATAAACAATTTCACGGTGAAAAGTTCAAGTGAAAATTAATGTTAGTTAATTTTTATAAACCATTATAATTCATATTTTTTATAATATTTTTAATTTTGTATATTTATTTTTTTGAATTTGGTTTTCAATACTTCTTGAATTAATGGCCGTAATCAAATAAATTATTTTATTTAAACTATTATTTTCATAAACTGGTTTTACAATAGAAGATTATAATGTTACGGTTCTGTATGGAAGAAATTGTTTTTTTTAGCTCAGGGCGGATAATTATATAAGAACGGACATGCTTTTCAAGCCTGCAATACTCGTGTAATGACCAGTATTTTAAATTTCAACCTGAATTGATACCTTTTATAATTTTATCTATAACACCTCTAGGCTCTAGCACATATTTCATTGTCTGCAATACACCGTAAATATTTCCCATCATCGTAATGTGCTATAATGCAAAGTGTAATATTATAATGTAGAGATTAAAATCACAGTGTTAAGTGAGGACAATAGAATAAAATACTTGTCGTCTATATTATGACGAAAACATAGACTAATAAATAATAAATTTTCTATCAGTAATCTAAATTTTGTTAAAAAATTTATCTTTTTTTTTTCCAACTTATATAAAGTATAAAAGAGTGATTAAAATCTCTGTGTGTAATATAATTTATTAGTATGTATTACACATTGTGTTCAGTTTAACAATTTGTTTATCAACATTATATATCTTCTATAGTTATAGACTATATAGTTATAAAGTTTTGTATCCGTTCTACCGGTATATGTAATTTAAACAATTTATATAGTTTAGATCGCGCAGGCAATACACATAATATTCATACTTTCGGTCGATATAATATTATAACAATCGAATATAAATTTTTTTATTAATGATGATTACGAACAAAACTTTTTATTATATAAAATATAGAAATGTCATGAAATTATATATCAAAAATAAATTATTATTACTGAACAATTTATTCGTTTTGAGTGATAAACTTTCAGCCAGTTAATTGATATTAAAAACAACAACAATACTATAACATAATGTACATATGCCCTTACTTGATTTTGATAAGCATTCTATACAATATATATAAAATATTTTATTGTTAGCAAAAACTTCTTAATGACCTTTAAATGTCGCATTATTACGAATTATTGTTGCGAAAGATTCAATTTCTTCGTATCTGCTCGTTTGTATAATAAACAGATGCGGAGATAGAAGCATCATTTGAGTTATACAGCATTATCTCTTCTTCCATCAACAATCATTTTAAATTATGTCTGTTGTATATATATGTATGTTTGTACTTTGGAGGGTGATTTTCAATTTACAATTATTATTTCTATATATGTATATACTCGTATACATAAGATACAGAATGATAAACATGCAAATATATAGAATATAGAGTATTTATGTATAAATAAATAAAAAATAAAAATTATGCTAATGATGAATATTTATGTTTATAGGAATGCATATAAATTATATGATAATACAGATATATCACGATTTGTATGCATATGCATGCTATAAATATAAATATTTCGTTTAGATCAGATTATATGTTCTTGAGTTTTGAGTATTATTATCAGTATTATATTGAGCAAAAATACATTTTGAAATGTTGAACTATATATACAAGGTCAACGTTTTGCTCAAAATGTATTGCAACAAAATATTTTTCTTTGTATAACACAAATAGATGTAATGAGGGCCGGCTGCATTGACGACAAATCATTATATGCGGGCCAAAAATTTAAAAAACGAAATGTTCAATATAAAATACAATTAAAGTTTATTTCAATATTCATTCGATAATATAGCAGATCATATTTAATTTTACAAAATATTACTTCACAAATATGTATGTATCGATCCGAAAATCCTCGTTAATCGTAAATTTAAAATGCAGCATATTTCTTTTTTTATAAAAAACATATATCTTTTTTATCTTTTATAAATATGATAGAGGTCCATTAATTCTGCGTTAAATTGGTTAACTTAATCCGGTATCGAAAATATACGCTGATATGAGTGGTATTGTTGGATTCCTTGATCAAAACAGAGGTGACTTTAGTTCAATCACTTCAAACTAGAAAGCCAGCCTTTCAATTTATAATAGAAGCGTTATATTCATTTTAGAGCTTAAAATATGTGCTTTCAATATGTTTAGATGCACGTTATATTCTTTGAAGAACAGCTATGGTCTTTCGACCAATCAAGCACGTTAATGGGTAAAGTTCATTACATAACAAAGAAATACATTTATTTTGACCATGATCTGAGATAGTAAGGGATTTGCAAAAAATGATTTGTTTTTCTCCTTGCTCGCTTGGGCAGCGCTAGTATAGCTCACAGGCACAGATTATTTTTGCGGTGGTTTCCATACAAAAATATTGATTTTTGTTCAAAAATTCTGGACTACCGCAACTTGTCCTCATTTATTTTATTGATGAAAATTGATGTTACGTACAGTAAGGCTATGTTATTAGTTTAGAAAAACGACAATTAGAAAATCAGGTAACTAGATATATTTGAATTGTTCTTTGTACATAGTAGATTATGTCCTAGTTGGCATTTTACTCAACGCATGAAAGTTTATTACATTTATTTTGAAATATTGTATATAACGAATATTTTAACTGAAGATATGACATACCCGGGGCTAAACTTCCAAATCCCGATCGCAAGTTAGTTAGACGAGCATCAAAAGAGATAGTTTGCTTGCAGATCAAATAACGCAAATAAATCGGTCGCATTATTTGAAACTGATGGCGCCTTTAGTGGCAAATGCGAGAACTTTCTTTTGAAAAATCGCTAATTAATGAAAAATTGCAAGTAAAGAAAAGCAGACGGGATTTCAATATTTAAATGGAATATGCTATGCGTAGTTCAACCTTGACTAAGTATAGAGTTCACAAGTCCGTTTTTTACCGCAAATAATTCCAACTGGTACTGTATTATAATATCTTTATTAGTATTACATTTTAATTATAAAATATAACTATAACTTTTAACAACACTCTTAACTTCGTCATTGAACCCCTCGAACATATTATACAATCTTGATACCATGGATTACTGCAATTTCAATTCAATTGTCATTTGAAAGGAACTGTGTAAATAAATTCTGAATATAATCACATTAAATAAATTTTACATTAATTAAGCTATCTTATAATTCTCTTACTTATATTCTGTATTATACATTTGAATAGTCACATTCAAAAAATTCGGCATAAATTACAATAGAAATCGGGGTTTGGTCAAATTTTCAGTGGGCGGATAGTTTTTAATTAAAATAATTTTAAGAATCGAATAATATTACAGGATCTTAAAATTCTTTACATATTTCAAAAACAAATACAAATTTGACAGTCAAAATTCAATTCAATTTTGTAAAACCTCTAACTTGACCAAAATTTTAAAAATATTTCATGAAATCCAATAATTTGCTGAAACTTTAGAAGTTTAACTCAATTTGATAGAATTTTGGTAAATTTGCGTCCCATAAATAATGCCTGAACTCGAAAATTTTTAGAAAATTTATAATGATTAAGAAAAATAGAAAAAATGTTTTAATTTTTTTTAATTTTAAAATGTAAAATATATAGAATCATTAATATTTTAATTTGACAGGAAAAAACGAATTTTTGGTTAAATCTAAAGTTAAATTATTTTTGATGTTTAAAGGAATTTCTGAAAATTTCAAATTTGGAATTTAATAAAAACCCGTAACACAGGATTTATTAAACTTTTAGAAAAAAGATTACATTTTAAGGTAATCTTTATTTTTTCATTTTATTTGTTTTAAGGAAAAACAAAACATATGCTTCTAGCGATTTTCAAAAATACTCAAATTTCGCTATGAATTTTACCGCTACGTATTTAGTTTTAGATTTTATAATTAATTCAAAATCCTATTTTACAATTATTAAACGTAATAATGATTTGAAATGAAGCCCCATTCTTGCGACGTTTGATAACTTTTATTAATCAATTAAAAAAAAAGTAAGGAATAGTAAAATTTTAAAGTAAAATTTTTTTCATAATAGATTTTAGACAGTGGATAAACTTTAGTATAAATTTTACTTTAAGATTCTAACTAAAAAACTCATAAATTCATAATACTAAAATATTTAGCGAGAGCTTTAATGAAATTCGATTTGTGCTTACATATGTAATATAGATATAATTAGAAAATACGAAGAAATTTTAAATTCTCCTCCTTTTATTTACAAAAAACTGTTTTTATCGAAAAAACTTATCCGATCATTCCACTTTATAAATGTTACAGTTTTCAATTCAAATCACCAATGTATGTAATTCACTATATACTATCGACATTTAAAAATGATAAATTATCTTAATTTGAAAAGGATCTTTGGGATTAAATCGAAAAACTATTCATCAGAGTCAAACATTGTTCAGATATAAAGTCGAAAAGATTAATTTCCTATTTATATGAATTTCAATTAAATCATAGTTAAGTTATATTACCACTGTTGATTGGGTGTGAGTAAAGACGCGTATCCTTCCGTAGCTAGACCCAATGTCGGCAAAAAATCTATAAACTAATCATAACCAAAATATAATATACCGAGACACACATACATCTGTAAAAAAAGGATTAACGAACTTTCCTTTTTTTTTGCTCGTATATGTAAATAACACACATTACTCTATTACACAATCATCATCAACATAATACATATAACATGTACAGTACATAAATAAAGGCTACAACTAGGCTTTTTACCAGAAAATGATTTTTCTTGTTTTACTTAGTATTTAATTCTCTCGAGAGAGGTATTTTTTTTCCTTTTCCTTATGTAAGCTGGTGTATTATATTAAAAAATAATTTGGTTTTTCACTTAACACTTTTTATCCTTTTTTTTAAACAGAAATGTCGGTAAAAATTTTCATTTATTTCTTTAATATTTCAATTATGTATATATGTATGTATGTACATACACGCAGTAATGATAATGTATGAATGTGGTTATAAAAAATATCATCGTTTCCACATAAAACAAAACAAAACATGAAGTTATACTTCTACTATAAATAGCCTTATTTCATGTTACATTACTTCTCTGATTGGCTTAACTTTTATTTGGATTTGTTCATGTTAAATGGATTCAATTTATAATGTATGTATACAACTTTATTTTTATTTTCTGATTTAAATTGCCGAAATTAAAGTGGTAAGCTAAGACTTTATATAAAATTGTTTCCATAGTTTTACATTTATTGCTGAATATGGGCCCATCATTTTTCAGAAATTCAACCAACCAACCATCTCAAAATGTTTCATATTCAAATGTTATCTGTCGTACTGACATATGGAACGGTCACACACATTCGAGAATCGAGAGATTTTATCTAGATATTTCTTTTTGATTACGATATACTATAATCGTTATATACTAATTTCAGACTTCTATTTGATTTGGATTGGTTTTATTTTAACCTTCAGTTGCGGCATAAGCTGTTGACTAAATTGAGCAAAGGTGCCACTATGATATTTTCCAGTGGTATGCTACGTTGTATAAATGGATTATTATTTGCTGTAGGTAGTTTGGCTTCGATAAATTTTCTGTGAATCGTTTGATATATTTTAGAATTCAAGATTGCTACAAATAGGACTGATATCACACCACTTCGTAAGAAAATTGTTTTACATTTAAAATATATAATTTAATATTGGACTTTTGAGATCTTTGCATTTGAATAAATACAACAGTATTACAAAATTATACAAAATACAAAAACTATTTACCTACTCTTATAAATTAATAGACAAGACAAATTCTTGTTGCACTATCTAACATTTCCTGAGTATTTTTGGAACTATCGGTACGAGGATAATTTAAAAAGTGATAAAAAGCAAGTAAAACATTTTTCTTGAAAAAAGAAACAAAAATATTTTTCCTTGTCAAAATGTCAGCCCGAATTTTATCTGAATCGGCCACTAGGCTGTTTGACATGCGTCGTAATTTTTGACTATCGAGCAAAAAAGACATTCGATACAGTGGTTGGCGTTGTTTAACCGCAATTTTAAAGACTGCAAGGATTCGTAACTTAGCGTTGGAATCAGACGATACATTTTTCAAACGGAGATTCATGAAGAAATTAGGACCAATGTGGTAGCCCAAAGAAGACTAAACTGAAAAGAGTTTTTTCCCAAAAATGTATTTTAACATGTGGTTTTTGTTCCCATACCTTTCAAGCTACACTCGTATATATCTGTATGTTCGTTTATTCCGGCATATTAGTACATACATTTAAAATATTAAACAATTCGTCTATGAAATCGCGATCTTAAGCAGGAGACTGCGGGCGTAACATTTTGTATTGAAAATGTAGAAGTTTCTGATTTTAACGGCGCTTTTTTTGCTATTGTTACAAATCTAATGATTTGGGCACTATTGATTTAAAAAAATCTTTAACTGTTTTTGTATTATCAATGGTAACAGAAGGAACACCAGGGGTGGGATGTTGTAACATCAGTTTTTTTCGATATACGATAGACATTTCTGTCTCTTTTCTAGAACAAAATGATATGCTTTCGTATGCTATATACAGTCATCATTCGAGAAAATATCACCAATATTTTTATTTTCGATAGCGATCGAAAAGAAAAAAAAGGAGTAGTGTGCAAATTTATTCTAATAGGCTGAGAACACAATAGATACACAACGCCATTATAATGAAAAAGGGTTATATTGGTTACATCCAATTACCCTTTTACCTGGTTTTAGAAATTTTTCAATTTTGCTGTACGAAAACCAGAGTTCTTTTGCCTCAAACATGGCAATACGGTGATTCCAACCTCATCATCAATTTTGCGAATGTTATCGGATTTGAATGCATATAATACGATCATCTCACGTTACATTTTGTATTATCTGCTTGTTCTACTGAAAAAACAGTTGGCTTATTCGAAACGCAAAGCTAGATAACTAGATGGAAATCGAACATGTAAACAGTTTACTCTACGGAGACAAGTGAAACAATTGTTTTATTTATACAGTCATCAAAATAAATCTGCGTACGATGTGTGCAATTGGCGAATTTTGTGGTAGACCTATACAATTCATTGCAAGAAACACTGCGTTCGATTTCGATTATTCCCATATACTTTGTTCCAGACTATATAACTGCTAACCTAGTAAATTTAAATGTGTTTATATACAATATTTTCCTGTGTTTGATCAAGAAACAAATAAAACAAAATTCAATGAAAATATCATGTCGAAACTGCCGCTTCCTTATGAGAGTTGTGAATTAATTATTAAATAAAGAAACAACGCAAATCAATTAGGACATATAACCCTAAAAATTCAAAATCTACTGTTCCAAGTGTGATTCAAAATGCGTAATATTAGGCTGGATTTCTTATATATGAACGAATATGCAAGTTGACTGTTCGGCAGAAACGCGAAATGGTGAAAATAGTCGAGATTAATGCAGGAAAAATTACCTTCGAGCTGGCTGAAAGCTACCAAAAAATATTAACATCTCAAACTGTTCGCAATGTATTGCACAAATACGAGTTGAGAGCGCACATTCTACGAAGAAAACCACTGATTTCGAAAGTACAAAACGTTTATTAATCTCTAAGAAGCCTTTAAACAAGCCTCTAGAATTTTGTAATAAAGTGATAATATTAAATGTTGATATATCCGTAAATATCAGTTTATTCCAAAACTCTGGAGGCTTGCTTGAAAATCAGTGGTGGTTCTTCGTGGAAGGCGCGATCTTATCTCGTGTTTATGCAATATATAGCGAACGGTTTGCGATGTTACTGTTTTTTGGTAGCTTTCAGCTAGCTTTTCCATCGGAGTAATCTTGATTGTTTTCACCATTTCACGTTTCTTGCGAACAGTCAACTTACATGGTCGTCCAAATCTAGATAAGAGATTTTGTCTCATTATAATTTGGACACCTATTGAACAGTAGGTTTTGGTTTTTTAATTATTTCGGCAATTTGCCTGAACGATTTATGTTGGTTTCTTAATTTAATAATTAATTCGCGAATCTCATAAGGTCTCTCAGTTTCGATGTGACATTTTAATTTAATTGTGTTTTATTTTATATTTGTTTGTTCAAGACACAATATTAAAAATACTGATGGATAACTGTATCTGTATGGAAACACTTTTAAATTTATTAGGTTAACCGTTATGTAAGAAATTTAAGTCTAGTACAGACTGCACGGGCATATTCGAAATTGTACGTTTTTTTTGTAATGAATTGTATAAGTATAACACAAAACTTCATTTTTACTGGGAATGTTTATTTATTAAAAAAATAATATCGAATTATATTTATGTTGACTTTTCTTAACATTTCGGCCATTGCACACATCGTACGTTATGACTTATATTTTTTGAATCGATTTTTAAATTATTTTCAATTTTGCCAATTTTCTCAATATGTTGATTTTGGGATATCACAAGCTATGTGAAGCAATTTAAAAACATCATACTTTGCCTTGTGTTTATTATTCAGTATGTGATTTGAAGCAGATTTTATTTTCCATCTGTAGATTAAATTGTAACCAAAACGACTACTTGAAACAGATTTGATATATCTAATATATTAGTATATTACTACTCGAGTGATCATAATGTATATTGAATTTGTGATTGAGATACTAATGAAAAGTAAATTTCTTCGAACTTCATTCGAAGATAAATAATGTTATTTATGTCCATCATACTAACGTTTGAGAGTATAAGACTCATTGAAATATGAACAAAACAACGATAGTGGCAATAAAATTGAAAAAACTGCATTAAAAGTAATATTTTACTGACTTAATAATTAAAATTAAATAGATTATAACACAAACGTATTAACACATCTTAAATCCACTTAGAAACATAACATAAATAAAAGAAAAAACTACTCACTGAAAATTGCTTTGATTTCATCCATATTTAAATTAATTTCCTTTAGATTCTTTGTCTCATCACGATGAAGAGCGGTTGCTGCTAACTTTTTCTTTGATCGTATTATATCATCATCATTATCATCACTATCCTCATGATAAAATCCACCTTTTTTATTAATATTTTCACTGTATCGTCGATTCTTTTGTTTTGTAGCTCTATAATTTTCCAATGATAGCGAAACACGTGGTGGTATTAATGTTGGTGGAGAGCAACCGGTTGATTTCAGTAATGGTGTGGCAAAAAGTTTTTCATACTCTAAATTATTATGTTTCTTTTGTAATTCTTGTTCATGTGATCGCGCTGGAGTTTGTAAATTTGTTGATGGTGTTGATGATGATATAATATTATTATTTATTAGTTGTTGACTCTTTTGATAATTACTATTCGCTTTTTCACTACGATCCCCACTACCACCACTTTTTAAATCAATATAAATATTATCCTTATACATTAAATTAATTTGTTCTTTCATCAAAATTTCAATATCGGTTAGCTCCTTTTGTAGCTGATTAATTTGTTTGTCACGAGATTTTAATGAACTCTGTAACGAGAATAAAAGAAACTGTAATATAACACAATATATACGTATCTGTATATTATAGCTGGGAGCTGGTTGCCTGCCAACATACACAATTTTAATGTTTGTCGCCATTTTTTCGGGTTTTATTTATTGTAATTTATTATCTTCATTTTATTACTGTAAATAATATGAAAACATGTCATTTTTAACAGCAGCAGGCAGCGATTGTATTGCCAAGAATTATAGGTTAGTAAATAAAGAACAAAATATAATTGCTTTTATTGGAACAGTCTGAGTTTTTCGCTTAAAAGTTAAATGTCCTAGAACAGATGAATACATTTTTTAAATTAGTTTATTCGCGACCTACAAAATATTATTTTACAAAAATAAGGTTATTTCCAACGTATGCTTGTTATTCGCGAGCTACATAATCTCGCTCACCAAATCCAATAGGATTTATTTAAAAAAAAAAATGTATTCTCTATTTATTCCGAGGTTTTTCGCATATTGTTTATTTGTACCTCTCGATCCAAATACATATGTATTTTTTTATATTTTCACGTATGAGTAACAAAAATTCCATCATTACGTTAGCTCCCCAAGCTCACAAATAAACTCAGATTAGTATATCCAAATTGTTAATGACTTAAAACGACTGGAAGAAAATCAATAAAAAAATTAATGAAATATTTCAGTATAGATTCATTACAACTTGCTTCAACAATTACATGTGCTCTTGTAAGTTTGGGGAATTTCACGATTGCTGCATTTTTTTATTCACAGAATTTCACGTCCTATATAGCACATTGGGAAAAATACTGGGAAATTTTATTTAATTTAACCAATATATTTTATTTAAGTTCTGTTTATTTGAATAAATTTCAACTTCTAACAATATTTGTTGACTTTTACTGTCTACTTAAATAATACAGGTATTAAGCTAAATACAATGAAAAATATTCGTTTAAAATATTTCCTTTTAAAATTTCCGTTTTGTTTCGAGTTTCTGTACTATGATAATTTTATCGAGAACTTGAAAAAAACATTTGACAAATAAAGTCAAATCTAATTTTATGTTGATAATATTGAAATAAATTATGTAGTTTAACATTATTAAAACTTTTATTAAAACTTTTACTTTCTATACTCTAAAAAATTAAATTAATTTGGATTTTAAGGAAAAAACTAAAAAATTCTTATCCAGAACTATATTCGAACTCGAAAATTTTTGAATAAAAAAACACGACTGATTTATCAATAATTTACCGTAAGTTCTAAAATGAACCGAGCAAATATCGTATTGAAACCAGGTTACAGTTTCGAATTAGAAGTCAGATTTTTTGTTCTTTGATTACGATCGGAGATAAAAATTAACACATACCTTATTAGAATAAAGAATGCGTGGGTCGACCGATCTTGCATAGCGGTACAGACTGAGTATTAGGTACAGACCTAAATATTGCATTAGAAAATTTAGAAGTACAAAATCTTACATCACCAAATCACACTTGGCTGCGGACCAATTAACGGGTAAAAGTTGACTTTTACTTTAATTTTTGGTAAATTGATTTACACTATCAAAAAGTAGGGTAAAGTGAGTACACAAAAGTAAATATTTAACGTTTAGCTAGCTGGTTCATTTTTTAATGATCTACGGATTGAGTAAACTGGAAATAAACAAATTCACGTATTTCAATAAAATAAAAATACTAAAAATCGACTTTTACTTTAGTAATTGATTTACCCTTGGATTGGTTCGCAGCCTTAATACATAGTTTCTGGAACATTCATAAATGGGCGCATATTATTTAGCGAGAAAACTCAAAACCGCTTTTAATTGGGTTTACAGCAAGCAAAAAAGTTTATTTTATAAAAGGCCATTTAGTTATTCATCAAGTCGAAGCAACCATGAACTCTGCACTTTTGTCATTTTAATTAGTTATTATTGTAAAATTCCAAATTCGTTATTATTTGATACAAAATAAAATAATTAGTTTATTATTTTTGTGTATATTTAATTATTAGCTAACTTCATTTCGAGTGGTGTAAAACCGAATATGGTGGATAGTAAAAGAGTTTTATACTTTTTTACTATTATACTCTCTACGGTCTAAAACCAGTATAAAACAACTGAATAATATTTACAATCAATCAATATATTCGTAGAATCGATAGGAAAATACAAAGTAACAAAGAATACTACATTTTTGCTTAAGTTGATTTCCTTCTCAAAGATTAATGTTAATTATTAGAAAGATGCGATAAATGCATTAATGTTGGTGGAGATTACGATGAAAAATAAAAATTTAACTTTAAAGAGCTGAGGTTCAAACCTGTCTCATCGATTAATAGACATTATGTTTAATATCAGAAACACATTTAACAAAAAAACATGTTTCTAAAATTAACGGGCATTTAGTTAATGACACCAAATAGCCGGATGGAAAAGCACATGGCGGCATTGGGGCCTTGATTAAACGAAAAATAAACCATTAAGAACTCAACAAATGTGATACAGATCACATCCACGCAACTAATATCTGCCTAGAGGAATGGTCTGGAAATTGTGTAATATCGTTTACACACTGTGTAATATCGTTTGCTGTTTACTGTCCACCGAAACACGCAATCAAATAGCAGCAATTTATCAATTATTTTAATCAGCTGGGCATTAAATTTCTCGCAGAGGCGATTACAATGCTAGACGTTTGCATTGGGGTTCGAGATTGACAACACCTAAAAGGAGTAAAAATCTAGATTACATATTTATCTTCTGGACACCCAACTTACTCGCCATCAGATAGAAAGAAAATATCTGATTTAGTAGATTTATGTATAACTGAAATGTCTTCCGTACACTCATCAATAACTCTGAGTATCTGAGCTGTATAAGCAGAACCAATTTAACGTCCAACAAATAAATTACCTAAATAAAATACCGAAATATAGTCTTATTCAATATATCTAACTCTGCACACCAGAAGATTTTGATGTGGCGACCAATGAATTTACACATATAATAGAAATAGCAGCAAAAGAGACATTCCTTATATTAGCAACTCTGAAAATGATTATTACCGGGAAAATGATAAGGAAATCACCTTATAAATGCATAAAAACAATAACTAATACTCTTTAATGCGATTATGATGTGGGTATATTCCTCAAATATGGAAAATATCGCTAAATACAATGGTTCTAAAGCTTAGAAAAGACGAAATACAAGTAGAATGCGTAAAGGCCAATAAGTATACTTACCGATAATTTCGATACTTTTTGAAAATATATTACAAAATCTAGGACACATTATACCAGATAACCAATTTGGGTTTCGAGGCCAGCATGGTACTGAAGAGCAGGTGCACAGAGTTGTAAACACAGTGAACGCACTTTCTTCTTAGAAGAAAAGAAATATTATTCGGCATTTAATTTAATCAAACACACATTTAAATTAATTAACTATTATTCATGCATACGAACAATAAGTATTTAACATAGATTAAGGACTTGATAACATAGTTTTTGAATTGTAAGATTTGCACACTTTGTGTTAGTTTCGTATAAAGAAAGATTCAAGAATAAAACCATTGGCAGTTTAAACAAAAACTTTTTGAATTCAGTTATTAGATTATCGATGGAACCTTCGACGTAGTTCTATTCATAATGCTACAACTCTTTTCAAAATAACAAACTGACAAATAATTTCATTTATCCTCACAATTTCCTTAATAATCAATATTTTTTCTCAAAACTACATTGAAAGTCAGTTTTTTCATGTTGGTCAAATAATATGGCAGAGTTCAAAATAAAAGTTAGTGACGAGCTATGCGAGTTCGACAGATTTCTCGATTCAAATTCAAATGATAAAATGCTCGATTTTTAATTAATTTTCAATTTTATAAAATGAAAGAAAAATTGAAATAATTAAAAAAATCAAATCTGGGATACTCATATGATGGTAATATAATATAAGTAAGCATTGTTTAGTTATGCAACAAATTTTTCGCTTAGTTAACTTATGCTGACTTGTGTGCCTCGATCTGGGTGAATGTGTGTGTATGTGGAAAGAGTTAAAATAATAATTGCAAACGTATTAATTAATTTAAAACTTTCACATTTTGTGTTTATCTATACCTATCGTTTACTCTATATAGGTTTTAACCCTTATTACGGTTACGATTAATGAAATTGGTTATACTCGTTTGATTATGGCGCATGATCTAGTTCAAAAATAGCGTTATATGCAATAATATAATATTGCAAGACATATATGTATATATATATATATATATATATATATATATATATATATATATATATATATATATATATATATATATATATATAAATATATATAAATATATATATATATATATATATATATATATATATATATATATATATATATATATATTTAACACCAGACCAAAAACTATAAACAACATATAAAAAATAGAGTTAATTTTAAAATGAAAACGCTTACGTCAGCAAAACTATTTTATTTTGAACGAAAAATAATACAATGGTGAAATATTTTTTATACAAATAAGCCAGCTGCAGCAGTAGTCGTGGCAGCAGAAATAGTTACGAGTATATAGTGTATATTAAAATATATACAATGCTGAGAGTAGTTTTATAAACCGCAATTTAAAAAGCTATTTTTTTTGCTTTTATTGAGGTGGTGGTATTTTATGTTTGTACTACATATTTTGTTGTTATGTTTGCATTATACGAGTACATTTTCTTCCAGCTCGTTTAACAGTTATTTATGATGTGTTATATGTTCATAAATCTAAATAGTTTTTAGGAATGTGTGACGACTGCAACCAACGGTGGTATTGATTTATTTGTTTTATTGCTGCCCGTGATATTATATATGTATGTATGTTGGAACGTCCAGATTTTTGGAAACTAAAATTTATATATTATATTTCAGTAATAAAATAAATAGAAAATTTAAGGAAAATATAGGTCAAATTTTACAAATATTTATCGAAATCATTTTTTGAGTTCGGGAAAATTGCACTCATCATCCTAAACGGCGGTTGGTCCAATACGAGAATGAAAATAATAGAACTAAAGTGAATGAGCCATTATTTTCCGTAACACAGACAGAAATCGCTTACCAATCTCATATGCAAGACAAAGAAATCGCTTACCAATCTCATATGCTCCATGAACTTTTGTTTAGGTTTATATTTTCATCACAAAACCATTGTTTGGTGTTCTTCTGTTGAAATTAAACATATACTACATTTCCAAGTTATCATAAAGTAGTATTATTATACTACATTCCCAAGTAACATAAAGTACATATACAATTTTCAAATAATTTGTAAAAGACTTCTTTGTCGCCGAGTTCCAATCACTCTAAATTGTAAATTTTTAAGGAAATTGTTGCCAATGAAGCTAATAAAGCTTACAAATTTTCAGACCACTCGCTTTAGTCTATTATGCATTTCAACGGGATTTTCAAATAAATATTACGGGGCTTCTTTGACCTCGTGGGCCATTGCCAGACTCAACGAGACGGAGGTACAAGCAATACTTTTCACCAGAGACCAAGGCAATTGTACAGCTCAAGGCAATTGAAAGACACTATCGATCGATTCTAAATTAGTGAGAAAATATATCAAATAAAGCTATTTGCTATACTAAAAACTCGAGAACATACATTAAAAAGAAATAAATAAATTTAGTGACTAAATGAAATAGAAATAATAGAACTCCAATACTTAATAAAAAAATACAGTGGTGTGCATCACGCAAGACAAAGAGCTCAGGATCTACAGAAGATAATTATATTCTATAATTACATAACTGCAGAAATCCTTTTGTTGTAATTTCTATAAATTCTGTTCAAACTAATATTTATACAAAGTACGCTCATATATTAAAAATTTCACTCATCATCCTAAACGGCGGTTGGTCCAATACGAGAATGAAAATAATAGAACTAAAGTGAATGAGCCATTATTTTCCGTAACACAGACAGAAATCGCTTACCAATCTCATATGCAAGACAAAGAAATCGCTTACCAATCTCATATGCTCCATGAACTTTTGTTTAGGTTTATATTTTCATCACAAAACCATTGTTTGGTGTTCTTCTGTTGAAATTAAACATATACTACATTTCCAAGTTATCATAAAGTAGTATTATTATACTACATTCCCAAGTAACATAAAGTACATATACAATTTTCAAATAATTTGTAAAAGACTTCTTTGTCGCCGAGTTCCAATCACTCTAAATTGTAAATTTTTAAGGAAATTGTTGCCAATGAAGCTAATAAAGCTTACAAATTTTCAGACCACTCGCTTTAGTCTATTATGCATTTCAACGGGATTTTCAAATAAATATTACGGGGCTTCTTTGATCTCGTGGGCCATTGCCAGACTCAACGAGACGGAGGTACAAGCAATACTTTTCACCAGAGACCAAGGCAATTGTACAGCTCAAGGCAATTGAAAGACACTATCGATCGATTCTAAATTAGTGAGAAAATATATCAAATAAAGCTATTTGCTATACTAAAAACTCGAGAACATACATTAAAAAGAAATAAATAAATTTAGTGACTAAATGAAATAGAAATAATAGAACTCCAATACTTAATAAAAAAATACAGTGGTGTGCATCACGCAAGACAAAGAGCTCAGGATCTACAGAAGATAATTATATTCTATAATTACATAACTGCAGAAATCCTTTTGTTGTAATTTCTATAAATTCTGTTCAAACTAATATTTATACAAAGTACGCTCATATATTAAAAATTTCAATTTTACAAATTAATAATTCAAAAAATTATTTTAGCCATTGAATTTCGGTCCATCATTCATTCGTTCTAATCGAATTCTAAAAACCTCCACAAATACTTGCGAAGTGAAACATCTAGTGGACGAATTTTCATTTTATTCATATTTAACTTTGTTATGTGAATATCTCGAGAATTTTACCAAACGTCTATCAGACATACATTGTAACATAATAATGTAAAAAATCTTACGAAAGAATTTTCGTTTTGTCATTGACAGAAGACATACAGGCCTTAGTCACAGACACACATTCAGACATTTATGAAAAATTGTAAATTTGGGTTCAATATACGTCAATCAAGCCACGTGCCTTAAAACACTATTTTAGACACAATTATCCACAATTAAATATAAGTATGAGTTTCAATTATAATATGTCAATATATCGTTAAAATCCATTTTTAGAGCCCCATAATGTGTTTTGTATCAGCGTTCGGACCTGCTCTCGGGGACCCTGGCCGATGGTATAACTAATTTCATAATTTTAGATGTACTTATTAGTTTTTGAGTTACAGCGCACACAAACATCCGCAGGCCCACGCATACATAAAATCACTCCACGAATACCGGTTTTTGTGTTTGCTGACCTTCATAAATGGTCTGAGATCATCAGGCAGTCTGAATAGTTATTGTGCTATTCTTCAAGCGGATTTAATTGTTCTTAGACATATAGACTACATATGATTATGCTTTTGATTTCTACGTTACATAAGACCATGCCCATTTATTGGATTTTAGTAGCGAAAAGCAAATGGTTTGTATACCCTGTCATTATTTTGAAATTGCCTTTGTTTACAAAATATTTACAGAGTATTGAAGGCAATTAATTAACTTTGAGCATATTTACACAATTTTATTATCAAAAACATTATTTTAACGGCTCGAAATTAAGGTCCGATTGTAATAACGAGAATAGAACAAAAAAATCCGAGAGCACATTTCTTTTCCGCCTATTGTATGAATACTTTTTTGAATAACGTTTATATTTTTAATTTCAATGAATTTTAATTATTTATACGCGTAACTGCATAATAATTTAAATAACACTAATAACGCGTTGAAATGTTAAAGGTGAGGTCGCGAGGCCGGATATATACCCTAGTTATTTACATCCGAGCTCTAAACCAATAAAAATAAAATCACTCAAACAGTTCATCCATAACCAAAAAAATTCATCCATTTCCCCACTTTCAATATAAAATATTTTTATTTTACGGTTGGATATAAATAGCTAGGGTAAATATCCGACCTCGCGAAATCACCATAAAAACAACAAATTTTCTAGCCTTCGTTCAATTCACCAAAAAAAAATAGATAGAATCAGAGGATATAATAGAATCCACCGATTTAATTTCTACTTTATCGTCGTTCATACAATGGAAACGACGATAAATCCGAGGTAATATCTTCCATTCATACAATTGGGCCTAAGGCTATTCTTCGGACCAACTTCAAGAATTTAAAAAAAAAAACAATAATATATAAATCAAGGGAAGCCAATAATACTTGTGTTCAAAGTTTCAAACCGATATCAAACTTATTGAATCTATTGTGTTTGTGTGTGATTAATAGAGATTAAGATTTATTCCCATATTTTAAAAATGTAGAAAGTGTATTTTAATAGTATTGAATTTTGAAACAACGAAATATGGTTGGTATAGGATGTAAATTTTATAAATTAATCGAATTATACTCATATATTTTAAAATCAAATCAAACCTAATTATGTACTACACAACATATAACTAAAAATTTGGACGAATATAGATATTTATTAGGAAAATTTTGAAAGAAAATTAAGTTGAAAGGAATTGGATTAATAAAATTGATTGTAAAAGCTAAAAATTGAGTAAACATTTGAATGAAGTTTGAGCATAGTCTAAAAGGTTACCGCCGTCGATTTCTGATTTCACGACATCTTAAAAACTGGAATATTAAAACCACTTTTCCAAAATCAGTGTAATCAGTTTCCCTCTGAACTAAAACTGAACGATTTCAACATGAATTTTAGTAAATCACTGGTATTATAAATCCCTCGCTTTTAAATAGAAACAGCTTGCGAAAAAACGAATAAATGATGTTAGTTTAGTTAAAGCTATAGGATAGGATAATAAAGAAGCGGATTCATTGGGTTTTCTTGCATGGATGAAATGGAGACTGTGATTCTTTTAAAGAGATTCCGTGTTCTACTAGGCAACAACCAAAAAAAATCGTTTTGTCTAAAACTAGAGAGGGTTACAATACTAATCAGTAATTCTATTGAGATCACAGCATTCTATTTAAATTTCCAAATTAATAATAAAACTTCATTCAAATTTCCTTCAATTTTCTTTCTTTGGTATCAACTTGCATACTAAATTAATTATTTCCATTGAAATTTTATAATATAAATTCAACACTATATCTTTTTACAAATTTGTGAAAAATGGGAATAGATTTTGAACAAATTTAATAAGAAAAATTCTAGGCAATAGAATTATAATCAAATTAGAATGAAGTTAAGAAAATATTAAAATGAAGTTTTATGTGTTTATAATATAAAAAACCATTTTGAAAAATTATTAGTTCGATAAACTATGAAAATGACTTTTACAAATCGTTACGAGTACCCTTAAATCATTCGTCACATTCAATTTTTTTTCATTTACATACATATACTCGTACTACAATTTTAATAAAAAATCATAGCCATGACATAAAAATCATGATGAAAATCAAAACTAAAAACCAAAACAGAAATGTTTAATAAAATAATACATACCTCCTTAAGTAAGCATAAAACACAACAAAAATATATTTTACTATTTTAAATTAGCTCTTTTATACGAACAGCAAGCACATACTAGTATATAATTATAAATTATAATTTCCCATTTTTTCTTAGGAAAAATAGTTTACATACACTAATGTATAGTTAGTTAGCCCAACTATTTACATAATATATATACTCTTATAAAATATATAAAATTACTATTCATAGTAAAAAAAAATCCCTAATGACTAATTTTGTGTGGTAGAGTAGCGCGAAATGGTATAAAGAGAATGACGATTTACACGAAACCTCAAATTCTATTAAACCATACCGTAACCAATCCCTTGTATAACTATAAGTACTTTACACATTTAATTTTTAAATAACCGATGCTCAAGTTTGATTTCGACGATAGGAATACTCTTATAGTATAGTATATGGATGGATATATTAAATTAAGACTAATTAAATAAAAATTTTATTTGCTTTTTTACGTTAATGTTGGTTGTTTATTACGTTATTGTGCAATTATACTCGTATAGATCAGAAACTCTTCAAATACTAAAAATGATTAAAATAAATGTGGTGAACATTTTGTCACGAATAGGCAATTTTTTTTGCTTCGAAATTTTAATTTACGGATAGCACAGAGCTATAATAGATATTCATTAAAACCGCACCAACAACATAAAGGAATGAAGAAAAAATATTATTACTATTGATTTTATAATTAACCGCATAAATATAAAATATATTATTTATAATAATTAATTATTATTTTAATTCAAATTTATATAATTATTAATATTATTGGAATAATTTTTACCTCGAGCTTGTGTTGCCGCTTTCGTAAATTCTGCAACTCGTCAAAATATTTTGACACTTCGTTCTGAAGTTTCACATTGGAAACTTCTAGCTCGTTGTTCTGCTCGGTGACTTTCTTTAAACTGTGACGACTATCCGTGTTATCGCCGCGACTTACAAGGTCGTGAACGGTTGATGATAGTGATATCGGTTTAATATTCTCGGTCTGAACAACTTGATTTTTATATTTTTTGCGATTCTGAAAAATACAAGAAAATATGTTTGAGTTGTTTTACTCGAAATTCGTGATTTTATCCGTGAACTGGTTAATTTTTTATCAGGCTTGGTCAAAAAGGCAGAAATAAAAATCTTGGTATCTGGCTACAATTTCGAGACAAGCATTTTCACCATACTAAATAATTACCGTGGAGTAATCATTTTAGGCTTTTAGCAATATGGTTAAATAAAAATGAAATCATAGAGTTTATTTTAAGTAAATATTTTTAAAATTTAAAATTTCAATTCGTACTATCGAATATCGGATTTTTAATTAGAATTTTATATTGGCAATTCTAAATCTGTTGAAATTTCACAATTTGAAAAATACAAATAATTGTGTAAAGTTACCGAATAAATGTTATTCATTTTTATTTGATTACGTTTGAACTTTATTCAACATCGGGTCAAATTAACATAAATTGCAGCTCATCGCAATGATTAAATAATATATGTACGAATAGTGATAAGCCAGATATTTTACAGCCATACTACCAATTTCGTGAGCATGAAACATAAGTCAAATTTATGGTATGAAAAATGTAGAAAATCCTTCTTATTAAGTTGAGTTTTTCATCGCCTGTAATAAACCTTTGGTCGCCGGTTTTTAAATAGGATATTAGGATATAATTAACGATACTAAGCTTCTATAATTGTTTGTTATTTCTATCAAGCCGGTGTTGGTTGATTTTTATAAGTAATTTATTCCATTTGCAATGCCTTATAGGGTTTTTTGGTAACGAAAATACTAAAAAGAATTATTATACTAATGTAATTCGTCAAGTTCTGTAATAAATTTAAAACCTAAATGTCATGTATATGGAATATTTTTAAATGGAATAGGCCAGTAAAATTATTGCCGTAAGGTTAATTATTCCACATAAGCATGTCCTACTCACTTTGATCAACCAACTAATTTTTCTTAAAACTTTATATTTATTCCTTAATTTAGTATGGAAAATACACCTCAAAACAAAATTTAATGGTTTCAATACAACACATCACCTTATGGTAATTTTGACCAGTAATAACTAAATTTAATTAAGCATTTTTTACAAAAATTGTATAGTAACTGAAAATAATAAAATTCTGGTTAAATGGTTTTCGTAATGGGAAGTTATAACTTAACTACCAGAATTTGACCTACAATTAAGAATTTAACTTAATATTAGTCATAACGAAAATATGTTGGCTGGCTGTAACGTATGTAAAGCTAAAATTATATCTAAGAATAGTTCAGAGATACTGATTTCTTTCGATCCAATGTAATCTCATTATCCTACAGAACGATAGAACTATAAAAGTTAAGTTATAAACAATAAGACTAGCAGAACAACAAAAATTTCTAGATTATATGAAAAGGCTAAAAGTCGTAGAATGAGACGAGAATTAATCAAGCTTGAAAGCTTTTTAGTTTTAATAATTATAATTGCTATATTGTATGAATGAATGGATGTTGTATATTAAAGGGAAAATTTGGGTCAACGATGTTTACTACTTTTCATAATGAATAGTTTTCCGTCTCCACGATTCAATTGTGTATGCGATTTTAGGGGGTTGGTTTGGGATGTAATTAACATGATTATTTTTTAGTACTCGCTCAAATGGAATGGAACAGCCAATATAAAATAGCATAATTATGCCATAGCATGTACAATTTATGCAAACCGGTCAAATTATCAACAAGCGCTATCAACCACCACTAATGCTAAAGTTTAATCAAAACAAAGATGAAATATCCATATTATGTACTTACATTAACCGCTAACGCAAATGGTCCGGATCCTGAATCTCCACCACTAAAGCTGTGATAATCCTCTCGAATCAATCGTCGCTCATCACCACCCACCATTGATGTAGTTTCAATGATCGCTGTCGATGTCGATACCGTTGACAAACGTTTTATTGTTTGCTGTATTTCAGCCACAATTCGGTGTAAATTCATTTCATCCGGCAGATGCGTTTTAATCCGAGATTTAAGTTCCAACGTTAAAAACTGAAGCGTACGAATTGGATCGAAATTATGAAAATTTATTGCATGCGACATAGTGTCGTGGAGATTTGGATGATGATGAGTCACATGATTATAATTCATCACCGGTGTTGGTACTGATGAAGCCGATAGAAGCAATGATGGTACCGAATTCTTTGGTGCTTTAGGTGTTGCTTTCGTTTGTGCGGCGAGTATTGATTCCCATGAGCCTTTACGCTCCGTATCGCTATTATGCGAATAGATAACTTTAGTTTTAGGTGGATCCAATGGAGCCACATTTTGTAGAATTGTATGTGCATGTGGAATTGGATTCTTAGCTGGAATACCAGAAATTGTGCACAAACGTTGAATTCGTGGTTTTACCTCAATGCTGCTTTGTTTTGTAAGTACTGAATTGCGTAATATCTTCTTTCCGGTTGAATTTTTTAATTTCGTTGGTTTATCCATTTTTCTACCTTTTGACTGTTTAATGTTTTCATATTTTTGACGTTCAAAGGCTTTGACGGCTATCGCTGTGATGCAATGATGACAACAATAGAAAATTAATTTTTGACAAATATTATTGTGAACCAAAGCTTAGGCTATTCAATGCTAGGTGGATATTTGTAGTTGCTTTAATCGTCTGTTTGTAAACTGCGATTTTTTGTTTATGATTCATTTTAAAATTTTTTGGTTAAATCGCAGAATCTAAATTCTCGGATACACAATTTGGTTACTTAGTTTCGAACATTTTAATTCAAATTAATACATCAAGCACAAGCTCCAATCAAACAACTTAAGACAATCAGATTTTACCAATCATACTGATTATTGCTAGGCGATATTTAAATATTGAAAAATCTCATTCTGTAGAAACATAATCCGGTAATAGATTTAAATTTTATTTTATTTGTCCGATTTGTATGTATACAAACATTTGTTGTGTTGTGTTGTGTTGTTTCCCGTTTAATTGGGTTTGATAAGAGTTCGTGGTTCTGTGTAGTAAAGTGATTAACGTATAAAACAAATCAAACTTTGACAGAACTGTTTGAGATTGATTATATGTACTTTAACATCTTAACATAATAACATAAAATTTAATTTGATTATATTTGAACTTGAACTCAAACAAAGATATTTCAATATTTTAAGTAAAAACTACCAGCTTATATTGCATTCACATTTTTTAAATGAGGAGGGGAATAAAGCATATTCGGTCCAGTCTGTCGTTTGCCGGCGCCTCTGAACTGCATTCAACCATGTAACCATGTAATTGAGCGATTATATATTAAATAACCGGTTATAAACAGTATACATGTGATGCTGACCTTTCTTTTATTTACAGTTATCAACAAAAATACTCGTACTTTTATAAATAATCAATTTATTTTATCTATCTATAAACACAACCATTTAATTTCATTTCACACTGTAGATTTAGGTATTGTGTTTACAATCACGATTTTTCTAAATATTTACATTCAGTAACTCAGACAGTATTTTACTTTCACTTACAATTTATAATATTACAAGTACATACTACTTATTGTTGCAACATTTATTGTATAAATAATTCTATTATCTGTCTATACACGTATTAAAAAAAATACAACCAGCTTTTAGACAAACTTACCGCCGAGAAACGAAAAGTAGTGAAAAAATTTCAATCAGTCGATGGAATTGATTTAAGCCAAGTGTACGTTATAACAAGTGCAAATTGAAGTGGCACATTTTTTGTATCATGCACTTTATTATTTGTGGTATTGTGATAAAGGTGTGAATTAAATTTAAATGCATAATAAATCTATGTCTGATAGTGTCGTGACACAATTCTAGTGTAACATATGTAAGACATCGTTCGCTCGATAAATCCAAAATATTAAATACTGGGTAACCGTATCGTGCTTGGAATATTTATTGAATCAAGGTGATTTAAATTTTTCAGACATTTATTTTATTATAAATTGTAAACAAAAACAGGTTTTTGTTATATGTACTAAGTAGTGTCCGGAGCTATCTAATTATAAGAGAATTTCACTTTCGTATTTATTTTGATATCATAATACAATTCTAATGATGCCGTGTATACAATCGAATCAAAGGTGAATGATATTTTGTAAAGATAGTTTAGCGAGCTGCCAAGTACGTGGCTTTAAAATTAAAATTGAGGTATGTTATTTTTATGCATTCCATTGTGGTTGTGTTTAAAATAAATGAATTTAATAACATAATTCAAGTAAGTTACATGTGTGAGAAAAATGTTTCATTGTTTTGAATGCTTGATTAGATTATTCATTATTTGTATATCTGGTAGTAAAATATACGAAATAAATAAATACATTTTGATAGAAGTGTGTGTGTATGTGATGTATTTTTGCATATCTTACATACAATTTTGTACTTATACTGAATAGTTGACAGAATTCAATTGTTGCTTGATAAAAGCTCATATCAAAAAATTTATATCAATCTTAATCGTTAAACTATATACAACGGACAGAATTATTTGAATTAGTTGAGCTATCATCCTTTGCTAAGCAGCTATCAAAGCGAAACAGCAGAACCTCAGGATTTTCCATATTTTACTTGGGGCTTTCTTATATCTATGACCTATCTATGCTAGATATTGGCCGAGTTCGCAACACCTTTTCAATTTGTTCAGTACTGCATGGCAGATTTTCAATTTTGGGCTTATCGCTGACATAAAAGCAAGGCCCAAAGGATTTCGTGCAACCTATGTTAGATACAATTTATTATACTGCACTCTCGTTATAGCTCCTATATCTTCATGATCATGCGCGGCCTGCACGTGCGGCTTTGGGCCAATCATAAATTGTCTGTCAATGAAAGGAAAACTCTTAAGATGTTTCAAAGACATTTTATTTATATTAAATCCTTGCAGTCTGATGAACATTAACTAAATTATATTCAGATGATTTTTCAGAAACTTAAATTATTGCCAGTTAATAGCTAATTTTAACAGTTCAAATAAATTCACTATTGCAGAGCACCATCTCGAATGCTGTAGTTAAGTGTTATCTTTGTTATGATTTCAGTATAACTTATAAATTATATTGAATGTTCAAACAGCTTTACCAATTCTTGCTTTGATTGCATTTTGCTTGTAAATAATTTATACCTATTATCGTCTAAGTGTTTATCGTGTTCGATTTTTGAGCTTTTAGGTTTTATATTCTTTTATATAAAGAGCTCTACTTTTCAGTTTATCGACATCGAACTTGTTTGCTGATTGGAATGCTAGAACGTTTATAGAGTCTGTAACGATTTTAATCCTCACGACATAGTGATCGAAAGTATAATTATAGTACCTCTGTTAGCTTCGTGGTTTGGTTATGACGGAGAAGTATATCTTTTGTCAATTCTGGCATGGCCGATTGTTTACGGTTATTTCTAGGAAAGCAGCCACTGGTGTATATCCCTATACCACAATACTGACTCTTACTACCTAATCTATTCGCACTAGAATATTCACTTTCTCGAAGTGGAATTTTGGTCCGATATTATTTTTATAATTGCTGGAGGGCCACTTATTTAAAATAAAATAATCAGGTACTGTCAGATCCATCTGGTGAACGTGAGCACTATTTAGCTACGAACAACCGCTATCTGTTAGTTTGATCACCATTTACTGTAACATACACCCTAGTAATTAACATTTTTGAACCATATTCTTTTCAGTTGTTCCCACTTAGCGATAAATCTCATTGTGTTACACTTATATTGACGCGTTACTCGGTTAATCATTTCTTTGAAATAGATGTCCTAAGCGTCCTCCCAAGCATAAAAGAATATAATTAAAACGAAAAAAGTTATATAAATGTTGCCAAGCGGTGGATAACTTCTTAAATATAATAAGAATATAAAAAAGAAGAATAAGAAGAATAAGAATATATAAAAAAAGTTATATAAATGTTGCCAAGCGGTGGATAACTTCTTAAATATAATACTAAAGTTTAATACATACTTTAGCTTAAACAAATATTTAACTAAGTGTATTGTTTAAACTTCATTCAAATAATACAGTCACTTTTGCATTTAACACACAACTTAAACTTAAGCCACATAATCCAATACGTGATCTGAATGTCATACAATTAACTGTAATTATTAACCATTTTCCAAATGTGCTAAATTAAAATTCAATAAAATTGTAACTCTAATAACATATAAAAATATGTTAGATAAATAAAATCAAATACAAATGTATCATTCATAAATTTAAATCACATGTATATTATTTTAATTTATCATTTGTATTTATATAATTATTATTTATTAGATATATTTATATATTGATTACAGAAAATGATCCATTCCGCATTCCCTACCCATACCCAATCCCCACCCAGCCAACCAATCAAATCAACCCATCATTCATTCATCATTTCATATATAATTTTATAATTTTCTAACATTTTTGTTTTTTCTATTTATGTGTCATTTTATTATGATTGATATGATAATATGTTATATAGTGTGTATAACTGGATCTAAAATATATAATGTATCAAAATGATTCATTGTCAGTGAACGTGTTAAACTGAAAACAAAAAATTGGCTAGAGAATAAATCAAAAATTATTTGTATAAATTTACTGACAATACACATTTATCTATCATGGGATTTTTTTTGTAATTTTTGTTAATTAGACATATTTATGTATCTATTCTATATTACATAATTGTATTTATTGCAATAATTGACACTTTCTTTCTAAATATTGCCGATTGGGTAAAATGTTAGATTCTATATATGTACTAGGCATGTAGATAATGTAATGTCATTACCAAATTTTCTGCATCATTATTCCTTTTTAATGATATTAGTTGCATCATTACTGCACAATTTTTTGTGTCAAGATTGTATTGCAATTTCATTATGAATCTAGTATTTTACACGAAAACGAAATTTAAGCTGGTTGAAATTATGATAAATCGTTAAAATAAATGAAGAGATGGCAGCAGTTGTTATTGCTTACACAAGAGTAACGATGCACGAACCCAAAACGGTTATTAATAATGTCAGTATCTCCACCAAATATCAGTAATGATTGCCTAAAATAAAAAAAACCAGTATTCTCATCATTACAAGTCGCTAATCATCTTTAATCGATATACACGATCATTATTAATGCCACTCAGAAGGTAATGGAATGACATTAATATTAGGTGTTTTATAATCTATAGTTGTATTTGAATATGGCTTTTTGCCAGCACGATTTTGACGATGAATAGACGGAAGGTCAATTTGACAACTCAGACTACAATTACGAGTATTAAGATCATCAGTTATCTTATCTATATATAACACAATACGAGATTATTGATTAATAAGTTGGTAATTATATCAATTAAATTTACTGAGATTTCCTTATCGCTTATTTTATAATAAAAATGAATAATCATTTTTTGTTGTTGTATATACGAGGTCGAAGACAAAATTATGCCAAATAATGTCGCGTGACAAATAACGTATAACATCATTGTTTTGTATATCTTATCGCACGCGGTTATAATTAAACTTTAAAGACAATTAAATAGTTCGCAAATTGTTATAATCATGAATTGCGTCACTCAAGATGTACAGCAACCGCAAAGAATAAGGAAAGCGCGACAAGGTTATATTTATATTTAATTGTATTTTAAGAAATAATAGTTTGTTATTCTCGTATGTTTGGATAATACATAAATTAAACGTGTACAATCACGTTTCTTGGAATAAATTGTATAATATTTTATTATGCACCTTTAGCCATTTCTTACTCGCTTCATAAACTTTACAAATTATTCATTTTCGTACGTCAAGTTATCTTTTTGTTTGTGAGTAGATTTTCTGGTCTCACACCTAACGCTTTGAGGATTTGATAAAATGTATTTGAGTGAGTTGAGTATACGTGATGGAATATATACATTTTTTGATTGTGTGCGATATTAAAATATAATATTCATTCCAAATGTAGGTTTTAAACTTTAGGCCCAAATCGACAGACACAACTACAATTATAGTCACCGATTTGTGGAAATTTATGTTCAAATAGCATATTTTTAATCCACAATAAAACTGCGAATTTAACCAGCGATTTTAACAAGTATTGAAACTTATTTATCCTTCTGATACTATATGGGCAGTCATACGAATATTACCTTTTTGTTATAAAAAACTTAATAAATGTCAGGTGTTACTTTAGCTCTAATAATAATGTTATGTTGACCCGATATATACTTTTCAAGAGTTTTAGTACTTTTTGTTTCGTACTTTTTACTCTTTTGATCGGCAAAAATTATCAAAATATACTTTTTTGAATTAAAATTTTCAGAATATCTGGAATTTTATTTTTAAAGTTATAAAAATTGTTTCTACAGTTTGGTCGAAATTATGAATATGGATAAATTTAAAGAATTTTTAAATTTAATGAACCCAATATTTGTAATGATTTTAATAAGGTTAATTTACACAAATTGGTTAATTTTTTAAATTAAATATAAAACGCTTACAGAATTTCAAAATTTTAATATGAAATATAAAATCCAAAATTTAGCAAATTTAAAAATATTTGGGAATTTAAAAGTTTTAATTATATTTGACAAAAAAAATTACGGAATTTGAATAAATTTTTATTAAATTCCTGGAATATTTCAATCTTGTACAATTTAAAATATTCGCAGCCTTTTAAATGTGAAATTAATCCAAACTGTGTTAACTAAAATTTAAATTCAAATTTCCTACAAATACGTTATTTAAACAAACTCACAGACAGATTAATTCAAGTTTGCAAAATATGGTTAACAATTAAAAAATTCTGTTCTTTATTAAATTCTTAATTAAAAATTCGAATTGAATTTACAAATTCTGAATTTCGTACAAATTAAATCATTAAATTTTAAAAATTTTGATTTTCCTGAAATATTTAATATTTAATATATATATATATATATATATATATATATATATATATATATATATATATATATATATATATATATATATATATATATATATATATATATATATATATATATATACCTATATATATATATATATATATATATATATATATATATATATATATATATATATATATATATATATATATATATATATATATATATATATACAAATTTTTAGTGAAAATTACGAAATATCTTAAAACTTTAGAAAATTCGAAAATAACAATAACCAAATCGTACCAATTTTGAAATTTAAATTTTAGAGTTTGAAATTTAAATTTTAATAATGTCTTCAAAATTTTAAAAGTTTAAATATTTTCAAGTGTTTTTTGAATGTTTTAAAAATTCAAATTTAAAATGAATATATTGATATGACTTGAAATTTTGAATTCATAACTTTAAAATGTGCATTCAAGTATCCTACAACAAATTTAATGTTTAATCCAACAATTTCAAAGGCAGATAATTAAAATTGAAATTTCGTGTTCAGAATTACAAATGTACGAAATTCAACTTTTCAAAAGGTTTAAAATTTAAATTGATATTTCAAATTCTGAATTTCTGAAATATGAAGTTCATATTTAGTTATCCAATTCTAATATTCTAATATAACACTTTCAATTTTAGGTATTTTTAAAATTTAAATCTGAATTTATTCTTAAATTTGAATTACTGCATTTTAAAATTTTTAAGTGTTTAGTACGAAAATAACAATTTAAATTGTCCGTAATTCAGAAATATTAGTTGTTTCTTTTGAAAATATTATAACTCAAAATTTAAACACGAAACTTTTGTCGAAATTTTCAAATCTGAATTCGAAATTTCAATCCTAATTATCTAACAATGAAATATTTGGAAATTTGAATTTTTAAAAGTTTCAAAATTTATAAAATATTAAATTATGAATTTTTAAAAATGTTGATTGATCGATCGTCTAGAAATTACGAATTCAGAATTATTAAATTTAATTAATAAAATGTTTAATTTCATTGTTCGATGTAGAATTTAACTTTCTTATTTAGAACTTGTAAAATTGTATTTCTTTATTTTTAGACTGAAATTTCACAGTCCATTAGTTTTAAAAATCGAATTAAAATGATAGGTACTTGGATCGAATTAATAATGAAACCGACTTTTTCTTTATACAATTCCCAATTTGATATTCCAGTTTGAATTATTAATTTTTAAAATTTTGCCTTTTTTCAAATATTAAATTTCAATATATCGAATTTAGGTTGAATTTTACAATCCCGAACTCGTAAACTTCCATTTTAACTACAGCATTTCAAAAACTTTAACTTCATAGCACGCAGAAAGTTTCGAAAAAATTAATTTCTAATTTTCTGAATTCGAAATTTTAATTTTATCGACGATTAAAATTATTTTTGAAATTTGACGTTGTTTAATAAAATTTTAATTTAAATATAATCTGATTTCGAAATTTTTGAATTCGAACCAATATTTGAAAAAGTTTGTTACACGAATGAATTATGATAATTTTTAATAGATTGGAATGCCGAATTTCAATTTTTCTGAAGTTTGTGGACATTACTGATACATGCATTCACGTATATACAAATATACAGTGTTAATATTCATCCACCGTCATACCATTAACACAGTGCTCATTCTATCGGTTCGATTTCTAATAGAAAATACATCGTGTTAAAGTTCAAATAAAATAATAATTTTTTGATCAGCGTATAGGACCCACGGAGGTCAGTTGCTTGAGAGATTGAATTGGCTCAAAATCAGGGACTGATTTTATAACACTCAGTTATATGACAACATTCTGAAGGTTTTTTCATTATCACTTAGAGGATTCGTTTTGCTTTGTCAGTAGGGGCTATCACACACTATTATCACACACTATGTATAAACATATTCTAGATAAACTAATAAAACCTAATTTAAATATTAATTAAGTAATATTTTGATATTTTGCGATATTTAGAAATTTGGATTATCTATACTAATAATAAAATTAGGTTAATTCCGACATGATTTAGACAAAAATTTACATGTATAAAATACTCAGTCAAACATAAATCAAATGTGTGTATAGAGGGAACGTGATTTTTTCGCAGACGAATCGCGAGTTTTACAGTTAAAAAAAATAAAATGATTGATGGTATTTAGGGAAAACGCACTATGTTTGTTGATTTATGATGCCCTTCTTTTGAGCTACCACAAAGAATATTATAATCTTATGAAATGTTGAGTTAATGTTCTTATGAAATGAAGAGCTGGGGTGGAAGGCTAGGGTTGTGTATGTACACCCAGTTCAATTTATGAATGAGCATTATAAATTTAAAATATATTGGAGCAAATAAATTTTAAAATTTATGGTGGTTTTCTTTAAACACAAAAAAGATCAATATTAATAAAATAAAATTTAATTTATTATTTTTATTCAACATGTCGAATAATATTTTTTTGTCTGGAAATATTGAAATTAATAGTTTATTATAAATATAATATAATGTCATTTTAACGTTTTATTGTATTAATGAATTTATCGGCAAATAACAAGAATGATTCCAGTATTCATGTATGAACTGTTTGGACAGATGAAAAAAGATGATAAAAGAAATCGCGCTGCCGATCAGTATTTTTATTATAAATTTCCCATGATTTAAAGTGCAAATTTATTTGTTTCAGGTTTTATTAAATTCGAATAGTATTTTATATAACACTGAATAAAGAATATTTCTTTTATGTATCGGTTAATTGTAATCTTAGTACCGAAGATTACTGTATACCCAAATATTCTATATAAGTGATTCTTATCATCAATATGATTTATTGTATGTATAACCTAAATTTAGAATACGTTTAAAATAATCATTGTTACATAATTTTTTGTTAATATTGGGCGTTAATCTATAAATCAATATGACTTTAACTATATTATGCTACTCATTGTAAAAAAAAATATCAAAAATCTATTCAGGATCACAACCCCTAAAAAAATTATATTTTATCTATACAAAAGTTATACAAAATGATAATAGAGCAACAACAAAAAGTAATAAAACGTCAATTATTACTGTAAGTTTTCGAATTCGAAAGCGATTTTTTCTGGGCTCAATAATACTTTTGGTGTGTGTGAGTATCTTTATTATTGTTTATTTTTTGATTGCCCCACGGCCACAATACCTATATTCCCATTAGAATACCATATATTCGAATATAGTCGAAATAAAATATAAATAATTTGTGGATTAATCGAAACATTGTTGTAATCCAGATGTCTTTATACATATGTTACATATATTGTTATTCTACTACAATACGTGATAATAAAATTGAATTGTGCTTAAAATAAAACACATATACAACCAAATTCAACTAATTTTCACCCTATTAACCGAACACTCAAATTTTGTATTACTTGTTAAAAAAAAATATGTAAAAATTTCTTTCAATGCTTTTTGGGCGATGTCGCATGGTTTAGAATTGTGAAAATGAACTAAAGTTACATGAATTATTTCGATAAGATTTACCACATCATCATACGAAAGAACCATATATGAGGTTATTGACTAATTTTGGATATATATATGTATATATAATATACAAATAAGTATATATATTATATATTATTGTCATTATAGATAAATGAATTCCAAATTCATCGACACGCCTTTGGACAATGTAATTTTGCGCGTAAATTATATAGAGTGTATGAGGAAAATTGGTGAACAGTTTCTGCTTTGAATTACTTTTCGTCTTTAAAAGAGAACTAATAGAAAGTCTGCGAATGAATTAAATGTGAATTCGTATTATGTAACGACCCCATGTCGGGCGCCAATTGTTGTATTTCCCCTTAAACTTTTTTTCTAAATCACGTGCCATAAACACAATATTGGCTCTTAACCAAACTGATTAGACTGTGCCTTTTGAGATAGAAACTTAGGGGAACAAATATCTGCGATATCATTATTTATCTTTTTTTTGGTGCTACTATACAATTTATGATTGGAACTTTGTACTGCAACATACGAGTATAAACCATAAAAAAAATATATTTTGAATCCACTTGACGCTGATATCATATTTCAAATTTTAAACATAACAGGAAAATATGTTTCTCCGTGCCTTACAATATAGAACGAATATGTTTGTTCAAATACATGAAAAACCAATAAATTTATGTGGATAAATTTTCACATAAAATATAGTTACGATGTACATACCTATATAGATTGTAACCCGAATTTATATGTACAAATAAAAACTAAATATAGAAAATGTTATATATCTGTTAAATTTGTTACAATAGCAAACATATTATGTGTATATACATATATATATATATATATATATATATATATATATATATATATATATATATATATATCTACATAAGTAGTAAAATATGTAGTTCTATCTATATTATTTAGAGTACAAAAAATATATGTAGTGGTTCTTTGTTACATCGTAAAAACCTATTTAACGTGCAATACGCGAATTGATATGAGTGCTGCCATAAATATTAAAACTATTGTTCAATTGTAATTTATATTGTGTGCTTTGACATTTGGAGGTGGCATTTCGTCAGCAATTTGGCATACTTTAATTTAAAATGTAACAAATATATTTTTGTCATGTTTCTCTTTGAATATATACATAAGTACATTCATTATTGTATGTGTGTATTTATATCGTCACTCGGTTTTACTTATGTCATGACGGAAAGATGGAAATCAAAACTTAAAATAAATTTGTTTCTTTGATGAAAAATAATAAAAGTTTTATTATTAAAATATAGTTTTTTTTATTATAACTATAAATTATTGTTGTTTTAAGAGATTTTAGGCTGATAAAATCTTACAGAACTTTACTATACCAGCTATATATGTAATATGTATAATATACAAATACGATATTAGATGTAGATAACATGAAAATGAATTCAAACTTTGTTTTACTAAATTGATGATGGAATATTAAGATAACATTTTTTTTGTTTGTTTTATCATTGATACATTTTATTTGTATGTAATTTAATTTGAAATTATATTTTATGTGGAGACGACAACAAACAAATTTTAATACGACATAAAGTTTACTACATTGAAATTTTAAAATTCGTTGGCAGACGTGGCCTGACATAATGGGCGTCTATTTAGCCATTTCACTATCCAACCAAAAAGTTATTTATAAAAACATAAGTCTGTTAATCTATTGAAATCAAACAAATATTAGTCTATGTAATCCTTGGCGCTACGATTAATATTGTTTTTGTTATTACCTACTTATAAATGATAGTAAATCAATTTTTATAAACTAATAAAAATTACACATGAAAAACAGTCTAGCACTGTTGCAAGACAATTTTTCGTGTGTTTTACTATGTTGAATGCAAGAAAAGGTTGCCTACCAAATTTCTACAAATTTTTTATTATTTATCAACTATTGTTTATGACATTTTATAATAAAATAAAATTTCGACATCAAATGTTTTGTTGACCTTGCCACCCTTGTTGGGTGACATAGTTAACTACACGTAATATCGTCTAATCGTAATATCGTAATATCGTAATATCTACTAAATTTAGTATATTATCAATATTATTATTGTATGAATTATAGTTTTGTATATCATTTCGGCTACATACAAATATTCCTTTCCTTCAGGCGATACTACATAGTTAGAGTAGAACAGTGCTGGGATGTTCTAACATCACTTCTATTCGTTTCGTTAAAACATATCACATGGAAAAAAACTATATTTGGTATGTTGTAACTTTTTCGATCGGTTTTCGATATTTTGATATGGTACCACTTTTTCAGTAATAAAAATGGCTCTTTATTATTGTGGTAGCTGTCACATTTACATATTGTTTATAATAAAGTAATCACAAAAGTTAAATTAATAAATAAATATGTATACGGGAGGGTTTTTTGTATCTTTGACCACACAAATAAATTTTGACATAAGCTTAATTTTGTGAGGTTATGTTCTCAATATTGTATTGTTTCACCGAAAAATATTTCTGTGATAGAAAAACGAAGAAAGTGATGGTCGAAAATGGTACAACATATACGATTTTATCGATATTTTCGATATTTCATCGAATATCGAAGATAGAACATCCCACTGTATTTCATATTTAAAAAAATTCCGCGCAACATCTGGTGAAATATGTTCAAACTAGAGCAAACGGTGATCTAGCGCCTCTAGCGTCACTTAAAAGGTCAATAGCGAGAAACTATTACTTTAACCGACTTCAAATGAAATCACTGGGAAAATATTGTAAACTTTCAAATTGATATATTTAGAAAGGTTTATTGGCACAAAAATAAAGAATACAAATTATCGTTTATACTGATAATTTGTTAAATAATTTTTATGGCAATAATCATAATCAAATAATGAATTATTTGATTGCATTAATTTTAAATAAACATTTCATTTTAATTGATCATTATTTAAATTATTATAAAAATATTTTTCAATAAGAGGTTATATACGTACATATATGCATTTACATCCAGATCTGGTTTCTGGACATTATAGAATAACAAAATGATTTAAATTAAGCAAATTAGCTTAGTGAATTAAATTCACATTCATTACATTTATTCATACTATACCAAACAAAAAAATGTGTATACTATATACAGTTCTGGTATAAATGATGTTGCCACTAATATTATGTACAATGTATACACGAACTAAAATGTTACAAAGCCAAACAAAAGGGCATCGGCAAAATGAGCAACAAACAAAAGCCTAATTGAAATAATTTTGCCATAAAACACAATTTGAATTTAAATATTATGCAAAACTGAATGAAATAAAAACAAAATAGAATAAAAATTTCCCCGATTTTCGAGTATATAATCGAGAGCAACAAGGCTGTTCAAATTTTTTTTTTTTTTGTTTGATTGAATTTTTATTTCCTCCAACTCTCTAGTACTTCTGTGATACAAAAAGTCGAGTCGCGCGGACGAGAAACTACCATACAACAGAAGCGAATTTATTATTTTTTGGTTTAATGTTTATATATGAATTTTTATTGTTGACAAACAGAAAGTTTTATTTATTTTTTTTTTGTTTTATTTGGTTTGTGTTCCTTCATCGTCCTTTGCGCGCGTTTGGTTTTAATTTCTTTATGGAAATTTCGTTTCGTTTTGTGAATTAAATTGAATTTCAAGTCAAGTTTTTTTTATTATTATTATTTGTATTCCCTGCTAAATCATGTCTTGTAATTTACATAAATTTGAATTAAATTCAATTTTTTTTTCGTATTACGTATCTTCTGTGGGGGGATGAATAAAATATGGACGAATTAAATGGTATTACCGGAAATGAATATATTTATACAGTTCTGAAGGGAGTAATCTACATACTAACATACATACTAATAAATGTTTGTGTGTGTGTTAGTGTTTTTTTTTGTGGTGAAGGGGGGAATCTTCATAAGACCTAACATGTATAGGCCTAATCCATAAACATCTGAGAGTGTCGGATCCTTACCGACTAAACCCTATAACCCCCAAATTCTTATGCCTATAGTTGTCTCGTGGAAGTACTGCTATGTATTACTTCGCGAGAACAGGCTCAGCCTTAGCTGCCATTTAACTTTATTGTCTTTGGTTATTTGTTTCGAGATCTCTGTTTCTTAATAATTCTTGCACTCATTTTACACACCACCTCCCAAAATTCTTCGGACTACAGCATACAATCAACAACTATTAACGGTGATAAGTCATTTCTCACAGACCTATATATATAGTTCCAATCTTTCTTCCTCGAAGCGCGGGCAGTCAAAAAATACATGCTCACGTTAAACTTAAGTAAATAAGCGCGAAAACAACCATGCCCCGTCAGAAACTGGCATAAATAGAATTCAATCTCTCTATGTTTCCTATCTAGCCATTTAACTACCGAAGGGACTAAACGATGTGTCCACCGATCTTTTCCTGAGCTGTCCCAACGCTACTGCCTCATGTTGACGGTCTCTGTACGAGCCACAATACGATTTCCTCTCTTATCCCCATTTGCACGGCGAGAACACATTCTTTCCATCTCCTTAGCCAATAAGTCAATTGGAGGCATACCAGCCAATAGACACACGGCTTCATCTAATACCGTTCTAAATGCACTAACCACCTTCAAAGCGCTTAACCTATAAACAGATGCCACCGGTTGTTTGTAAGTACTTTTCGTACTTCTCTCCATAGCTCTGCCCCAGATTGGTGCTCCATACATCAAAATAGTTGTCACCACACTACTCAGTAACAGTTTGCGGCTGTGGCGGGCCCCTCCTGCGTTTGGCATAATTCACATTAACAGTTCACTTTTCCAGCTTTTTCCCTAACGGTATCCAAATGCGATTTAAAGGACATTCTAGCATCAATTATTTCTCCTAGATAATTAATATATTGTTTTGACTAAACCAGTTGACCACTAACTTCCACCGTCATGAATTCCAACCTTTTCCTACTGGTGATTAGCACTGCTTTTGTTTTGTGCTCTGCCAACTGTAAATCCACAGATGATAACCAATCCTGAATTACTGTTATACTCCAATTGCACATTTCTTCCACCTCTTCTTTATACTTTGCAACAACTACAATCGCAATATAATCAGCAAAACCAACCACCATTGCTTCTCCTGGTATCGGCAGGCTAAAAATGTTATCGTACATGGCATTCCACAATGTGGGTGCCAGTACAGACCCCTGTGGTACACTTATGTAACTACCGCACAATATTTTTTAGAACCTCCTTTCCAACTATCACCAGATATTGCCTCTCGCGCCGTATCCACTACGAGTTTTTTTTTTAATTTTTTTATTAAAACCAATAGCTACTGAGGTTCCGCAGTTAATGCCACAATGGGCCCACGGTGCATACTACGAGTTTAATCACTTCAATGGTAGGCAATAGTACCAACCGCTGTAATTTCCATTGCTCTGGGAATGCTCCTTCCTCTATGCATGAGTTAAATAAGTTTATAAACAACTTTGGCTATATGACCGGACCGCTGATTTAATTGCAATATTGGGAATTTTATCAGGCTCCGGTTATTCTTCAACTTGCTACATGCGTTAAGCACCTCCTTCGTTGTAATTAATGGGATTATTTCTCCGTCGCCTCTTGTTTCGATATTAACCGTACAATCTGGTTGTTGTGGAAACAGTGAAGTGACGATATTTTCCAACGCTCGTGGGCACGATGGGCAGGGTACATATGCACCCTTAACCTTTTTCATATAACCATTTTATAAGGTTTGCCTCAGGGGTCCGAATCAACTTCTTCACACAATTTTTGAAAACATCTTTGTTCATTTGCTTTAATTGCACACTTGAGTATAGATCGGGCGACACAGTATTGTTTGCGTAGGTCGTCCCTAGTTTCCAATTTTGCTCGTTGGTATAAACATCTAGCTCGAAGGCATTCTCTACGAATCTGGGCTATTCCCACGATCCACCAGAAGTGTGTGTGTGTGTGTGTGTGTGTGTGTGTGTGTGTGTGTGTGTGTGTGTGTTTTTTTTTTTTTTTTTTTTTTTTTTTTTTTTGTGGGGTTGGGTAACGTGTGGAAAATCTTCGGAAGACGATGCGTCGGTGGGACAAACACCTCAGCAACAGTGGCGGATTCCTACCACCTAAAAACCACACACCCGCCGCTTTCACATCCTCCATGCGGAACTATCGTTAGACATTACTTCACATGGAGGTGACCAGCCATTTGGCTCATTGTTCTCCCTGTAGCGCCTCAATCTTGGATTGAGTTTGTCACCGCTATCAAATCACGGCATGTTGTTCTGCTCTTGCACGCTCTAGGCGCCTCAGCTCATTCAGTACGACTGTCGCCATATGGCTTACAGCATTCCATCCTTCCTCAGAGTCAAGCATTAGTTGCACTATGTTTTCTGGTGTTGGACGCTGCCCTAGGACAGCTGACAGTTCCCTTCGAATATCCTCAAATCGTGGGCATTGGAAAAAAATGTGCTCCACATCTTCTTGTATACCTCTGCAAGCAGGACAATCTGGAGTATCAGCGTGCTTGAACCTGCATAGGTATGCACCACAACAGCCATGTCCACTTATCAGTTGCGTCAGGTAGTGGTTAACTTCGCCGTGTTGTCTATTTAGCCATTTTTCAATGGATGGTATGAGACGGTAAGTCCAGCGACCCTTTTCCGAACAATCCCATCGTCTTTGCCATTCTATCATTGTTGAGGCGCGTTCTGGTGCTCTGCTTCCTGGTTGTACACGATTGGGGTACCATTTCTTCCTCTCCCTCGCAAGGAGTTCAATTGGGATCATTCCCGCAATAACGAGTACCGCGTCAGTAGATACTGTGCGGAAGGCACAAGTCACTCTGAGTGCACTTAGGCGATACACCGATACCAATTTGCGTCTATATGTTTCGAAGTCCATCGCATCACCCCATACAGGCGATCCATAGAGAATGATGGAGGTTACGACGTTTGCCAGCAGCATTCTACGACATTGTCTAGACCCTCCAGTGTTCGGCATGATACGGGAGAGAGCTGCAGACACACTGGCAGCTTTCCTGCTCACTATCTTTATGTGCTCCTTAAAGTTTAAACGCGCATCTATTTCCACACCCAGATATCGTAATGAATGCTGTGAGTGGGTTAAGATTCCACCTACATCAATTGTTACGGTTTCTTTCACCTTCCTACTGGTAACTAGAACTGCTTCGGTTTTATGATCAGCAAGTTCAAGCCCACATGTCATCAACCACCTTTTTATTATTATGATTGTCAACCTACTTATTTCTGTTATTTCATCTATAGTTTTTGCAACCACTACGACTGCAACATCATCAGCAAAACCTACGATTTCCACATCATCAGGTACACGGAGCCTTAGGATACCATCGTACATGATATTCCACAGTAGCGGCCCCAATACAGATCCTTGGGGTACACCACCCGAAACATTGTATGTCTTCACACCGTCATCCGTGTCATACGTCAGCATTCTATCATTAAAATAGTCAGCGATGATACTTCTTAGGTACACTGGTACTTGTAACGTCTGCAGTGCATTTAGAATCCAGCTCCATTTGGCCGAGTTGAATGCGTTCTTAACATCCAAGGTGACAACGGCACATTACTTTTTTGAGCCTCCTTTCCATCTTTTCCCATCTGTGGCGTTCTTGGCTATTTGGACGACGTGTTGGATGGCGTCTATCGTCGATCGAGCCTTCCGAAACCCGTACTGCCTCTCAGCAAGATCTCCAGCGTTCTCCACAGCTTTCTCTAGTCGGCTGTATATGATTCTCTCCAGCACTTTGCCAGACGTATCCAGCATGCATAATGGTCTGTAGGAGGATGGTTCACCCGGCTGGTTCCTGTTTTTTTTCAACAGGACCAGACGCTGTCTCTTCCATCGTTTAGGGAATACTCCCTCTCTGAGACAGGAATTGTATAGTTCCTTAAATTCATCCGGTCTGGTTTGTATTGCAACCTTTAGTGCAATATTAGGGATATTGTCAGGCCCAGGAGCCTTTGAATTCCCAAAACGTTGACACGCCTTCGTGAGCTCTTCTGTTGATATCGGCGGTATTTCTTCCATGCCAGGTACTCGGATCACGTCAGGGATCACATCATCTTGCTGCGGAAATAGAGCAGTCACAATTCTACGTAGTATCGCTGGGCAGGTGGGCGGCGATTCATTTGCCTTTTTAAGCTTTTTCATAACGATTTTGTAGGGTCTCCCCCATGGATCACGATCCACTTCTTCGCATAGCTCTTTCCAGCATTGGCTTTTCCTTACTTTAATGGCCTGCTTAAATTTATTACGGGCATCCAGGTAATTTTGGTGCAGGCTAGGATAGGTCTCTGTACCCCAAGCACGTTGGTGTTTCCTCCTTGCATTAAGGCATTTCCGTCGCAATTGTGCAATCTGCTCAGTCCACCAGTATGCTGGTGGACGACGACTGTCTAGCCGCCTTTCTACCATAGATGCACTGCAGGCGTTGGTGATCATGTTCATAATCTGTCCCGCTTTTGCATTGGCACATCCCGAGAGGCCCGGGTTCTCCAATGATAGCATAAATAAGTCCTCTTCAAACGTATTTGCTTTCCAGCCTGCAGATTTCCTTATATGTTTTTTCTGATTACCTTCCCTAGCCAGTTTTATTTCGAAGAGTATGGCTTGGTGGTCACTATGCGTGTAGTGCTCACTGACTTCCCATTTGGTCAACACTCTCAACAAGCAGCTGCTACCGAATGTAAGGTCAATTACGGAGGAGGAGCCACCTTTGCGAAACGTCGGTGTATCACCAGTGTTGAACAACACAACGTCTATGGAAGAAAATGCCTCGAGCAGTGCTGTTCCTCTTCTATTCGTTTCCTTACTGCCCCATTCAGTTGCCCAGGCATTGAAATCACCAGCAATGATAACAGGGCTACGCGTTCGCGCATCGGCGACCAGTTGGTCCAGGAAGTATTCAAACTCCTCAATTGTAGCGCTAGGTGGTGCATAGCAGCTATAGATTTGTAAGCCGTCAACATCTGCTCGTACGAATCCTGCGGTGGAATTACTGCTGTTCTCCTGCATGGTCCGTCTGCTACAGGTCCATATGGCAGCTTTACCAGTTTGATCAGTTGCCCAATTGCATCGCTCCATATTTTTGTGCTGTTCGCACAAAATGGCGACATCTACTCTTGTTTCATGCACTGTTTGGGCTAGTACTTCCTGTGCAACTTCACAGTGATTTAGGTTGAGCTGGACAAACTTCATTGTCGTCGTGCTCTTCTAAGTGCCAACATGTAGGCCGTGCACCGGCCACTCCCTGCTATATGATTATGGTTCGTCCTTCGCTGGCAAAGCATACAACTCGCTTCTTCCTTGCATTCTTTTACTTTGTGGCCATTTCTTCCGCATTTGTAGCAGAGGCCAGAACGATCAACATCACTTTTACATGACTTGGCCATATGTCCATACTGCCAGCATTTGAAGCACCTTAAAGGTAACGTTTTTTCACGTATGCGACAGATCACCCATCCAATTCGCACTTTCCCTTCATTTTTCATCACTTTGGCTGTCGAGGTTGGTACAGTCACCACTGCTGTTTGGGTGCCTCTATAAGCAGCTCTCAGCGACTTGATACATTCTATCGGGAGGTCTTTCGCACCCTCAAACTTGGATGTGATCGCCTCATGTATCTCTTCCTTTGTTGTGGTCTCATCAATATCTTTAATTTCGACTACAACCTCGTCAATCTGCGTAAGTGTTTGGATTTGTGCATCACTACCAAGAGCGTGTTCTATTGCACTTTGAAATCCAAGTTCCTTGGGATGTACATCTTTCTCTAACTCTAGAAGAAGATCGCCTTTTTCGGTTCTACGAATCCGAGCTACCTTACCAGAGAGGTCATTAAGATTTGGGTCCCGTTTCAATTTTTTTAGCATATCCGCATACGACATTGCTCCAGTTTGGGTAATTTTAATAGCATCAGGACGTGTGTGTGTGTGTGTGTGTGTGTGTGTGTGTGTGTGTGTGTGTGTGTGTGTGTAAGATGTGTGCAAGAAATCTTATATGCAGCAGATGAAAAAAGAGTTTTGCTCTTTTGTTTTATTGATACCTAACCTAACATAAAATATTCTATGTATGTATGTATATATAAATAAATATTTCATTTATATTTCTTTTCAGAATTCAACAAAACAATGAGTTTCCGGGAAACCGTCTAATGAAAGGAAATTTTTGTCTGGATTTGAAAAAACTTTATATAAGAAAATAGTTCTAAAGTATATAATTTAAGGAAGTTGATAAAATTTCTTATTTCTCACATTCTCGAGCTATTTATATAATTTACACAAATTAATTTTTGTGTGTAAATTAAATAAATAGTTACTTATAATTTAATAATTACAGTAAATTAAAAAAAACTTTTTTTTTAAATATTAAAACAAACTGTATTGTAGTAGTGAAATATTTTTTTACGTGAATTTATTTAAAATAATTAAAATTGAAATATATTAGCATACCGAAAATATATAATAACACGGATTTCAACAGGAGCGCGTAATTTTTACAAATTTGGGGTCTGATCGAAATGGCTGGCGTGCTGGGTATTGAGGTAAGTTTCATTAAAATATATGTATAGTGTTAGTACAATAATAAATTACGATTTGTTCTTAAATTATGATATATAAATGCACCAAACCCCCTTTAAGCAAACATTCCCATCACAAACTAAACAATATCACTATAATATGTATATGGTCCGCAAAGGATTACCGTGGGTACATACATCGTCAAGCAAGAAAGTTTAAGTGGAGAAAAAAAAATAATTTTGTGAAGATGCCTTTTTTGTTTGTGTGTGTGTGTGTGTGTGTATACGCTTATTTTTATATTAAAGGTTAAAGGTTATAATATGAATAAGTGATACAAAATAAATTTGGTTTTGTATTTTGTTCGTGGTATTATTTATCTTCTGGAACCGTTCCAATACCACATGAAAAATACAAGAAAAATTACATCAGAGACACACGCGATACATAATTTTTTATTTATTTAAAAGGGCTACCAGCTCAACAACAAAGCGAATGCTATTAAATACGTTTACATTTACCAGTAAAATTGGTTTTATAAATATATTTATTTGTGTCCTCGATCCTTTTTTTAGCACTTCTCATTTTAATCTTTCGTATTATACCTCTCGAGTATAAATAGAGGATTCGCTTTACATATATAGTACATTGTCACAAGATATTGTCGTTATTAAACAAATACTTATGCAATATATACACATATACTCGTATATGTATATATATTTCGACAACGGTAATATAACGGGAAATCTCGATTTACACCAAAGGTAATCAACATTCGAGATTTATTTATATATATTTTTGGGCTATGATTACGATGAACCAATATGTATAGAGGTTTTATGGTTTGTTGGGTTTTTTCGGTTTTTATAGCGAAGCATAATATTTTTGATACCGATATTAGTAGTTAAGGTGTGTGTCAAAACCTATATATTATACCTACACTAAAGTCTAAAATGTGTTGTAAATTTTATTTATTGCGGCAACACCATTCAAATTATCTTTCATAAAATGGTGATTCTCGGTTAACAAATAACAACTGGATTTATGTATGTTTTTGAAGATTAGGCCTACGCATGACGCAATACGCATACGCCTCATTGTTATTGCTTCCTTGTTAGATTAATAGTGATTAACATTTGTGTTTTGGCTTTATTCATAATATTAATATTTTTAATTAGTTTTTAGTTGTAAAAATCTCCAAATCAAACAAATGTGTTATATGTATAACCTATAAGCAGGATAACAATTTTAATCTTCTAATCATATAGTATATAGCAGTTTATAGCAGTTTCGCATTATTTTTAACGAATAATTCGAATTTTTAAACATGTGATATGTTGTCAAATGATTTGATCCGGGCGTGCATCATGTCAGAAATCTCATTTTAGAAAATCAAAATTTTTTATACATTGGGTGTTTCTATAAGGTGTAAGTATAAGGTGACCATTCGTCCCGATTTTAGCGGTACAGTCCCTCATTTGAATACTTTGTTCCACGTCTCGTAGAGTTTTAAATGGTCCACCATTTTAAGAAACAATCTACGATTGATATCTATGTTTTCGGTTTTTCGTTGTTTAATAACTATAGACCGTGATAATTATAATATGTAAAAACATTAAAGGTATCTATACAAATCTTCAAAAATATATAATTTATTTTAAAGATGTCAAATTATGGTAACGTTGAACCACAGTTTTCGATCTATTGATTGTCGCGTCAAAAATTATTAAAATAATAATTTGACAAAACATTTACATCTTCAAGAACGAAAACAGAGGCAACAATTTGTAAACATTTTTATCCGTTTTCATTTACATATATGTATGTAATTAAGAAAATAACTTGGTAAATGTGGTAAGTCTATATTCGTTTCAATTACAGTTCGTCCAAGGATCATAGGTTAGAATATTGAATACAATTTAATTCAAATTAAGTTTAAATATATGTTCCAATATAATAGAATTAAGTGGTCGGTTATAATGACTTAACTTGATAAGGTTTTAATAATTCCCAATTACATATTTTCAAAGTTTACATTACAAATTTTAGAATTTAATAATTATTAACTTAAACTCTTAAACCAAAGAATATTTAATTAAATATTCTTTGCTTAAACTCAACTTGAGAAGATTTCTTCAGCACATTAATAATTTTAAACTCTATAGACATATGATTAAATGCGGTTCTACAATTAAAATTTTTGTAAAGGTCGGGATTCCTTATATATCCGAAGGGAGTTCAATAAGTTCGGTAAATCTATATGAAATAATGGTAAATAAATGTTATTCAAAAATCTTTTTATTTTTCTTAATAATGTTCACCCACGCACTTAATGCACTTATTACACCTGTCAATTAAATTGTACAAACCATCAAAATAAAATTATTTCTTCAAAATTTTCTTCTACAGCGGACATTACCTCACTGTCATTTGAAAGTCTTGGTCCCCTTAATTTTTTCTTGGGGCCAGATCTGGACTGTATACGGTAGATGCGGTATTTAATTGAACTTGCAATCTCGTAAGGCTTGTTATGCAACAATCGCCTTATGAACTGGTGCACTGTCATGTAAAATCAATATTTTTTGCTTGATTTGACCTCGTCGTTTTTCCCTGATAGCAATTTTCAATTTATTCAAAAACTCCGCATAATAAGCCCCTATTATTGTGGTCTTATGAGGTAGGTAGTCAATCATTAAAATTCCATTAGCATCCCAAAAAATTGTTGCCTTTATCTTACCCGCAGATGGTTGAACCTTCAACTTTTTCGGTGGTGGATTTCCCTGCGCTATGCTATTCCTGTTTCGACTCTGGATCATAGTGATGAATCCATGTTTCATCACCGGCGACTATTTGGTTTATAAATTTAACCGGATTATCTTCACTCATTTCTAAAATTACCTTAGAAGTTTCCACTCGATATTTTTTTTAGTCCATAGTCAATATTCGGGGAACCCATCTTGCACTAGCTTTTCATAGCTTAAATTAATTGTGTAAAATTATATGCTAACACTGCCAATAGATATATTTAATATTATACTTAATTTTGTGATGATGATCGTCTGCAGGCCTTCCGCTGCGGGGGTCATCTTCCAGCGACTCTTTACCTTGTTTGAATAGACCCACCCATTTCGTTATTGTTTTAAAAGACGAACTAAATTATCCGTAAACATGTTTCATTCTTCTTTCGATATCCTTAGAAGTATTATTTTCTTTTACAAGGAATTTAATCAAAAAACGATGTTCAATATTTTCCATATTTTAAAATTTTCAACACAAGTATTCAACACTCATAGAAACTAAATGAAACAATTGAATTGCATAAAATTTTGTTTTTGGAGGTAGAATAAATAGAATAATAAAAATAAATAAGTAAACAAAATAAAAATTGTTTAATATTGTTATTGCATATAGATTTCTCGTAGACTGGGCTAAATACTTACATTAGTCGCTTTCACACGTGGCTTAATCTACCACAGGAGTGTAGTTTAAACTCCGAACTTTTTGCTGTGTGAAATGGGCAAATGCAGTTCGATTATATATTTGGATAATCCAAAATATAAAATCCAAAAGTAAAACTTCTAAAATTCAAATGGGACAAAATTCAAATGGACAAAATGCAAACTTTATCAAAATATGTTGAAAATTTTTGAATTTTTTTGGGGTATTCTTAAACGTAATGAATTGTGTATGTTCGTTTGTGTGTGTGCGTGTGTAGTTCTTTTTTATCTGGTAAAGTGAAAGAAATCTTCAAGAAGACGAAGCTGCGATAGGCAAACATCTCAGCAACATGCAGTGATGAATTTTTACCATCTAAAACAACACACCCTTCCATCCATCCTCCATGCGGAACTATCGTTAGACATTATTTCGTATGGAGGTGACTAGTCCTTAAACTCTTAATTCTCTCCAGCGTCTCAACCTAAGATTGAGATTGCCACCGCTATGTACTCCCAATATGATTCTCTTCTCTGGCATGCTCTAACCATCTCAGCTCATTTAGTACCAATGCTGCCATGTGGCTTACAGCATTCGACTTTTCTTCAGACACAAGTATTACATCTAATATGCTTTCAGTTGTATAGTGATGACAGAGTACCTTGGACAGTTCCCTCCGACTTGTTTCGAACCGTGGACATTGAAAGAAAATGTAATCCACGTTTTCTTGCGATCCTTTACAGGCAGGACATTCAGGAGTGGCAGGATGTTTAAATTTGTAAATGTATGCACCAAAATAGCCATGACCACTTAGCAACTGCTTCAGGTAGTAATTAACTTTACTGTACGGTCTATTTATCCACTTTTCGATTGATAGTATAATGTACGATAAGTCAACCGACCCTTTTCCGAGCTATCCCAGTGCATTCGCTATTCTGTCATAGTTGCATTGCAACGCATTCTGATGCTCTGCTTCCTGGTTGTTCACGATGTAGATACCATTTCTTCCTTTCCCTTGTAAGTATAGTTCGACTGGTGGGATCATCCCCTGAAATTACGAGAGCCGCTTCATTGGTGTGTTTTTTTTTTTGTTTTTCGGGTTGGGTAAATGATGGCAAATCTTCGGAAGATGATGCATCTGAGGTGGGAGAAACACCTCAGCAACAGTGGCGGATTTCTACCACCTGAAAACCATATACTCGCTGCTTCCACATCCTCTATGCTTAACTATCGATGGACATCACTTCACAAAGAGGTGACCCCGTCGCGCCTCAATCTTAGATTGAGTTTATCACTGCTATATCTAATCACGCTCTAAGCGCCTCAGCTCATTCAATACCACTGACGCCACATGGCTTACAGGAATCCATCCTTTGTCAGAGAGCATTAATTCCGTTGTTTTCTGGTGTTGGACGCTGCCCTAGGACAGCTGACAGTTCCCTTCGAGTGTTCTTAAACCGTGGGCGATGGAAAATAATATGCTCCACATCTTTTGGTGTATCTTTGCAAGCAGGACAATCTGGAGTATCAGTGTATTTGAACCTACACAGATATGCACCAAAACAACCATGTCCACTTAACAGTTGTGTCAGGTAGTGGTTGACTTCGCTGTATTGCCTATTTAGCCATGTTTCTATGGATGGTATGAGACGGTAAGTCCAGCGACCCGTTTCGAAGCAATCCCATCGCCTTTGCCATTCTACCACATATAGAAGATAACCTATGCCATTCTTCACATATCTACCACGTAGAGAAGCCACACATCACTCTTAGAACACTTATAGGCGGTACACCGATACGACTTTGCGTCTATATGTTTCGAAGTCCATCGCATCACCTCATACAGGCGATCCATAGAGAATGATGGAGGTTATTACGTTTGCCACCAGCATTCTACGAAATTGTCTAGACCGTGTGACTGTGTGTGTCTGTATGCACCTGAAGAATTAATCTGGAAAAAATTCATACTGGTTACACAGTTGATATACAGTTGACAACTGAATTTTCAAAATATGGTTGGCATAAACTCTGTGGTTTTAATAAAGAAAATTTGAAAATACTATCGAAATCCATAATATGGTTCTTAGTTTGCAGTTTGGGAAATCGTGATGTAACAAGATGGAATAAGTAAAATATTATATCAGTTCTGCCACATGTGTGCCTTAATTAACTTACGTTGGTGGCAGCAGGACTTCGCAAAACATTTTATGATTTTTTGTGAAAAAAAAAATCTTAGATTAATTATAGGAATTGAAGAGGGATTTTAATGTTTTTATTCTTTACATATTAGGTTATAAAATATATACCGCGGTATCATGCGTGAATCAGTTCAATCAGACAATAATAGTTATTGTTAAAAAAAAATTATTATTTTTTATTTTATCAATAAACCAACTGACCTAACATCAAAATTTTTTATTGTACTCGCAATGTTTTAGATATTAGTCCTCTTAGCTGTTTTATATTTGAATTTGGTCTTTTGAATTTCTTAAAAAATTTCAATTTTGGATTACACCCTTTATCAGCTACCCTTTGTAATTCGGTAATTTATGCTCCACTTCGATAGAGAAGTGTCGTGTAAAATTGTTGACAGATAACAGACTTAAAATTTCAAAATTGAGTGTACAGGATTTGAATTTGTCTTAATTTTTTGTTAATGTCGTATTTATATAAACACTTTTCTACATTTTTATAAATATTAAACAAATAAATCATATTTTAGAATAATGTGTTGTTGTAGTTTTTTTTTACTAAACTTTTTAAAACCAATATTTCAAATAAATGACAGTAGTGGTGTTACTGTCACATAGATAATTCGGATGCGTGTGAAAAGACATATGAAGTAGCTTTCAACTCCGCACTTCGGTAGTGGATAACTTAGCTCTTACAGCAGTAATTTTTCTCTTCACATCAGGCCATCTGGCATTTCGATGTCTTGTTGGCGGTTTAGTATCTTGAAGATTAAAATACTTTCCGTATTTGTGAAAAATTCGGTGGAAAGCAAGCACTATAAGTCGATTATGTGGACTATAAACGTTGAGTGGATTATGTGGACTATAAACGTGTTAAAACATGTATTTTGCCATGATGAACTGTCAGATTATACGAAAAACAAATCACACTTTGTGACATTTATAACATTTTAAATATGGTTGCCATAACATTTCAACATCATTAATTTCGTTAATATTGTTAGACCCTTTATACAACAAAACGAATGCATTTAACATTTCGTGATGTTTCAAATATTGAGATAACAACGTGCGTTGCCGCTTTGAAATTATGAACTATGAAATTAAGAATCTACTTATTGTATGAAGCAATGGGACAAGTTAATATTATTATTTTACGAAAAAGCATTAAACTTTTAATCGAATTTTAATGTAAACAAAAAATAAAATTGTTGTAAATTACAAAATCATTATAAATTCCACCTACACACTATAATTTTTATTATTTTATTCATCGTTCCATTTCAGCTTTAACAATTTTTTTTTTATTTCGGTTTATAAAATAATCACAATCCAGTTACAACACTTTAAATAAAAAACCAACAAAAAATAAAGTTAAAAAGGGCTTTTGTTTTAAATGAAACAAATGTTGCCTTTTTATCATGGTCTTCTTACATCCCCTTATATAAAAAAAAAAAAATATATATATATATATATATATATATATATATATATACATATATATATATATATATATATATATATATATATATATATATATATATATATATATATATATATATATATATATATATATATATATATATATATATATATATATATATATATATATATATATATATATATATATATATATATATATATATATATATATATATATATACATATATATATATATATATATATATATATATATATATATATATATATATATATATATATATATATATATATATATATATATATATATATATGTATATATAGTATATATATATATATATATATATATATATATATATATATATATATATATATATATATATATATATATATATATATATATATATATATATATATATATATATATATATATATATATATATATATATATATATATATATATATATACGTGTATGTATGTGTTCGAGGCTGAAACGAAAGCACAGGAAAAGATGGTACTGAAATTAAAGTTTTTTGGATATGGAAATCCATGAAGGGCGAATACCGTATTATATAGAAAATCTTACATATTTTATTACATTATTTCAACATCGCACATTTCTTTATACCCTTTCGTTATAAATTTCTACATCTCTTTTTTGTATGTATGTATATATACATAGTTTCAACTTGTACATTTTATTTTTATTTTTGGGTTGATAAGCAAGTAAAACCAACATGCTAAATATAGGGATGTAACGCAAAAGGCAATCACTTACCAAATGTTTAGTATACATATTATTAGTGCATGTATATATATATATATATATATATATATATATATATATATATATATATATATATATATATATATATATATATATATATATATATATATATATATATATATATATATACATATATATAAGAATTTATCGATCGATATGAATAATTTACAATTTTGTGCATACACAATCCTAATGTACCGAAAGAGCTTTCAAGAGTCAAGCATAAGCAACAACAATATGACGATGCGAACCAAACGTAATAAAAAATTTAACAACTGGTGATCATTAATTTAAATATGTACATATGTGTATATACAAGGAAATCCCGATTTACGTTGTTTTTGGAGTGTTACATTTTTTGAAGTATGCAAAGCTTTGAATCTAAAAAATATGCTATCTAAATATGCTTTGAAAGGTACTTCAAACTGTGTTATTGTAGCATATCTTTGGCCTTTTTAATCCGAAGGTCTCCTATATGGATGTTGCAATTTCGGATATACCACGGAGCATTTGTAGTACAGCGAAGTAAGCTTAATTCCATATGTCCATATAGAGATTAGGATCGCTTTGTATAGTAGAACCTTTCATTTTAGGGAAAGTTTTGATTTTCTACCAATTAGCCAGTACATTTTTGAAAATTTTATTTTTATTTGGTTCATTGTGCTTTCTCCATGTCAAACTTTTATCAAGATGAAGACCCAAGTATTTACGTTTGTTTGTTGAAAAATGGTGATGGTGACATTGTGTAATTTCACCGCTTTAGTTCATTCAACGTGAAGTTTTTGTGTGTTGATTTGTTTTCGCAACGTTCTTTGCCAATTCTCAATTTTGTTTAAGTGATCTTGCAAATCTCTTGATGAAGTTTCAGGTTTTTTGTGTGAAAACATAATAGCAGTGTCATCTGCAAATGTTGATGTAACGACCTTATCAGTTGTTGGTAGATCGATAGTATACAGCAAATACAATAATACAGGTCCCAGTACGCTGCCTTGTAGAACTTAGTGATAGGCTTAATTGATACTTTTGGAAATCAATATAAATTAATTCTTTTCATTCATTAACCTGATACTTTTAAGATGATATTTTTAATTGAATTGCATGCCAATACCAAAGAATATGATGTATCATATGAGCTGTCCATTTCCAAAACTACCTAATTCTACCTAAACTTTATTTGGCCAATCTGAAATTTAATAATCTCATTAAATTTTTAAGGGTACCTATGTTATTTGTATTTTTAATAATTCTTTGATGTCTATTAAATAAAATAGTTCATTTCGTGGTTCGTGGAAAATAAGCAGTAATTTTTTAAACCCATTACAAAAACTAAATTAGCGAGTTTTGGAAGCAAAGATCGTTTAGGAGAGTTTTGGAAAAAAATCAATTTATTATAATTCAGCCTTGGTATCGATTTTTTTTTTACATTTTAATAACTTCACATATCTGTAGCTACCTAAATAAAATAATAACAACATAAAATATTTCTAACTTAAAAAAAACAATAAAACAATAAAATTTGAGTTGCTTTCAATTCCATTCAATTTGTGACCACCTCGTCATCTTCGTTATAGTATACATATCAGGAACATTTGGTGTCTCAAGAGCATCAAAACTATCAATTGTATTTTTATAATATATGAGGAAATGATTACTTCTCCATTCGAGCCTAAAATGTTTTTTTACTAAAAATAATAGTTGACTTCCCCTGGCACATGTAAATTTTCATAAATTCGATGGAAAATGAATTTTTTGCAAGGGGCGAACTTAAAATGCCAGCTGTTTAAACACTTGTTCTGCCTTGGATTTAATGTCGTACACTTTCAGTTCCTCCAAATTAAATACCGACATATTCCTCGGGTTTGAGATTATAGGGTCCTTTTTCTTTACGTCTTTTTCAATGCGACCAAATACCCTATTTGAAATATTATGTTTAATTGTTTAATATGGACTGGAGCACTACTTAGCCATTAAGGATAAGCAACACAATCATGGGCCGGTTTCTGTTTTGCCCGCCACAGCCGTCACAATAGAGATTGATGTTTTCAATTTAGATAGTTGATTTCAATTGATGATAAACCGCGGATACAATTTCATTTGAACCCGGTTAACTTCGTTCTGGCGATTGAGTGGATTTTGGAGATCCTTTCCAAATTATAAAATTATATTAGTATAATTGTTTAGAAAAGTAAGTTGTTGGTCCGGTATCTTCTGCAGCACCATATTATTCTGGCAATCAAAAGAATTTACAACTTCGTAATGATTATCCATACGTATCACATCGTAAAATGCTTTCGCTCTTAAATTGTGAATGTGCAATTCTGATCTTTTGCGTGTTTAATGACTTCCTTTAAGCACAAGCACTTAGAGCACACATCAGTTGACGGTGACGAAAAACTTAAATTTAACTTGTCAACAAAAATATTTCTGAGAAAATTATATTTAACCGGATAAGTTGTATGCTCTGAGTTGTATTGCTTCCACAACATGTTACATGTTTAAGTCGGTCAATAAATATGGCTTTAAATTTGAATTTCGATAATAGTGTGACTGCAGTCACGTTCATGAAGAGTGTTAAAAATTGTCGATAAATTTGACAACCTCTTCCATTTTGTCGTGGTAGGGTTTCGAAAATCCCATTCCATTCCATTTTTCTTTTGGCATCTCGCTATTATTTTGAAAACTTCTAGCCGAAATAATTAGTAGTCGGAATCTAGATACTTTTAAAATGTCTAAAATGCATTTTTGTCATACCTTTATATTTTTTTTTAAAGACCCATTCAATTGTGGTATATACAGTATGTTGTAGAAACCTGGGGCCCTACTATGGCTGTCGCTCTACTATTTTCGATGGATATCGTTTTCTTATAGTAGGCAAAGGAAGAAAAAGGAACACAATACATATTATAGATTTACAATTGTTTACTTTTCTCTTCTCTCTACCTTCTTCGATGGTAGGCGAAAGTCGTGGTAGGAAAAATTTCAATTTTTGAATATAGGACTATGTTCAATGGCATTATCAGTTGACCACCCTTTCTGGCCATAATTTTCGCCAAAATTTGTTCATATTTGATTGTGTTAGTTCATCCCAAGATTTGCTTATGTTATACTTCATCCCAAGACTTGCTTATGTATTTCGCCAAAAAATATATATTCGGTTATAAACAGAATTTTCAAAAGTACTCAGAAGCTGTTGAAAAGACAAGCGTAGATAATACGCTTTATCCGTGGATATAACGCCCTGGACCAAGAGTTGGTCTAAGGACCATAGTATAGTTGCTGCGGCATAATAATAATTTTAGCAGCATCATTGTATGTATCTACATTCGTAGCATGACCAGAGGCGTTAACAATCGACAAGAGCGCCTTAGGAGCCAAAATGTTTAAATATTGCTTGACAATATCGCTGGACTTCCGGACAAAAATAATTTTCAAACAAAATCCTTAAAAATCAGCATCATAAATTACCAATACGGTAGGTTTGAAGTCATCAGCTGCGTTACCTCCAAGCGAAATTGAAATTCTTTCTTTTGCTGTTTTAAAGTTCAAAAAATTAGTTTGCCCTTGGTTAAAAGTTCTGGATGTCATTCGTTTCCAGTTTCGACCTGTTTCGACCACATTGAAGACTTGTTTAGGTGAATAATCCATTTCCTTTACTATAGCTTTAAGGACATTAGGGATTTTTTTCTGCAGCCCCAAAATTGGAGCTAATTTTATGTTATATCAACCTACTCTATTCCGAAACTGGTCGAACCACCCACAACTCATGACAACACTTAGATTTTTATAGCTATCACTTGACAGATTTTTTAGCTCACCAAATAAACTAAGAGCTTTTGTTTGAATAATGAAAGTGCTGAATGGTAACTTTATATCTTTCATGTATTTCAACCAAGTGTGAAGTAACCGCTCTTGTTCCACGAATTTTATCTTCATTTTGGTAAATAGGTCGTACCGTCGTAATCGATAGCCACATATGGATTGCGATGTAACCAGCTACCAAACGTGAATTAGTGTTACCAAATTCAAAATTTGAATAAAAAAATTTCACAACGTAAACCGAAGAACATCCTACGGAAATCGAATAATGAGAATAAATATTATTGAACTGTTTCGAAAAAACGTAGATAGGGGATACGTAAATTGAGGTTTTCCTGTATATATATATATATATATATATATATATATATATATATATATATATATATATATATATATATATATATATATATATATATATATATATATATATATATATATATATATATATATATATATATATATTTATATATATATATATATATATATATATATATATATATATATATATATATATATATATATATATATATATATATATATATATATATATATATATATATATATATATATATACCATCACTGAAATACTAACCAACAAAAAGTTATGATTACCATTGTTTATAGATACATACAGAGTATGTGATGTACACAAAAAGTTCTTGGCATTAATGTTTATATGTTCATATCTCGCATATATATCAGATTTTAACACTCTTGAGCGTTTAAATTGGAAATATGTATGTATATATACAGTTGTCATTGTGTACACGGACAAAATTTTTTGTGTATGGAAGCAAGCAGGTTTAGGCTATAAACTAAACCAAACCAGCAAACCAAAAATATAATAATCCATAATCATATTTTAGAAAAATACCTGAAATGTGTACTGTGTACATAATATATAAAAGTTAGTACCTATACGTGTACGCTTTCTTACGTTCTATATAATATAGTAATGATAAAATGACCGAAGGGAAATATATTTCACATTTTCGGTTTTATTGTCGCTTAGGGACAATTCCGAGTGCATTTTGATTTTACATACATACGTAACTATACCATTTTAATTATCTTACCTATATACTTATATATACAAATGTACATATAGTGCTCGACTCGTTTTGGAAATTATATAATTTAAGAACAAATCATTTTTATAGACAAATGTTTTTTTTTAAATTTTACACATAATTAAAAATTAATAAAACTATTAAAAAAAAAAAAACATCAAATAAAGCCGGCCGTTTGCGTGTCATGGCGGCAGATGGTACACCTCCGATGATCTCTCCTCCGTCATCGATTTCAAACGGCCCAGAGCCACAATTGCCTCCATTACCACCACCATTACGTTCAACACAAGTTTTACAGCCATTATCAGTATTTCCAGGTACACACTGTAGCCATACCTACAAAAAATGCATGCATATTGTGACATTTTACTTTTTACGCAAAAAATATATTTTTGTTTGTTATAATTTGTAGAAAGCTTGTTATTTTAAAGTTAAGTGGAATATTAGTGAATTAATAATATTATTATTTTTAACTAATATACAATTATATAAGATTGCATTTTATTCTTTTGTGTTTTTCAAAGCGTGTAAGTTTTTATTACATTCGAATTTTTTTGGATTTTAATTGAATTTTTTAAGCTTTTAAACAATATGTTCAATGTTAAATACGTTAAATGATTATTGAAACTACTAATATTTTGTTATTTTTGTTTTTTATAATCGTGCAAAAGTATCGAGTTTGAGTGAGGAAGTACATTACGATTATGTTTTTGGAGGGCCATTGGAGACTCCGGCCCTTTCATCCACACTTAAGCTGACCTCACCTCCAATTCGGCTACGATCAGATGGTAATATTAGGAGTACCGATATAATAATAATATTATATTTTATTAACTTATATATATTTATATATATTATATATATATATACGTATATGTTAAGATGCTACATCATCGCAGCATCGTAGATTAATAACAACAGGTGTAGATGATGGGCGCATTTATCGACAGCATATGTACGTTGGACAAGGTCTACAACAGCATCCGCAACCGCAACAAATCATTTATCAAACGCGTCATCAGCAAACAATACTACAGCAGCAGCAGCAGCAGCAACAGCAGCAACAACAACAAAATACAACAACACCAACGTCAACAAAACGATCAAGATTCCTAGTTGATGGTGTATCACTTAGTTCGTTATCAGGTCATGGAGACGATGAAGCTACATTGCGACAATTACTCCTTGAGTATGTTTTTTTGTACTATATACATAATATACATGTTTTTATTAAATTTTTACCTAAAATCTGAATTAAATGTATAATTATTGTTACATAAATTATATATATATATATACGTTCTCTTCCATTTATAAATACTATCAGTCTTTTATACAACAAATTTTTTAAGCATGCGGACAAATTTGTTTTTGTCGTAAATCCGTAATTTATTTAAACCATTTACAAAGTACGCTGATTATCTGGAATAAAAAACTAGATGCAAACAAAGGGTCCGTTGGGCTAATCAAAAACCCAGCCGACATTTTGTTTAATGATCATTAAACAGTTTTTGATGTTTGTTGAGGCCATATTGCCAAAGCCATCCTAAAAATAAATATTGTTTATTTATTAAGATGGCTGTACTATTATACACATTCCATGTATTTTGTTCTTAAATATACGGTTACCGAGTATTCTATAACAATGAATTATAAATTGGGGTTAAGTACATGGTGTATCAATGTGCTAATATAAAAATAGCTATGCAATGAAAACGTTCAAAATCACATAGCCATTTAGTACCATTTTTTCATCAGCCATTTGGTGGTTTGAAATTAATCACTTTTCAGCAACGGTTATTTATTTTTCACAAGTTTCGCAATATTGTTGCAGTCACCTTATTTAATTCGGTAATCAAAGTTACAGCTTTTTTAATATTCTTATTTAGACTCTACTTTACTTAATATAGCTATATTTTTATAAAAATTCTTTCTAATAAGTGAGATAATTAAAAATTTAGTCGACAAATATTTTATATCGATATGCAAACAGATGAACTTATCGATACATTTGTGAGTTCGATGCAAAAATGGTTTAGGACTCATCTAGAGATAGTGTATTTTTAGTTCAGCTATTCCAAATTATATTTTAAAAATTTCCTGAGGAGAACTCTTGGGCTCTAGCTCCGACAAGTAATAAGAGTGACCGCAGGATTATCAGCTGGTTCTTTTCACCTCTTCAGCCCCTATTAAAATAAAGGGAAGTTAAAATACATAATATAATGAACATTACATTATTGAATACAGCACTGTAAAGCTGGTTTCACAGTTGCGTTCATTCATTTATTCAGTTTATTAAGCGATCACTTAACCATTCATGATTTGTATAAGTGTTTGCAATATCGGGATATACGCTGGATATTAAATTATCTTTGAATTCAACGATTGTACAAAAATCCGAGAGAAATGTTATCAATCCTGTTGTATTAGAAAATCCAATAATTGTTTAGAAAATAAAAGGCCTTATATATAGTATTTAACGCATTTAATTCATCTACTGGGGTTGATCTTGTGATGATTGTATGATAATGTATGACATCGCATCCTGCAGATATTCATGCCTGTGTCTCGGACTTTCGGTTTAAGTTGCTGGTAAAATTATCATTCGGCCAAGGTAATTTACATTACCATCGTTATTAATTGCATCTCGGAGATAAATGTATTCTTCTGTTCGCAATTTCCGTTGATTTCGTCCTTACCAGAACAATATTGGGTATTGAAGGGCGTCGTAGGATCTGTTAGTTTCAGATACACGTTGTAATTGATCATTTCGACGTTGTAAGATCATGTCCCTAGATTCGAATTGATCTCCAACAATGACAATGGCGACTTCATTTATTGTTGGAGTACTCTTATAACTATTTTGTGACTGTCGAAGGGCATTTGGTCAATTGCAGTTTTAAATAATTTTACTAATTCATTTGCAAATACTGAACAATATCGTGGTGTATTCCCGAAGTAATTGCACAACTTGTGTCGCCTTCGTGATCATTATTTCGCAGAAAATATATTTGAAGAAATTTGTGTTGTTTGTTTAGAATCGGTAATAAGGAACCTGCAGTATTATATATGTGTGCTGGGACTTTAAATGTTGGCATATCTGCTCCGAATTAAGTCATTTGAAAGCAACTATTATATTTTCGAATATTGTTTAGAAATTGTCTTGATTGTGGCGTCGTTCCTAATACCAATGATAATAGCAGTTCTGGAAGAGTATTTAATTTTACTTTGCCATTAAAGCAACAAAACCCTGCTGGTTCATTTTTGTATTTTAATGCTTTGCAATGCAAGAATACATGATCCATATTACCAATGTCAATATTGTGATGTGAATTGTAATCAATTGTTCAATCATATTGAAATGCCAGTAATTCAAAATTAATTCGATTAGTATTGTATCTTGCGGCACGTACTCGTATTTGTTCTTGTTCCTCTGATGTTTATTGTGACCGTAACGCGCGTACGTGGTTTGTTGTGTTTTTCATGACCAATATTTGCACGACGTCTTGGCATTTTGATTAAATCTGTTTGTAATTCAGACTTGGATGTAGTTGTTTTTTTTTTAATAAATATTGCCTTTTTATTATTTTTAATTCAATGACTTACTTACTTGTAAACTGTTTAAATTAAAAACTGGTCAACTTGCAATGCAATTTTCTCGGCCTTATATACTTGTGCATTGATGTTTTAAATTATCCGATTTATTGCATCCGTCGATGTTATGCTTGCTTTTATCAATCACTTGAATATATGTGTTCGCGAACGTTCCAAGTTATCAACTCCCGTTATCTTCATAACGATGTCATCGTGATTTTCGCCGTGCTTCCAGTAATCCCCTTCAATTGGCATGTCGTTGTAATATCCAATTTCCAATCAGTATTAGAGCAATACTTGATGCGATGACATTGACATATATTAAGAATAATAAATCGACTTGTGAAATGATTGACTAGAACTGGACTCGAACCGGCGATTGATAACTTGATAACTTTAGGTGGAACCTACCTTAACCACTCGGCCACCAAGGCACCAAGCGTTATATTTATGTGGGGTACGATTCGTAACAGTTTAAGTTAATCGATCGGAACCAAAATCGATGCAGTAATTCTTGAGTTTATCGCTTATGAACCAACACCTTTCTTTTATATATATAGAGATTATCATGTAAAAAGTATTTTTTTTTGGTTGAACGGAAAAATGTTTTTTTTTTTGTGCACGAATAATAATTTTTTGGGCTCCTTTATACATATGTATGTATAATCGTTTAATATTAAGCATAAAAAATACATTAACTATGTTGGCTATGTATAGAAACAAATTTTTACCCGCCCCCTATCACCCTAAATTATACATATACACAAACTGTTAAAATGTATATCAAATTTATGTTTTTTTCGACAACTCACCAGATAATCAGAGTATCTTTCGTCGATTATTTTTGAATGTTTAATTTAATTTTTTTTTTTTTTTAAATTTAAATAAGAAATTTATAAAACATATATATTTTTATTTATTTACAAAAATAAAATTAATATAATTAAAGGTAACATTTTTTTATTTTGCATTTTGAATATTTATATACATATATACATATATACAAATACATTAAATAAATAAAATAAACAAAATCACTGAAATGTAAAAAACAATTATCCATTTTTCGTTAACACAACAAATAAATAATTTAATTTAATTATTTTATATTTATTTTTGTGTAAATATAATTTTTATTAAAAAAAAAACTTTTAAAACATGAATTACAAATATACAAACTTTTTTTTTAGATTTTTATTTAATTTTATTATAATATTATTGTTTTTTATTAGTTTTTCTTATTTTTATAAAAGATAAACAAAATAGGTTCATTGCATCACAATCATCATAATCATTATAATTAAATCATATATAATTATATCGCTAAGTTGTGTAATTTTCATTTTCTTTCATTTTAATTTTTTTTTTTTTTTGTAAATCATTAAAAGGAAAATTATGGAAAGCTTTTAATGTTATGAAAATTTATTTTAATTGGCTTTTTATGAATAGATTTTTTTTATAAATTAAACTGTGACAATTTATATATGGAATTGGCTTTTTACTTTTAGGTTATGAAATGGTTTGTTTTATAATATTTATAAGGCACATATTTTTTGAGATGAGTATAATGGGATTAATATTTCAAATTATAATTTGTCATATCGGAACTGAAAATGAAATCCGTTAATTCGAAAGAAATATCGAGTTTTAAAATACAACCGCCATTTTGTGAATATTCATATGATTTGGTCAATAAACCTTTATTCTGGTTTGACGCTTGTTATGGAAATCTTTTTACTTTTTACTTACAAGTTTGTATGAATTTCATTTTGAAAAAAAAAAAAATTTGTTCGTTATGTTTATGTATTAACTACATTTCAAAATTGTAGAATTTATTTGTTTTGATTTATTAAATATATAAATATATGTATGTACAACAAAATAATTGTTTTATGGACATAGATTATCCACTGTTTATTTACATATTGTGCTGAACAATACATTAAAAAAAAACGATGACCACCGTTGTTCGACCTAAAAAAAAAATCTTAAGGCAAAAGGTAAAAGTAAAAAGAAAAAAATGTTTCCATTGTGAGAGCACTGTAACTCAGTTTTGACTAATTATAAAAATGGTTTGACTAAACATACCTTCTCACATTTTAGCTGGAATCGATTAAATATTTTATTAGTTTTTCAATTAAAATTAAAAATTAAATATTTTTTAGAAATATATACATATCGATATCAAATTTTAATGTATCTTTAGAAAAATCCTAATATACTCAATAAACTACATATTGTTATAATAAATCACAGATACAATGTTAATTTATATAAATTAGCTTGTGTAGATTAATTAACTCTATTTTACTAAGTTTTAATTAAAAAAATATTACAAAACATAATTTTTTATTAAAAGTTACATTTTAATTTAAATATATATTTAAATGTGATTGGCATGATTTGACTAAAAACTAAACTATAAAACCAGCGAACAAAATAATACTAATATATATATCTATAATAGTTCTATATATAAATGTCACATTTTGATTAAAACCAAAACAAAACTAAGCAACTAAAAAATAATAAATAAAAATGATTAATTGCAGGAGGGTTTTTACTAATATTAAATGTTTCCATTTGGATAAAAAAAAAAAGTTTAAATAATAAATCAAAACCACAACGATGACCACCGTACACCGATGATGGTTTTTTGGTAAATTGCCAATATAGAAAATTTAATTATAGTAAAAATATTCCAAACTACAAAACAACAACCGTATAATACAGCCACATACTACCTATAATACTTAACTACATAATATTATTATATAATTAATAAACACAGAACATAAAGTGTATTAGTTTTAATTTTTACCACTATAAATATTTGATTTTTATTTTGTTTATTTTTTTTAAATCTTGACTCAAATATTATTTTTACTTAATTTAATAAAATTGGAATGAAATGGAAAACACACACAAGTTTAAAAAAACATATAAATATTTTTATAGATTTAGCAAACTTTTAAAACTCACAAAATAAAATTATAGATGGAAGCATAGTGTTGGAAGAATCTTTCTTGTTTATTTATTACTATTCTACACGAATTAAAAAAATTGATACTTAAGTAGCTCAAAACTCATTTAGTGAAATATTTAAAACAGTTATCTGATTTAATCCAACTAATTCCTAGAAACGAGATGACTAAAGTTTAAAATATTCAAAATGTTTATTGGTTTAACTCACAAATTTAAACGTTTGTATACGAATAGTTTTGTCAGCGACAACATTGAGGGAGCTAATTACCAGTCTGACTGCGTGAACTCTGTCTGGGAGGTACTGAAAACTTCGGTTGTCAGTGCTGCTCAACAGACTTTAGGTATAGTGAAAGTCAGACCCAAGAATGATTGGTTTGATGACGAGTGTCGTCTTGCAGTTGAGCAACAAAATATAGCCCATAATGAAGTGCAACAACGTCTCACAATCGCAAGGAAAAACAAGGCAGCTCTGCCAAGAAGGGCAGCTAAGCGGATTTGTAGACGGAAGAAGCGAGAATGGTGGAAGGCCGAGGTTCTGAAAGTACAACAACTCAGCAATGAGCGTAGTTCACGTAATTTCTTTAAAGGAATTACTGGATTGCACCATACTTTCAGGCCTTCGTCAACCGCCATTCGGGACCGGGATGGAAACCTCTGTGTCAACATCGACGCAGTACTTGACGCATGGAGTGGACACTTTACTGACCTGCTTGATGTTCATCATGCGTCACAGACTGTTGTTGAGCCACCTCTAAAACAGTCTGCGGAGATTTGCACTGAGGAGCCATCCCATGAGGAATTCACTAAGGCCATGCAGAGAATGAAACGAAACCGCTCACCTGGAGTGGACTGCATTAATTCGGAGCTCTTGATATTCGGAGGGGATACTTTGTGGAACTGTCTTTTCGACCTTATTCGATTAGTATGGCGAACCGAAGTTATGCCTGATGAATGGAAAGTGGCCGCGATGTGCCCCATCTTCAAGAAGGGAGACCGCTTGAAGTGTGAGAATTATCGCGGTATAGCTCTCCTTTGCACAGCATACAAGTTACTGTCATACATTTTATTGGATAGAATCACTCCTCTGGCGGAGGGCTTGGTTGGTGACTATCAGGGAGGATTTCGTCCGAATCGATCAGTCACTGATCAGGTCTTTTCGCTGCGGATGATTCTATCTAAATATTATGAGACATCCATCTCCGTACATCAGGTTTTCCTGGATTTCCGGCAGGCCTACGACTCGATCAATCGAGAGAGTTTGTGGTCTGCCCTGGAATACCTAGGAATGCCAACAAAATTGGTACGACTGTGTAGGATGACAGTGACGCAGTCTCAATGCTGTGTTAAAGTTGAGAACAGGCTATCGACAATTTTTGCAGTTAACTCGGGTGTTCGGCAGGGAGATGCTCTGTCCCCGATACTCTTTAATCTCATGTTGGAGTACATCTTTCGTAAAACTGAAACACCTCAGCGCAACATCTTATATCGCCAATCCAATCAAGTGCTTGCATATGCAGATGACATATGCGTGATTGGACTGAATAGCAACGGAGTGAAAGAAATACTTGATCCGCTTGTAGAGTTTTCAGCTTCTGTTGGACTCCAGATCAATGAGTCCAAAACGAAATACCTGATCTCTGGTTTTAGAGACAATGGCACACCAGATTTTAGTAGTGGCCACCACACGTTTGAGGGAGTGAGGAGGTTCAAATATTTGGGCTCTCTTATCACTCACGATAACAGTGTGGGTGAGGATATTAAAGTGCGGCTGGCAGCTGGCAGTCGTTCTTTGTATCCTCTAAGGCCACTGCTAAAATCTAAACACTTATCAAGTGCCGTGAAGCTGAAGCTTTACAAAGCGTTGATCAGGCCCGTTGTTATGTTTGGATGTGAAAGTTGGGCGCTGACGGATGAGTACGAGAGATGGCTCCTTACATTTGAGAGAAGAATCATGCGTGTGATTTACGGCCCTAAACGCGAAATAGATGGTACATACCGAGCTCTGTACAATTTCGAGATCAGAGATCTGATGAAGATCCCCGATATTGTACATGAAGTTAGATCTCAGCGAGTACGCTGGCTCGGTCACGTTCTGCGTGCTGATCCGGAACGAATTGTGCAGCGATCTCTGAAAGGAGAGCCACCATATGGTAGGCGCAGAGGTCGTTGCAGGCGACGATGGCTCCACGATGTAGAGAACGACTTGGCCTCTTCAGATTGTCTAAGACAGTATGAAGATCAAGCTCAGGATCGAAACCGTTGGAGCCAGATTGTTGATTCAGTAAGGGGCCAGTAATGGCCTTTAACACTGTTATTATTATTATTATTATACGAATAGTTTATAAATCATTTATTATTTTTAACATAAAAAATTAAAAATAAACTGTTTAAACTGTTTTATGAGCAATTATATTCACTGGCATAATGTGTATCGAAATTGATTGAATGATATTTTTCTAAAACTGTTACATGTTAAACTATTTTTAAATTTAAAAAAATGTATTCGCACTTAAGTATCACAAATCAACAATTTTTAGCACATTTAACAATAATTTACGCACTGGATAGTGTGCACATTTTTAGTTTTAGTCAACTAAATTCAATTCAAATAAATAGCATATATATTTTTTATATTTGGACGAACTTATTACCATATTTTCAATTCGGACAAATAAACAACCAAACTTTATTTATTTTAATTTAAATTTTATAAATTTATTTTGTGTTTTATACATTATTTTTAATTAATTTTCAGAAAATAAAATAAAAGAATATTTAAACCTTCCAACATATTTATATATACATATATAAAACAAATTAAACAAAATTAAAACGAAAAATAAAATAATAATCAATGCTCTGTAATTCTATATAATTTAATTCAATTCTTTTAAAATTTTTTTTTGTTCTTTTTGTTTATTTTTAAACAAAACTTTTTTTTCTATTATAGATTTGCATAAATTGGTCAGTTAGTGCTGTGAAAATTTTATTAAAAAAAAAAAAGATATACGAAAAAAAGAAACTAAAAACTAAAAAAAAAAGTAATAATAATTTAAAAAGTAAATATATAAAAATTATTAATCGAATTAAATAAATAAAAAAAAAATATATATATATATTATATACATATATACAATATATATGTATATGTATAAAAAAAATGAAATTGAAAACAAAAATTAATTTAAAATAATAAAATCTGACCCTATATACCATATACATATAGTCTACTACTATTTTCTGGGCATACGAAAATATAACACAAAAATCTGTACGACAGCAATATTTTTTTTTAAGTCTATTATCAAAATTAATTAATTAATATTAATAATATTATTAAGCGAATAACGAAAAAGCAAAAACCTCATCTATTCATCTATCTAGAAAAACAAAACCAAGACTTATATTTAAGTACATAGACCAAACAAAATTCTAGTTCATCCAAAATGATGGGCACTATGCCTCCAAGGTATATTTTATATTTTTTTCTTTATGATTAAAAAACATAAAAAATTATCTATCTATATTTTTTTTTTTTTTATATCTATTCTATAATATTATTTTTATGTTTTTATAAATTATAATTTATGCACAATTTTCTTAAATATATAATTTATTTTAAATATTAAAATTTTTTATAAGTAAAGAAAAAAATAATACTTGGTTCACCAATTGCGTGATGAAAAGAAGTTATGTATATACCGCAAAAAAAAAGTTTAAATTAAACTCCGCGCGCTACATTTGCTTCCGTAATTAAATATACGTATATAATATATAGTATGGAGGTATTGTGATTTCCATTCATTTGTTTATAGAAAATGCGCATTCATTTTTTTCAATTTTAATTTTTAAGTTTTTTGTGTACATACATGCAATAATATTAAACCCTTTGAAATTCGTATGCCCGATTTTTTTTAAATTTATATTTTAAAGATCAATTTTACTTTTTCATCACCTCTTGGACCAAGCAATGATTTTATTTTTGGTTTATTATTTTTAAATTATGTATTAATATGATTATAATTTTTTTCAATCTTCACACATTTTTCTTTATTTTGTATATTTAAATTAAGACTATATTTTTTGTGTGCGCAATTTGTACGCGATTACTTATTTGTACCTTTACTTTTGAAGTTTAACAAAAGTAAAAAGCGTTAACTTGTGTTGATCAGTAGAGTTTTTAATTATATTTTTGAACTGTTTAAATAGATGCTGTATAAGATAGCAGAAAATTCTCAGTAGAAAAATGTATTTTTTCTAGTCACCACCAGGAGCAGGACTATAGATAAAGGGAATTTTTTCTGCTGTAATTTTATTAACTAGCAGAAAAATTATGAATTTGTGCATTTTTTTTTATAAGAATTTTGGTAACAACCAATTACACGTTAGCAGAAAATTTGCAAACTTTTAATAAATTATTCGTACCAAACAAAATATTTGATATTTTGAATTACGCATATATGCCAATTATTATGTTAATAAATTCTCATTAAAAAACCACTATGTAACCAATATGCCGTGCTGTTTTCTGGTAGCTGGGATCATTACACACCTACAGGAGCAGTTTAAGAAAGAGCTCCAGAATATTTTAAAATCTCGGCCATATGAAATTTTTCAGTTTTTTGACCATAATGTATAGAAATAGCGCTCTGTAACCAGTATACCATGTTGTTTTTCTGCAGGTTGCTGGGATCATAACACAGCAGTTTAACACAGGAGCAGTTTAAGAAAAATCGATGAGGTCAGAAGAGCTCCAGGGTTTTTTCAAACCTTGGCCATATGTATGATTCAACCCGAGTCCCAAGGGTATCGCAAATCGTTTCATTGCCGGTAAGATGCATAAGAAGACCCACACTGCATTTATTCAACTTAAACCGTAGCGAATTTCATTGCATATATGTACGAACGATCACATATATGTGTCATCATATTGTCAGATATTTTTATAGTTTCTTAAGAAACATACACAAGTGAATGCGAAAGAAGCTCCATATAAAATCATTGACAAACATTTATACAAATTTAGTACGAGTATATTGATAACACATCGCAATGCGATAATAAAAGAAAAGTACATAACATATTACCCTTATAAGTGCGGGTTTAACCTCTTAGTGGTTTCACGTACTGTTTAACTCTCTAATCAGAGTTCTTTTCAACTTTCCCTCACGGCACTTATTTGCTATCGGTCTCGTGGTTATATTTAGTCTTAGATGGAGTTTACCATTAACTTAGTGCTGCACTATCAAGCAACACGACTCTCTAGAGATATCTGCTTATACAAGATTATATTTACTAGGGGCCTGACTCCCTGTGTGAATAACTCGCCCATTCAAGGTGAACTTGAACATATAATCAAAATGCATACGATGACAGATACTCCTTTACATGGAATTTCCATTCTACCAGTAATCAGTATAAAAGGACCTAATGCTGGACTATTCCCATTTCGCTCGCCGCTACTAAGGGAATCTTATTTAATTTATATTCCTCTTTGAAAAGTTGGCAAAGGCGCCACATTTATTTATATGGCGGAAATTCCAACGGTCCTAGCAGGGTTCTTAACTTAATAGCAAAGAGAAAATAGCCTTCCTTTTAACGACTTTCCCTGAAGAAATTATTTTCCATCAAATAAATTTTACATATTAAAAAAGTTTGGGATAAGTATTTTGGTACAACTGTATATTTATGTGCTGACGCAAAAGTCTGGGATAGTATAAATGAAGATCCGCGATATTGTACGTTCTGCGGGCTGATCCGGAACGAATTTTGCAGCGATCTCTGAAAGAAGGGCCACTATATAGTAGGCGCAGAGGTCGTTGCAGGCGACGATGGTTCCACAATGTAGAGAACGACTGTAATTCTTTAAATTTACTAAGACAGTATGAAGACCAAGCTCAAGATCGAAACCGTTGGAGCCAAATTGTCCACACAGTAATGGCTTTTACAAACTATTATTATTGATATTGATAATATGATAATACATGTATGTATTTCGAAAAATTTGGTATGGGGTATTCCTTGGTATGGGGCAAATTTTCTGCTAACGTGTAATTGGTTGTTACAAGAATTCTTATAAAAAAAATGCACAAATACATAATTCTTCTGCTAGTTAATAAAATTACATCAGAAAAAATTCACTTTATCTATAGGGCTGCTCCTGGTGGTGCCTAGAAAAAATACATTTTTCTGCTGAAAATTTTCTGCTATCTTATACAGCATTTTAAATAGCCTATTCTGGAAAACATTACTCGAAATAGACGTACCAGTAGTATTAAAATAATGGTGCAATATACTAAAAACTGCTGTAACTATTCAGCTATTTCAGTTGCACAATTTTCCATTAAATTTGTTTCCTTCAATATTCAGCTCTATCAATTGCGCTAATCTTATATTTTATGATTCAGCCTTATCAATTAAAAATATAGTCTTATATTTATTATTTAGACATCACTTGAACATAAACTTCTAGTGTCTAAATGAAATTATATTTTTTTTAAATATTTTTTAACAACTTAATTTCCTTTTAATGTGATTTGAGTGCAATACGTCAAAACCCGTATAAAAATTTCGTTCAGCACTCATCTCATTTTTTAATTTAATTTCAACACAAATTCACACATTATACAACATTATTTCTGCTTTTATTTATTTAATTTTATTAGAATTAAGTATCTCAACAAAAAAAAAAGTAAATATGAAATATGAAATATGAAATAAAAACTAAGCAAACAACCAATTAAAACCGATTTTTAGCCGGTCAATTTATATATCTCGCCTATACTATTTTAATTTTTAATTTTTAGGCAAACCAATTTTTAATTTTAATTCGCTTAATTAATTAGAGAAGAATTGAGAAAATTTATTAAAATATTAAATAATATAATACAAATATTTTCATATATATATATGTACATATATATATTTATAGTCAAAGGTAACATTAAAACAGTAATAAAAATTTTGACTATATTTAATATTTTATTTTATGCATTTAACAGTAGTGAAAATACTTCTTTTAATATTACATTAATTAGAAAAAAAAATGCTTTTGTTGAAAGCAATTAAACGCGATTTTATGTCGTCGCGAGTTATATACCTGAGGAGTTTTAATTTTAAAATGTGTTTTATTAAAATTAAAACTCAAATTTGTAGTTGTATTGCTTTATGAAACAAAAATTAGTTGATCGGTTAAAACAAAAATAAAATAAAATTACTTGAGACAAAAAATTTATAATTCCATGCATGCCTATTCTAATCATATCAGTATAGCACTTCATTCATCCAATCAAAAATCAAAAGAATATACAAAATTCGATGAAAAAGCGCTATTCATATAAAAAGAAAAAAGAGATAACAAATAATTCTGATTTAGTTTATAAGACAAAACCCTATTTTTATTGTGTGGCGCTGTTGTTTGAATTGCATTTTTTCATCTTCTAATCCGTATCCATTTACAGTTTGCAAAAGCAAGTTAGCGTGATGAGTATGAATTTATCACAAAAATTAGATGAACTCCAGAGGGGGGATCGACATTTAGAAACGACGGTCGCCCTCTGTGAGATACGAACACAATTACAAGAATTAACTAAATCGGTAGAAAGTTGTCAGAGTGAAGTGTCGGAAGTAAGTATATTATTTATATTTTATGTGCTATATATAATCTATATATATATAATGCGGTTTTAGGTGAAACGAGATATGGTCGCAATAAAACATGAATTAGACACGGTGCAACAAGTAAAAGAAGAAATTGAAGAATTACGTGAATATGTTGATCGTTTAGAAGAGCATACACATCGAAGAAAACTTAGACTATTGGAACAAGTTAGTTTTAAGGAAATCATAATTTAAATATTTTAGAGACATTCGATTGAAATGTTTAAATTTATAATTTATTTTTCTATGGTTATAAATTTGGCAAAAATTCTATATTGTTAACACAATATCATACCATTTTGAATTACCCAAAACATACATATTTCATTCCTCTCGCATCCCTAAAAATTATTAAAAGAAAAATTATTTTATTATCGTTTTCCATCATATATACAACAACAATTAAATGTCTCTATAATAATTTTTTTTTTATTATTATTTTATACGAAAATAAAAATTATCTCTTATATTTACTTTATTTATTATATTTTTTGTTTTTTAAATAAAATAAAAAAAAAATCTATATAATTTTTATTATTTGTTTTATTTTTAATTTTATACTTTTTTTAATAAAGTTATTGTTATGTTAATTTTTTAATGAAAATATTATTCATAACATACTCGTACATACATAAAATTAAATTATCTTATTTATTTATTTATTTTTAGGGTTTAACATTTTTCTTAACATATGCAATATTTGCCGCTGTACTTGGTATGCTACAGTTTGGCTACAATACAGGTGTAATAAATGCTCCCGAAGTAAATATTGAAAATTTTATGAAAGATGTATATAAAAGTCGGTATGGTGAAGATATCAGCGAAGAATTTATACAACAATTATATTCGGTTGCTGTGTCAATATTTGCAATCGGTGGTATGTTAGGTGGTTTTAGTGGTGGTTGGATGGCAAATAGGTTTGGAAGGTAAACTATTTTATATTTTATTTATTTTTATTTTAACATGAATAAAAATCGAAATTGAAAGCAAAATTCTATTATCAACTATTGCCTTTAATTAGATCTCGGTTTCATGCCGGGGTATTTTTTTTAAAATTATTATTCGAAACAAAATACATAAATAGTGCAGGAATTTTGTACAGCGTTGTAGTACTACTTGAAGACAGTATTTTAGAAAAAATCCCCACTTCTAAAGCTTGAGCCAACCTTGGAATCAGGGTTGGAATAACCAATTTTAGGTATTCAGAAAAATGGAAATTGATTCTGAACGGTACAATATTGTGTAACATTATTTTTTAATTTATGGCCGTTACGTTGGTCAAATTTGACATAAATGTTAAAAGCAGGTAAATTTTTGGAGTTTACCTGTAAAAATATAACAGTTAGCGGGACTTATTTAAAAAACGCTATTCCATAACATTATGCGAGATTGAATTTGTCGTTGTTTGAGCTAATGCAAGGCTTGTGCGATATACCGTTTACGAAATAACTTAATTTTATTAAGAAACCAACCTTCAACAAATCCATGATAAAAATTTCAATATTTTATTACTTCATTTAAAAATTAAAATTGTATTGTAACTCAGTATTTCATTCAATATCATTGAGAACTTCTTTGCTTGTAGTATTGTTGCATGATATATCCTGGCAGGTTCCACACATTGCTGATCACAGCATTCCTGACCGCTTACATTCGCATCTCGTTGTGCATTGTGTACGACAGTTGCAAGATATCAACTTGAGCAGATGTTCTGGAGCCGGTGACACATTTTCATCCCCAATCTGTTTGTAGCAAAGCATCTCCCAGCCATGCTGATCTGCTTTGTTGGTGGGAGACAAGCCAAATTGAATTTAGAATTTAACTGCACATTACCAATTACTCTGTTGTAAGCAAGATATCTTTCTTCTTCTAGTGGAGTTTTTTGGTGATGTTATATAGTCCACATATTAAACGCGCTTCGCCGGCTACAATATTCTCCTGCGTGGTACTCGTTTGCAAGAACATTGCACGTCGGTCCTCAGTTCTGCATTGGCCTGTAAAAGCTTGAATGCTTTTAGTTTTGCGGAGGTTGTATCGCATCCGATAAAAGCATGAAGAACTGGAAGCAGGTTGCTCAATGAAGACAGCCGTGTTCTCTCTGCTGCTATATCATACACATAGGATTCGATTTGGGGCAAAGAAGCCAAATTGTTTGACGTGCTGGTGAACATAAAAATACAAGCAGCATGAGGTTGTCCGACTTCTCTGCAGCAAATGCCTCCTGATCCCCACGATTTGCAAAGCTCACAGCTATATTTGCGATAGAGATATCTGCACCATTTTCCGTATGTGCAAACAATGTAGGTGTTGCTTCAGTTTTCCGATGAATTTCCATTTTTATGGGTGTTTGCGAGAAATTCGCTTTGAGAAATTGTGCACGTCATATTGCTCCCGACATCGAAGTATGCTGAAATTTTGGCAATGGCTCTTCTCTTTTGTTCGTCTCCTTTCGTGGTGGCGTAGTCCGGATAACCATCAAACACTACCGTAGTGTTTCTGCCATAATGTTTTAAAACATAATCACCATACATTTTTAGAATCGTGACATATGTCGGTGGCTTTGGTCATAATATCGAGTGAACCAGATGGCCCCCATATTTGAAATTTGTTGGAAAATTGTCCCTACCAATGTCAACTCTTTTAAATATAGTTTTGATGCTGATTTTGTTCAATTCGTAGGAGACCGTCGTTGAAAAGAGAAAGTGGAGCTGAATCCAATTCATATTTAAAATAAGACTGCAACTCTTTCGGACTTTTGACGACACAAACAATTCAATGAAATAACTGAGCGAGTTTATAACGAAACTATTCGTTATTTATTTAGTTCGATTATATGCCTCGAATCATCTTTAAGATGAAGGTATAAACTGATAATCCAAGCAGCACTGGTGATCTCAACAATTTTGGTCTGCATCTGTATATCATACATTGATTGAGAAACTGCACCTTTTTATTTGTTTTCGTTGAAGAGAATACGTTGCGTTTTTTATAAAGAGTTTCCGTAAATATCTTTTAAGTCGCTGGTACAAACTCCACCACCATTTTTGAAATCATCGATTGTTGAGTATTGGAGTTTTTTTTTTAAATTGGTTGGAACCCATATGGATTCCACACTCAATGCTCTTCAATAGAAGAGCATTTGTATGAGTCCCAATTCTGCACTAACAATTCTTCGGGTAACCTGTCCTTTTAAAGTTAAAATTATGGTTTTGCCAAATGAGTTGCTACCAAATTTGGTTTAAACTGATTTATAAGCAGGTCCCTCAAGTAGTAGTCACCGTACAAATCTACATCATTGCCACTGAATTAGTTTTTCCTTCAGATCACGTAATGCAAATTAACATTCATTACTTTGTTTTATGAAGGAACAGAAAGCCTTCAAAGCCTGCACACCAGTTCCATGCGTCGTTGCGTTTACAACAAAAATCCAGGATAGGTATTTCGCTAACTAGCTTGTACCGGCTTACATTCTTGGAGTCAATCTCTTAAATCAGTTTGCCACAAAATAAACAATTAATTCTAAGATGGCACACTTGATTTTAAAATTTTTTGCTGGCTGCAAGCTGATGATGATGGTCTTGTTATGGGGAATTACTATATAAGTATCTGATATATTCATTTATATTAATTAATTAGTCTTATCTTGCTCACGCGCTCTTTTGCGAGCAACAGTAATACTTTTCCTCGTGTAGTTTTTCTGATAATATGTGTGCAAAATTACACTGAATAATATTGCCCTGCATCCATACCTACATTCAGTATTCAACAATATTGTTCGGTTTATAATCCGCGCGGTATCACACGCAATTCGCATGAATCACCCCTTAAAATGATGCATAGCGCAGATTGAAACATCTGCTAGCACACAGGTAACAACAAATTTTAGTATAATTCTAAAACCGGTTTCCTTTACTGAAAGTAACTCTTAAAAGATTAGAAAGTCTTTTTTTTTTCAAGCACACAAAGAAGAAACCCGGAATGAGTGTACCTGCCTATTGACTTTTTCTGAAATATTTCACTTCGAGCGGGTTTTTAAGGAGTTTGTTGTAATAACATATAATATTTAATATTTCATTATTAAATAACCACCAATTCTCAGATAAATCTTTTATACCCAAAGTTATAGCCGTTTTAAGAATGTCAAATATTCAACAAAAAAATGAGATAATAAAACTAAAGTACGAGTATATACCGTTATTTATTTTTGCCCAACACATAGAGGTGGGGATTTTTCTGAAAAGTTGTGCCGAAGTATAGGGAACAACATTCTATTAATTAAAAGTTTATTGGAATTATTTATAAGTTAATATGGAGCCCAGTTTTTGTTTCCTGGACTAAAACTATTTAGAATGCATACCTGTTTAAATTATAATTTTAAAATAATAATTAATTGTACTGGTGACATTTTTTTAATTTAACAAAATCATCTAAAATACTTTAATATGTACACAAAACTACTAAACGCACGACGAGAACGGAAATAAACGAATGACTGACTGTCATTTCAAATATTATGTGGATGGATTCTATAATTTATCAATTTTTATTTGAATGGTCAGTTAATTAGTTTGGTTGACAGAATAACGTTGTTCAATTTCGATTTATTTTAATCTTCAATTTAAACATTAAATTTTGAATATTTTGATTTAAATACGTTTACAGAAAGGGTGGTCTATTACTAAATAATGTTCTCGGTATATCTGGGGCATGTTTAATGGGTTTCACAAAAATGAGCCATTCGTATGAAATGCTATTCCTCGGCCGCTTTATAATAGGAGTAAATTGTGGCTTAAATACATCACTAGTACCAATGTATATATCAGAAATAGCACCATTAAATTTGCGTGGTGGTTTAGGTACAGTCAATCAATTAGCCGTAACTGTAGGTTTATTATTATCTCAAGTATTGGGAATTGAACAAATATTAGGAACAAATGATGGTTGGCCAGTATTATTAGGATTAGCTATATGCCCAGCAATATTACAATTATTATTATTACCAATATGTCCAGAATCACCTAGATATTTATTAATTACAAAACAATGGGAGGAAGAAGCTAGAAAAGCTTTGCGTCGATTACGTGCATCAAATCAAGTTGAAGAGGATATCGAAGAGATGCGTGCTGAAGAACGGGCCCAACAATCTGAAAGTCATATGTCAACCATTGAATTAATATGTTCGCCGACGTTGCGGGCACCATTAATTATTGGTGTGGTGATGCAACTTAGCCAACAGTTGAGCGGAATTAATGCGGTATTCTATTATTCGACATCGTTGTTTATGAGCTCTGGACTAACGGAAGAAAGTGCTAAATTTGCTACAATTGGAATTGGAGCTATTATGGTAAGTGTTACAAAATAATATATTAAACTTCATTCACATATTATAACCTAATATACATATATATACATACGTCAATACGTCAACCGAATAATTTTGTTTCTTGCCTTGTTAAATATGCCCAATGAACAAAACTCCTACATGGATCATAGTTGGCTATGCTTTCCTTACGAAAAATAAATAAGTCGAAAATATTCATATAAAAGTTGGGTAATGGCGTATATATGTAGTATATAAGTAATATGTGCTTAAGAATTCCAGGGACATATAATATATCAGAATATATATTATATTCATTAATTTTTTATAGGTTGTTATGACACTCGTATCGATACCGCTTATGGATCGAACCGGCCGTCGTACGCTACATCTATACGGATTGGGCGGAATGTTTATATTCTCAATATTCATCACAATATCGTTCCTGATAAAGGCAAGTTTAAATGTTACATTAAAATCTGTCCGAAAAAAATTTAACAACATTTTTTTGCAAAAACAAAAAATGGCCAAATGTTTTACTATATTATAATAAAATAATTAGCTAAAAAATAAATATTTCACATAAAAGGTTTGTATTTCACCTGAAATTTCACTCAAAAAATAATTTGCAATATTTATCTGGACGACGAAAACCGATCCAGAGTGTACAATACAAAAAATTAAAAAAATAATTTTGGTAACATAATATATAAATAATATTATATATCGATATTAATATTTATTTATTTTGTTGCATGTAAATTATTTCATTTTTATTTTTAATTTAATTTGTATGTTTTTTTTTTTTTTTGTTAAATTTATTTTTAATTTAATTTTTCTAATATATAAATTATTTTGCTACTTCACTAAACTCAAAAGCTTTTTCGAAACAAAAGCTTTTTTTTAAATTCTCTAGAAATTATACTTTTTATTATTTATTTTTTATTTATTTAAGAATTATATTATGCTTTATGCTTTTGAATTAACAGCTAACAACAGCTTTGGGTTTTAGTTTTATAATTTTTAATTTTTATGTAAAAAATTTAATACATTAATTAAAAAACAAAAAAAAATGTCAAGTTAAAAAAAAATCCAATAAAATAATTCCAATTCCCTTGCTTTTTGGTTATAATTATATTATTTATTTTTTAAATTAATTTTAAAATTATTTCTCAATATTTTTTTTATTTTTTATTTTTTTTTTCGTTTTTAATTTGTATTCAATATTATTTGTGTTTACTTTTCTTTTTTAATATTTTTTTTTAATTTAATTAATTAAATATATAAGAATTATAAAATCAAATAAACGATCAACTGTTAATTAAATAAATAATAATGGTAATTCAAATAAATGTCCAATATGTCAAATCGTTTATTTGATTTTCGTCCCGCCCCCGCCCCTGATAAAATAAAATAATTCTCGATCTGTCAGGCTTTTTACCCTCAAAATATTTTTAAACAAAAAAGTTAAAAATAACAATTTTGATTTATTGTTTTAATTTAATTTAATTTGAATTATTTTATTTTACGTTCATTATTAATTATTACACACAAAAACTAACAAAAATATATATATTTAATTTAAATTATTGTTTGTTTTTAACCATACTTCAAATAATTAAATTTAGTAAAAAAAAATTAAGTTTTACTAAAAGTAATTTTTTTTGACAATTTACCAAGTAAAATAAATACTCTCCAAATTATATAATTTTTTCATTTTTGTTTTAATTTTTTTTTTAATTTAATTTATAAAAACCGAAAAGTATAATACAAAAATACGAACAAATTTTTTTTTTAAATTAAAATAATTTTATAAATAAGGAATTGAATATTAAAGATAAGAACGAAAAAATAATAATTAAAATTGTATATAAAATACAAAAAAAAATCACTTTTACTATATATATTAGTAATTAAATTTTTTTATTTATTTTTAAATTACAAAAAAAGTAAAATACACAAATTTTTTTAGTAAAAATTAAAAAAAAAATTACTGGGTTATTGGAGATTTCGTATTTGTTTTTTAAGTATGTGTATATTATAAATATAATATATGTATATATATATATATAAAATATGGGGATCTCTGGTAATTTAATTTTATTATACGTAATCATCTATTTGTAATTAAATCAATCTGAGATGATTGCGTTATGTATTTGATCACAAAATACACCGTAATTAAAATACACAGCGCTTTTGGCAACACTTATGGGGAACAATTTATAAATATATTTTTTTTATTCAATTATTTATTTTATCATTTTAAATCTATCAAAAATGAGGATTTTTTAATTTAATTTAATTTTTTCAAAGAATAATAAGAACCAGCACTTGTTTTAATGAAAACAAACAATAAATTGTGTACACTAGTAATGTTGCAAATAAATCTCTGAAAGCCTAAAGTTGGTCTACGTTTGGTTTGAGCCCTGGATAAATTTGGTTTGGTACCATAATTTCTAATATTTCGTATATTTTTTGAAATGAACTTTAAGAATCCATCTTTTGGAAACTATGTTACTCGCTAATTAAATAAATAGTAATATATATATATATATATATATATATATATATATATATATATATATATATATATATATATATATATATATATATATATATATATATATATATATATATATATATATATATATATATATATATATATATATATATATACATATATATATATAACAATTCTTTCTAGTTTATATCAATAAATAAATTAAAAAATCCTCAGAATCCACAATATTATTATTAATGTAATTTAATTTAAATGTTTTGAACACAATTTTTTTATTTGGTTTTATTTAATTTTCAATAAAACACAAAACATAATAAATTCAAATTTAGTAAAATATTTTATTGTTATTTTATAATTTGATATGATAAAATAACCAAAATTGATAATTGGGTTGGTTGTTTTATTTTTATTTCGATTAACTTTATGATTTAATGGGGATGATACAAAATGGGATTTAATGTTCATATTGAAATGATCACGTGCCATTTTCAACAAATGACGCATGATCAAATATTTTTTTGCTCATTACGTTCCATTGTTTTTATTTATACACATATTTTTTTTTCATTTATTTATTTATTATTTATGGTTTTTGGTTATTTAAACAACAACAAAAAATGTTATGTTATGCTTTGGGAAACGAAAAAAATATTTTTAAAAGCCTACAATCATCGAGAACCGAGTTGCTATGTGTTTGTTTAGGAGTTTTTTGGTTATGTGCAGGAAATGATCGATTGGATGTCATACCTATCCGTTGTTTCAACACTGGCATTTGTGGTATTTTTTGCGGTTGGGCCTGGATCAATACCGTGGATGATAACAGCCGAATTATTTTCACAAGGACCACGACCGAGTGCAATGGCAATTGCGGTGCTGGTAAATTGGATGGCCAATTTTGTTGTTGGCATCGGTTTTATAAGTTTAAAGGTGAAATATTGTATGCGTTTATAAAATCGTAATTTATTAATTGATACTTTTCCTTTTTTAAATTCAGACTGCATTGGAGAATTACACATTCTTGCCGTTTAGCGTATTTTTAGCAATATTCTGGATATTTACATACAAGAAAGTTCCAGAGACGAAAAATAAAACATTCGAAGAAATTTTAGCACTATTTAGACACGGAAATGGAAGGTAAGAAATTTTATTGTTTGAAAATTATCGCCATTATTTTATAATTATACTAAATGTTATACAATTAAACAAAAAAAAAAGTGTATTCAATGCCGATTCTTCTCACAAAATAATTTTTCGACAGTCTCCAGATAAGTTTGAGCTCATATACTATATATATTATAATACGTAATCTAATAAATTATTTTATTTTAATATTATTTGTTATATACTTACTTTAATTTAATTTATATACTAAATCATTAGCTTAAAACTGATTAATAAAATACCTTCGCATTGAATTTAAATAAAAGCATATTGAAATACCGATATCAATATTATAAAATTGAAAAAGAAAATACTTTAATTTTAATTTACACTAATTGATATCTTTTATAAATTTATGAAAAAAACGGTTTCATGGGCAATCTTGCTCAATAAATTAAAAACAGAATAGCAGTTAATTCCAAAAGAAATGATTGTAGGAAGTCTTTAATAAATAAATTAATTGTCCTGTTTAGCATTTCTGTTCATTTTCCAATTTTCATTTGTTTTTTATTTTCAATAAATTACTAAAGAGGAACCTTACGTGACAGTAGACTTTACGGGTAAGTTAGTATTTTGCATGCGTAAGATGAAAATTTAAAAAACATCTAAAATACAAATCTAATATACAAAAAAATATTGCCATTAATTAATTTAAAAATATCAAACATAAAAATGTTGATGATTAATACTACAAAAATGGAGGATGAATAAAATCCAAAAATAAAAGATTTCTTTTTTTAAATAATTATAAAAAAATATTAATTTTTTTTTTAAGTACAATGAAATTAATGTGAAATTTTTTATATTTATATATTATTATATTATTAAATATACATATATATATATATATATATATATATATATATATATATATATATATATATATATATATATATATATATATTATATATATATATATATATATATATATATATATATATATATGTATATATATATATATATATACATATATATGTATATTATTCTTATTTCTTTATTAATTTAGAACGTAATTTTAATTATAGTTAATATATCGTGTATATTAATTAAAATTAAAATGTCGCAAAAATATAAACAAACTACGTTTCTTTGTTTTTTATATATTATATTATATAATTATATTTGCTGGAACAGTTTCAATTTTATAATATTGCATATCTCAGTGAGGCCGATTATTTTATTTATTATTATTACTATTATTAACCGAAAAAAAATTTTGTATAATGGAATAAACTATTTTATTTAATTATTTATATTACATTAATTAAAAAGTTGAGAACGTATAATTTTAAAATCAAATACTTTAGGTAGTTTTTGTTTAAAATAATGCGCACCATCGACTTTTTAATTAATTTTTTGTTTTGTTTATTTGATTTCAATTTTTAATTGTGATTTATTTTTTATAAATTTTTTTTTATTTATTAATTAATTAATTTACTAAAACTAAATATGCATGCAAATTTTTATATTTGATGCAAATGATTTGATTAGTTATTTTTACAATATTTTATTATTTTTCACTTATATATAAATGTTTATATATCGCACTCAACAATAGACAAAAATTGGTTGACCAATTTCCTTCTATATAATTATAACATAGTATTTCTCTCAAATATTTAAGTGCACTATTGTATTTTGTAAAAAAAGAACACTATTATTAAATTCAAATTACTAATCAATGCTTAGTTTATTTATTTATTTATATTTAAATATTTTATTTATATACATATATATAATCCGTAGATACAAAATATATAACGAACTTGTGTTATACTCATATTAGCCCTTATACTATATTTTTCGATAGCTTGCTCGTAGGGTTTCCATCTATTAATATTATTACGATTATTAATTTTTATTTGTAACTATTAGAGCTTCCTATCAATTTCATCAATATACATTATAATTGTTTTAGTGTTGCATTTGACCATCTAAATCAATTTATATATAAAATAAATACCAAGCTTAATGTTGATCCCAGACAATTAAGCTCATGTCGTAAAACTAATCTAAATGTAATTCTGTATAATATTTATACCAATTTTAGATATGAAACCAAAATATATTTTTAATTTAATTTTATTTTTATTTATTTTGTTTTTTAATTTAGTGATGAAGAAGATACTAATATGTCAACGGTTTCGAAAAAACAACCCGAATCTTATGTGAAACATGATTAATTATTTTTATGATACTATAATTTTTTAGTTTGGCTAAACAAAACATTTATTATGTATTATTTTATTTTTATATTATTTTGAAGCGTTAAATTTAGTACAAAGTATCCCTACAAGCCAAAATAAAATATCTTTCAATTTTTTGTTTAATAATAATAATACTCTTGCGTGTACTTTTTACCAAATTTAACACTTTTTTTTATTTATGTTATTATTATAAACAAAATATATTTTATTGTTAAAATGCTTATTTGTTTTTATGATAATTTCGTTTTGTATTAATTTATTAATTTTATGTTTTCACTTGTATAATAAAAACAACTTACCACCATAACCTAAAAAAAAAAGAAATATATATACTTAATATTATTTTTTTTACTTAGATCAATCGAATTGATAAATGAACCCATCACCTTTTAGATAGAATGATCAATATAAATAAAATAAATCAGTTTTATTAAAAAAGAAACCACCTACTTAATAACTATTTTATAAAAATATACTTCTTTAAATCAAAAAATTAATTAAAATTTAATTAAAACACAAAAAACTATAAATACACCAACCTAATTTTAAAATTAATTAACACAAAAAAATTTTTGGTTGTTTTATAAATTTATAATTTAACTATAATTTGTTTTGTTTTTTTGTTTCTTTATTATTAATTAATTAAAAAATCCGAAACGATTGAGAAAAATGTAATAATTAAATTTTATGGTCGAAAAAAAAAAGATTAACAAATTTAAAATTAATTTTTTTTTTTAAATTAAATCTTAAATTAATAAAAAAAGAAATCGGCAAATCTGATTATATATCAACTTTTTTACTTATTACATAACCGTAGAGTGTGCGAATTTCAGGAGTATGCTAAACTGCGTAAATAGTTTGGAGCCACAAAGTATGAATTCTGGCATCGAACATGCCGCATTGATGATATCTGAGGAAAAGACACAACATGATTCACGTAAGAGTGAATTTTATAATTTTAATTATTTTTGATTTATTTTAATTTTGTTTATTTTTTGTTTATTTTGTTTTATTATTTCGAATTTTATTTAGTTGTTAATTTGTGTGTGAAGTACTTTCATAATATTTATTTTTTAAATAATTAAAATGACCTAGTGAAAATTGAATGACTTTTTTTTTAATAATTTTATTTTTTTAATTTATTTAATTTCGCAATACATATTTTTTCTATGTAATGAAAATAATTAATTTATATTATGCATGAAATAATTTTTGTTTTTTGTCCAAAGGGTTGAAATTTTGTTGCCATTTTGTTTTTGATACTTTATAAATAACGGCCATTTTAATATTGAACTATCCTTCCATTTTGGTTTGTATAAAAGCGCCACCATTATATTTTGTTTATATGCTAATTAGGTATTATTTAATTATTTTATTGCGACTAAACTAACGCCGAAACATAAAATCTTTTTATCGTAACCCACGAACATTTTATTATATGTAACATCAAGAATTGGATTTTGATAATTTCGACCCTTACTTTAGAATAATATATAATTTTATCTAATCAATGATTTTTATTTATTTTTATTTTAATATTATTTTTTTACTTAAATTTAATTTGTGTCGAATGTAAATGTTTGTTTAAGTGTGTGTTTCGTGTGATCAATTTTTTTTATCTTACAAGCTCTTATTAAATAATATTAAAATAAATAAACAGAAACATTAAAAAAAAATGTTTTTAATTAACACGGCGTGTGTGTAGATTTTATTTAATTTTTTGAAATATTAAATTACAATAAACGAAACAATTTTTAACAAAACTAAAATATATATAAAGTTTTTGGTGGTTCATCATATCTAACGACTGAGGGTATGGGTCCATATCCATTGAATGATCATAGTAATTTGTTGGGTCCAACATCTAATATTGTTGGCATTCCGTCACAATGTCGTATGAATTACGGATCAACGTATTATCAGCAACAACAACCACAACCATATCAACAACAGTATCATATAACGCACCAGCATCAACAGCAACAAAATGTACAATCACATCATACGCCGATGCCGCCTAGACGTTGCATACCAGCACGTGATAGTTTTCGACGACATTCAGCTCACGGGAGAATATGTTCAGGTGCGATAAATAAAATATTGGCAATAAAAATAAAAAAACAATCTAATGTACACAAAACCGAATATAATTAACAAATAAATCACATTTGCAATATATTTACATTTATATATACATAAAAATTAAACATTAATTATACAATTAATATTTAATTTTATTGGTTTTTATTTAATTTTTAAATTTCACTTCACAAAATACAAATACTGTAAAATACCTTTTGACGGAAAATAAAAACAAACATTCAAAATAATCGTCAAGTAACAATAAAAAGCAAGTTGCTCAATTTATATTAAAATGAAACCTCACTGGCGATGGTACTATATAACAATCTGCCAGCAACCATAAAACAATAATATAATATAAAATATAAAAATAATCGTTTTTATTAATTATAGTTGATTTTTCCAAAATATATTAATTTTTTTTTTTAGTTGAAGAAGAGAATTTTGGACTTGAAAATGTTGCCAAATGTTACAACCAAAACCGTAACAATTTGTAAAACTCTTCTTTACTAATTTTTTTTTATTATCTAGTAGTTTATTTTTTTTTATATTTAAAATAATTATTTTGAAAATGGCTTCAAGAGAACCAAACTTTATTTTTATTTAAATTATTTTTAAAAATATTCAAAATACACTTTGCAAATACATACATATTTTCAAAAATTGGTTGAAATTTATACGACAAATAATAAAATGTGATCAATATTACGTGAAAGTGATGAGTTTATTGTTCAGTACGAAACGTAAGATTAACGAGAACTGCCTACCATAAAAAAATTGTACTGCAATTTGACTGACAAACAAGTCTAGTTGCGTGCAGTATATTGATAATGAACATGCTCACACAATGTTATACTTATCACAAATAATTTTTTGTTGTACGTTATAACAACCAATAGAATTAAGTTTTAATTATAAACTAATCCGCAAATGATTTATTTAATAATAAAACTATCACAATCACGCTATATACATATAATACTTTACACAAATCACATTTGATTTATATATTATACAATCATATAGTATATAGGTATAACCTGTATTTAAAATTTTAATTGGACACCAAAGTATTAATTAAATTTACACAAGTGTAAAATAAATTTTTAATATAAATCACTCATCAAAAATCACGTAAAAAAATCTGTTTAAAGTCGAATTTTGTATATGTAAATAAATTCAGGTGGTTCAATTTTGCCATTCCCTTTTTGTAAGTGATATACGGTAATACTCATTTTATTTGTAAAATTCCATTCTAAATTCTATGTAATTGGTAAAAATAGAATGAATATTACTAAATCCGTAAATTTGTTGTTCGATATAATGTATATATATATATATATATATATATATATATATATATATATATATATATATATATATATATATATATATATATATACATATATATATATATATATATATATATACATTCAAAAGATATTCCAAAAAGTAGTGTTGGATCTCTTGCTTGCCAAAAGCCATCACAAACTTCAAATGCACCAGTCGATTTAAAATTTACAGAACCATTTTGAATTTTGAATAATTTGCCCTTGCCTTATAACATTTTGATCTCAAATGTCTATTTTGTATTTTGTAAGGTCCAAAAGTAACTAATAATATCTTGTGATATTATAATAATGTAAGTAAAATTGATATTCTCAGTGACATACTCTTTCAAATTTGTTTAAATAATTCTTTCTGCTTTAAATTTAATGTCGCTTTGCATGAAACAAAACGCTTTCTTGTTGTGTATGTAATTTATTGTATGTATAGTTCTAGCTGAATGAAACATATAAGCACGTTGAATAATGTAACATAAAAATCATATAATCGAATTATAATAACAAAGAAAAAAGAAATTTTTATTTTAAAAAAAAATGTATATTTAATTAATTATACGATTGCGTCTTTAATTTGATCATAACATTTTAAATTAAAATTAGTTTATATCTCTTTTTCTCTTCCACGCATTTTATCATAAAAATTATATAGCTGCTTCCGAGCGTTGTTCAGAAAACGCGAAAAATATACAAGGGGGGCGGAGCATTGCCTCTGCGCACCATCACCTTCATCAGCAAGCAACTGTATGCCAGAACATCGGGCCTTGACTGAAGAACGAAGACTTGTCCATAATAGTGCCCCCTAACATCGATAATAACACTTGTACAAATAGTTTAGCTAATCAAGGCGCATTAGGAACTTCTTCGTATCATCTAAATGTAATTGAGGACGGCAATGAAAATAATGATTTGCCACCTCCATTGCCGGTGCGCACATCATCACGTCATGTATCAACGTCATCATATTCATCGATTTCACCGCATCACCATAACAGCAGTTCGAAAAAACAGCAATCGCCATCGGAGCAACAACAATATCAAATCTGTTGCAGCCACTCATTAAATCGTGATCAGCAGTCACAAACTAAATCGTCACTCCTAAATTTACATGATACGGAAGAAGTTTGCACAGATGGATCAACAAATTTGGTCCATTTAGAAAATGCAGCTATGAAAATTATTAATTATAATGACCAAATAGTACCGAATATATTAGTAGATAATAATAATAAGGATAATTTAGTATTAGATAAAACAAATGATAACCAGCAATACTATTATTATGTAAATAAGAAAAAATGTTCGAAGCACCATTGCCATCGTCGCAGTAAATCAACATCGTCGAATATTGATCACCCCACTACAACACCGAATAACAATAACATAATTATTAATTCGAGTCCGACGTCGCCGTCCGCGTGTAAAACGGTTGAAAAATCAAATAAAATTTATAATTATTGTTCGTTAACATCGTTAAATCGTAATTCCACATCATCACTGTGTCATCATCATCACTATCATCATCACCATCATCATCATCACTATCATAGTACGGGGACTGGTAAAAGTGATACGCTAAAAAGTTGTAGCAGTCGAATGAGTGGCGAATCCATTCGATCCGCGTGTTCATGTTGCATAAATAGTCGTATCGAAACAAATTATATTGATAGTAATAGTATTATAAATAATAATAATAGTAGGATTCGTCAAATTATTGATAGTAATAATCCTAATACTAGTAATTATAATTTAACTAGTAAAGCTATAGAAAATTATAGTGATATAAGCTCGCTCGTTTCGTCATTATACGAACAACAAAAAACATTAAAACTAAGTGATCAACCATGTTGTTCAAACGCTTTAATACATCGCAGCGATTCGAATTTATCGTCTGACATACCGGAATATTTTAACTCGCCGTCACGTATAAAATGGAATTTTTTAGCCGGACTCGATCAAAATCATAAATTTAATGATGAATTAGCAAATGCATCCGCCACACTAGACGATCATAACAATCTAGCAACGACAAGGGCATTGAGCAATGATAATGATGATGATGATGATGAACATAATCTGCATGTTGTCATTCTGCCACCAAAATCCAATAAATTCAACACTTCCACGCTGGAAAAGAAACTAAAATTATCGCCTGAAGTTAAAACTGTATCAATATGGCATACGGACAACGATGAAACGAATGCGATTATATTCCATCATGAAAGTGAAATTGTTGAAAATTGTTGTAATAATAATTTAAATTGTAGTAGTGAGAGTAATAATTATTTTATAAATAATGATTTTTTTTTTCAAAATCAATACAATAATAATAGTAATTTAAATAACGTTAATAATATATCTGATACATCATTTAAAAATAGTAATGCAAGCTTATATTCAAATAGTAATAATAATCATATAAATAATAATAAAATTAAATTAAATAATACAAATTATAATTTATCATCTGCATATGGTTCACCCGATTTAAAACGTTACGAGAAACGTACAAATTTAAATCAAAATTTAATTAATTTTAATCAAATACCATGTACCTCATCGTCCCTATCGTCGTCAACCAATAAATTGAATATAATAAAAAATAATTTATTATATTCCCCAATCTCTGCCGCCTCAGTGGCAACAGCAACAGCAACAATAACAACAGCGTCAGCCGGATTTATAGCACAGGGAACTACAACAGTACCATCAACATCATCATCAAATTTATTATACAATAATTATAATAATTTAAATAATTTAAATGGCACCGATAAACCATTTTTTTTAACAACACAAAATCAATTATATTCATCACTATCATCATCAACTTCATCGTTAATTGATGTAAATCGTAATAATAATAATAATATTATAAATACTCATATTAATAATAATAATAATAATAATATTGCATATAGTGATAGCCAACGTATAGTATTATTTAATATAAATAATAGTAATAATATTAATAGTAACACAAATATTGACGATATATTACCAATCGATGATCATAGTACAGAAAATGTACGATGGCGTAATATTGTACGATTTAATTATGATGGTATGGTACGTAACGTTCGAAAACGTGCTAGAAAATATTTTCGGTATTTAAAACGGGATTCGTAATTGATGAAAAATATTTTTAAAAAAAAACCTAATTATAATGTATATGTATGTACAGTGGTGGAACATAAGTTTCAATAAAATTTGAGCGTAACACTATTGCTTTATATTTTCGAATAATATTTTGTGTGAATTTGACGTTAATCTATTACATTTTTTGTTTAAATTATTCGTGTATAAAAAATGTAAGAATACGGCAAACAACAGACAAATCGGACAAAAATAATACTATTATAGGATTTATTTAACGACCAGTAGTTTATCTAAATAAAATTCCAAAAATGTTAATTTCACTTGTAATATAGTGAATAAATAATATATATACACAAGTATAATGAGTTTATTCGATATAACGAAATAATTTTCATTTCAGTTTTACGAATATGTTTATTTTGAGACAATGACACATACATATTCTCATTCGAAAAGGAGAAATGCCCTGTAATAGATTTCGCCGTTGCTATTCGAGTAATTGCTCATATAAACATACGTCTAGCAACCAAGTGATTTTTATATTAAAAAGTAAATTCAATTCTCTTTTGGTCTGCAGCAATCATTTATTGCGAGCTTAAATATTAGATCGCATATTTTATATGGTTTTATTCGGTCATTACTCTACATACATAGATCAAACGTATATTTTCACTAATATGAGCACAATTCGAAAAACCGCTTATCCATATACATAATTAGTTGGCAAATATACATAATTTATATGATAAACTTCAAATTTAATTTGTCTGCCACTGATAACAAATATTACATTATAATTAATTATATTACATTATTTAAAATACTCACCAACAAGAATGAATAAAATTATATTTACAAATAAGATATGTGTTACAAAAATTATTCTTATAAATTATAAATCATTATCGAAAAGTAAACTAAATTATATATTTAAAACAAAACTCTGAACAACTAATGCAGGGTTTACAAGTGTCCATTTTGAAAAAGACAAAAATGGCGACCACTGTAAACTTAGATATAATCAAATATTCAAACGCTCCAATGATGATCTAAACAAAAAACAAAAAAATTAATTTTACTTCAATGAATTAATTTAAAGAAAATAAATTTAATAATTAATATGAAAAGGAATTTTATGGATATTTTAAATTAATTTGTATATTTATTTATAATATATATCTAGGTATTTTATTATATATATATATATATATATATATATATATATATATATATATATATATATATATATATATATATAAATTTAATATCAATGATAAATAAATAGCCTAATTAACTACAATAAAATATTTCAAAAAAATCTAAATTCAAAAAATGTATAAGTTTAAAAAATTTAAATTTGTAATATTAAAAGTTAAATACAAAAAAAATTAAAATTAGGTTCCAAATAACAAATGAAAAAATTCTAAATTTAGAAAGTAATAAAAAGAAATTATAATATAAAATTAAAATTAATTTAATAAAATTATTGCACTAGGAAAATTATCAATATATAATTTAAATAAAAAACATTAACATATATAAACTTTAGGGGGGCCATCATTCCCGCCTCGAGATTCGGACAAATTTAGCATATTTATTTATTTTATTTCATAATAAATTACAATTAAAAATAATTTTTGAATATTTTAATTATTGTGCGCTCGTCGGCCTATTTATATAAATCAAACAAATGCATGAAATTTATTATAATTATTTATTTTTTGTTTATATTAATTTACAATTTTTTATTTTGACCATAGTCTAACAACCAAAATATAATATTAATAATAATTTAATAAATATAAAGCTTGTCGTTGCACAAACAATATAAATTTAAATATATATCTATAATAAATATATATAAATATATAAGTATACATATATATATTATATATATATATATATATATATATATATATATATATATATATATATATATATATATATATATATATATATATATATATATATATATTTATATATAGACAATTTAAAAATCTAATTTGTACATAAAGTTCAATTAAAATTTTAAAGACTTGGAAAATTGGTCTATACTATATATAAAATTCAAGTAGCACAAAAAATTGGGATTTACAATAAATAAATTATAATAAATTTGGCTAAATTAAACGAGATTCCATTTATTTTAAAGAAATATTGTAAATAGAAAAAAATATTTTTAGTTTTTATAAAGTAAATATAATATCAGGACGAATAATATTTAGCCAATAAAGAAATTTAAAATCGTGAAACGCACCCACTTTTTATAAAAACAAATATATATTAACAAGTGAAAAACTAAAAAATAAAGTATTATTATTTTATAAGGTTAATAATAATATAAAAAATCAAAATGTATTTAATCATTATATTATTGTATTTGTTTAAAATGTAAAAGGATTTGATTTGTTTTTAATTTTCGTTTTATAAATTCATTTAGAGACCCTTCAATCTCAAACTCATTTCTATAATATTTCGTTTTATATTATTGTAAACAGTACTCGGAATTGTTTAGTTCTCAGATTGTTGCATAAAGCCTTTACTGGAATCCGTATATGTATAAAGACAAATCATTTTTATAAGTTTTTCAATATTTTTAAAAATATAAAAATTAAATGTTAACAGTACACATGTTCACATGTTAATATTACAGTGTGAAATTACCTTGAAATTACATTCTTATATTAAAACAAATGTCTCAGGTGAATGTTTAATTTGGATTCATTCATTTAATTAATATTTTTTTCATTACATTTTAGTTGACAAATTTAGATACGCAATAAATATTAATAATAATAAATACACTATCGTTAAAAATAAATATTATTATTGTTACTAAAAAAAATATATATATAATATACATATATATATATATATATATATATATATATATATATATATATATATATATATATATATATATATATATATATATATATATATATATATATGTAAGTATATATACATATATATTAAAATAAATATGTAATTTTGATGCACTGCCAAAACTTTAAAGAAAAATAATTATTTAATAATATTATAAAAAAACAAAATGATTTTGAAAAAATTGTTCCCAAGTTTAGACAATTCACACAACTAAAATAATATGATGAAAACAAAATCTTTAAAATATTAGATATCCAATTATTATTTTTATTTTATAATTTAAAATTGTTGCATACGTTTGTTTGTCCCCGTGCCCAATCAAACCAAAAACTAAAAATTTGAGCTGTTGAGTTAGTTTTAATTGTAGGTTGTGATTTGAATTTATAAATAAATTTCGTTAGTTTTGTTTAAATTTGACACGTGAAAAAAAAAATATCTGAAGACCATCCTAAAAAATGAAATAATTATTTAGCAAATTTAGCAAAAATTATTAATTATAAACAAGAAATTAAATTCTGAAAAAAAATAAAACTATTTATAATTATTGATAAATATAGACAAGAACGACTAAAATTATTTATTAAATATACATAAAAAAATATTGTAGTCATATTAATAATTTAAATTAAATTTAACAAAACGGTTATGAAAACAAAAGATAAAATTAATATTAAATTAAAATAAAATAAATGATTACAAAAACCAACATAAAATATTAATTCTAAAATTAAGTTTTTTATAAAAAAAAATAAAACGTTTTAATTATTCTTTTTAACAAACCTAAATATATAAACTAATTTGGTTAAAGAATTTTATTACATAAATTATAATTTGATTTAAAAACATTTTTTTGAAATTATATAGAAACCAAAAAAAAAAAAAAAAATTAAACACGAAATAAAAAATTATATAGATATATACATAAATCATTGATAAAATATAAATTTTTATCAATAAATAATTAATTAAAGCAAAAAAAAACACGATATTTTCAAAAAATTTATTTACTTATAACAAAAAACAAAAAATTATAATCAAAATGGTTAAATAATTTGAAAATATTGGAATAAATTCTAAATGTAAATACAATTAACACTAAATATTTAATACATTTAAATAAAAATAAATTATATATTACCATAATACTAATAAAACACAAGTTTAATTAATTTATAATTAAAATGTAATAAAAAAAATTAAATATATATATATATATATATATATATATATATATATATATATATATATATATATATATATATATATATATATATACATATATATATGTATACATATATATATATATATATATATATATATATATATATATATATGTATATTATATATATATATATATATATATATATATATATATATATATATATATATATATATATATATATATATATATATATATATATATATATATATATATATATATATATATATATATATATATATATATATACAAATATATAACATTTTTAATTGGCGAACAATTTTTACAAGAAACCTTTATTTATTTGCTCAAACCATTTGTTTTTAAATATTTTTTAAAGTAATTATTTTAATAAAAACAAACAAAAATAATTAACAAAACGATATATCATCATAAATATAATACATTATATATAATTCGGTTTCATTTCTCACACGGAATATAATAAAACAAAAATAAATTTAATTATAAATCAATTAATGATAGATTAAACAAATTAGTTTTTATGGTTTCCATATTATATTAAACATAAAAAAATATAGTCTCAATAATATTAAATAATTTAAAATAAAATTTAAACAAAGAAAAGACAAAATATTGTGATAAAATTTGCAGTATTTATAAATAAAATAATTTGCTACTCTTTTCTCATATACATACATTCTTACTATTTCGAGCAATAACCAAAAATTTAATTAATAAATACAGTATTGGTAAACACAACAGTTTATAACGTTTAATTTAAAATGATAATCTTTTTCAAATTTAAATTATATATTTATATATACAGTTCCTTATTTTCTATAGAAAAAATATATGTAATTAAATAAAATAAAATTAATTTTTAACAAACAAAAAAATACACAATTCTTCTTCTCCCTTCTCTATATAATCTATATACAAGCATTAGTCCATTACAGCAAATACATAAAAATACAAAACGTATTAATTTACTACATACAAACAAAAGAAAATCAAACCAAAAGCAGACAAACAATACAAGTTATTTAAAATATTTTAATTTAGAAAAACAAACAAACAAATAAAAGCAAATTAATTATATATTAAATAATACATACATAATTATTAAATCAATTATTTAATAAAAAAACAAACCAAATTAAAATTTTAAAAAAAATAAACAGTTGGATTGAAACAACAATTGTATAAAATTGCAATAATAAATTATTATTATTATAATACGATATATATACATAAATATATATATATACATATATTTAAAAATATAAAAAAAAATATTAAAAAAAAAATATTTGAAAAAAACTTTAAAAAAATCACTCGATCTATAAAAATTGAAAAAAAATGAATAAAAATTATTAAAATAAAAAATACTTCATGTTTTATTTAACAATACCTTGATGAGGATTGAATAGTATGCTAACTGAACTGTTTATCTCAAACCACGTTTATTGTTGTTATTAACTGATTTTTTTAAATTTTATTAAAATGACAGAGGTCCCGCACTCAATGCCACTATGGGGCCATGGTGCAAACCTAGATGATCTGTCCTAACTCGCAGAAGCGCACTGCAGCCTTAGCAAACTGTAAAAGTTTGAATCAAAAAATGGATAATAACTGATCTACGTTCAAAGATCCGTAAGAGAACACTTGGGATCTAGCTTCGATAAAGGCCGGACAACTGCAAAGGTATAGTGTAGGCAGTCGTCCCCATCCTCCAGACAGTCGTCACAAAGATCATTCTGAGCCAGTCCATGCGTTGGAGATGAAACTTGACACGTCCATGGCCCGTAATAAGTTCAACCAGAATTCTGAGTTGGCTCTTTTTTATGGTTTCGCCTTTCGACAGCTAGGAGTAGAACGCCTCTTCAGTCGCAGTTCAAGTAAAGTGAACTTCTTAATAGCGTCCTTACCACCATTGAAGGATAGAGGAATTGGTGGTTCTAAACCACCAACAAATTTGCTATGCGACCCAGCTTCGCTAAAAAATCGGTAACCTCATTTCCCACAACGCCACAATGATCAGGCACCCACATGATCCTTACTCTCGTATTCGAGCAACGGAGATTAAAGTAGTGTTTGCAATCTTTGACCAGTTTAGATGTAGTCAAAAGATTTTTAAGGGTATTGAGCACGGCTTTACTATCCGTGCAGATAATAATATCCTTCCCTAAATCACTAAACTTAAACGCCTCAATCGTACTACGGATAAGTGCAATTAATTCAGATTGAAAACCCGTGCAGTATTTACCCAGGCTACCCGAGAATCTGAGCCCATACTTGGGACAATAGAATCAAAATCCTGCACTGACTTCTGAAGGAGAGCCATCCACAAAAAAAACTATCGACTAGGACAACTGTCTACAGTAATCCTGAGAGTGCCGAAGTTTTGTCGAAGGGAAAACGAAGGAGAATGAATTGGTGAAGTGAAATTCGGGCAATAGCCTGTCATTCACAATTTCAACCTCTGGAATATGTGACTTAAACTTATTAAGAATCTGTCTATGCCCGTACAAGTCCCGAAGGCATTCCATGCCCCAATGCACCTAAGTCGAAACAATAAATGTAAAATCAGTGATTTGTAGATGAATGACTTCATTTTGGGGGTCAACCCCAGAAATTGCCAAAGGCCCTTCTACATTGCCAAAAATAGCAATGGCCTTTAGGTATGAAAACTATTCTACTCCTGCTCCAGGATCGTGGTACAGTACTAAAAACAACGCACGCCTTGAACAGATTGAGCAGGTGAGTACTGGGTAGAAATCCATGCTGTATAATTTAGCAGGGAAAAGGCCATCAGAACCGCTTGATTTGCACGGTGCAAACGAGAAAACACTCCGGCGTAGAACATCAGTAGTGATCAGTTTACGGGCTAAGTTCCAATCCGGAGTACCGACGAAATTGTCAGGAGGCTCACACAACAGTGTCACAAGTGTGTCACACAGTGTGCCACACACACACACATACACACATAAATCTTTTATATTGTCTGCACACACACCCGTGGGAGTTGCAAGTCTCCTATCGGGCACGTCCCCAGGCGGCGGATAGGGTGATGCTCTCACCGGTTTACCGGCGGGTAAGTAGGAAATAATATACCACTCGTGGACCAAAACTTGCAGAAGCGTCTGTTCACCAGGAGGTGCGGCTTCGTACGTGAGAGCGGAATCCAGAAGCGTCTGTCCATAGTGGGCGGCTTTCTGGTCAGCGTCTGTTCTCCGGGAGGAGCGGCTGCGTAAAAGGTCCTGGCAGTAGGCTAAAAATGCTAGGGGCGGATCCCTGAATAAAAAAAAATCCAAGATGCCAGATCAGGAGAAAAAAAATTGACTACGGTGCAGGGAGTAGGAAACCCAGTACCGGCGGCATTTGGGAGTGGGCAAGCGGGCTCCCAGCCGTCGTCATCCAGTAACCGCAATGTTCCAGCAGTGGAGAACTTGGCTGTCGGTGCATTAAATACTACAAGTACGCGTACGACAGAGGCGGAAGCCTTTTTTAGGAGTAACCGAGTGACGAGGTCACCAGTAAAGGAAAGTCAGCCTAGTGTGGCAGCACTTCCGCCACTCGATCTCGAACCAAGGCAGAAAGCAGCGAGCGAGAGCGATGGTAATGTAATCGACCAGAGACTACAGAAACTAAAGTCGCATATCGAGAGCTTGCAATTTTATGTGAAGGATAGGCACAACGTCCATCAGAAGATAAAAAGGATGCTGCGCCTGATCAGGACATCTTTTGGCGATCTTGAGATGGGGATCAGATGCGTGGGTACCAGAGCTGAGGACACCGTCAAACAATCAAAAGAAGCGGTTAAAGTACCTCACAATTGGATCCTCAATCCACAAGCAGGAGGAATATTAGTGGAAAATACCCTTCCGGAAATAATGACGCCTCCATCGGGCCAAACTGGCACCGGTGGGGACTCAGTGAAGAGAAGAAGGGAAAAGGAAAAGGGGAGTGATCTGTCCGGGCGAACCCCCGATCAAAAAAAGAAAAGAGGTGATACCAGGGTGGTAAACCCGGTGAACAGGAAGGAAACCGATGTAAGCACGGGCGAAAATTTAGGAAAGGAAGGGCAGGATGAAAATCCGGAAGAATGGAAGAAAGTAACCATCAAATCAGCCAGAAAGAAGAAGAGTAGAGGCGCAAGAAAGCGCAAGAAACCGAAACCGGACGCTATAATCGTTGAAAAACTAGGAGATGCCTCATACGCCGATATTCTCCGCAAAGTGAAGTGCGACCCGAACCTGAAAGAGCTAGGTGAGAATGTTGGCCGCATTAGAAGAACCCGGGGTGGCGAAATGCTGCTCGAATTCAATAGAGACTCCAATAAGAAGAGCTCTGACTATTGGGAGCTGGTGAAAACTACGTTAGGAGAACAGGCCAAGGTTAGAGCCCTATCGCAGGAAATCACCCTAGAATGCAGGGACTTAGATGAAATCACAACGAAAGAGGACATCCAGCAGGCGCTTGAAGCTTTTGGACTGGAAAACTTGCACGAATCTGCTATCAAGAATTTGAGGAAAGGATATGGGGGCACACAGATAGCAATAATTAGTTTACCTGTGGAAGCAGCATACAAACTATTAAAAGCCGGGAAAGTAAAGATTGGCTGGGTAGTTTATAAAGTTAAGGAGCTGATTCAACCAAAAATATGCTATAGACCTAAACTCTGTAGAAGATGCGGCGAAATCGGCCACATGGCGAGGACATGCAAGAAGAATCCAAAGTGCATGCTCTGCACTGGTGAACAAGGGCATATCGCAGGGAGCAGTAGGTATCCACTATACAGGAGGGAAATCTCAGCCCACAGATGAAAGTAATACAGATAAATCTTAAGCAATGTGAGGCAGCTCAAGATCTCCTTGGGCAAGTTGTAAGAGAAACAAAATCAGACGTGATCTTAATGTCGGAACCATTCAAAATACCCATAAATAATGTATGGATAACAGACCGGACCGGAAAGGCGGCAATATGGGTTTGCGGAGAATATCCCTTCCAGGAAGCTAAAGTGCGGCAAGAGGACGGATATGCACTGGCAAAGATCAATAATATATATTTCTTTAGTTGCTATGCCCCTCCAAGTCTACATCTGTCAGAGTACGAAGCGATGCTCGCTAAAATTGTGGCGGAGGCAAGAGGTCACCATCCAATTGTTATTGCTGGGGACTTCAATGCATGGGCCGAGGAGTGGGGTAGCAAATATACTAACATTAGAGGCAACACACTGTTAGAGGCGTTTTCCCAACTGGACGTCATTCTAGTGAACAGAGGCAACACCAGCACCTTTCGTAAGAATGGTCACCAATCCGTGATCGACATTACTTTTACAAGTAGTCAATTAGCAAGGAAAATTAAGTGGCATGTCAGTGAACGATACACTCATAGTGATCACCAAGCGGTGTTTTTTGAAGTAGGATCTCAGAGCAAGGCAAATCGTCAAGACTCTTTTCCCGCAGCACCTTCCAAAACCTGGTAATCGAGAGGACGATTTTACGAAGGAATATATGGAGAAAATACCGGAAGTGACGGTAGAAGAGACATTGAACGTGTACGGCAAAGTGGGTGTAAACAAGGTCCCTGGTCCAGATCTAGTACCCAACAAAGCGCTCAAAGTGGCTATACGAAGTAACCCTACCCTCTTCGTCAATATAGCGCAGTCCTGCCTAGAGGAAGGAGTGTTTCCCAGGATATGGAAAAGGCAGAGATTGGTACTCTTGCCAAAAGCAGGAAAACCACCAGGTGAATCATCCTCATATCGCCCAATCTACCTGCTCGATACAGGGGGGAAAATACTGGAGCGCATTATTCAAAATAGGTTGCTCCCGATTACAGAAGGAGATGGCGGTCTCTCGTCTCAACAATTCGGATTTCGCAAGGCACGATCCACATTGGATGCCATTAATGCAGTGGTATCTAAGGCCAAAGGAGCCTTACAGGGAAAAAGATGGAAAGGAGAAACTAAACAGTACTGTGCGGTTGCCACACTCGACGTTAAAAACGCATTCAACACAGCTAACTGGTCCCATATTATGGATTCCCTACGAAAGTTGAATGTTCCGGCCTACTTCTTGAAGATACTAGATAGCTACTTCGAGGATAGAGTGTTAGAGTACGACACTGAGGACGGTCTCATGGAATACAACATAACAGCTGGAGTTCCACAAGGTTCCGTTCTGGGGCTAATCTTGTGGAACATTATGTATGACAACGTACTAAAGCTACGAATCCCAGATGAAGCAGAAGTGATAGGGTTTGCCGATGACAACGCGATAGTGGTGTCTGCAAAGCACCTGGATGAAATTGAGATGATCACTAACGAGGCGATTGCAATAGTGAGGGACTGGTTGGAATCCGTTGGCCTGGAACTAGCGGAGCACAAAACAGAAGCAGTGCTGATTAGTAGCCGTAAAAAACGGGAAACGGTATCGTTTAAGGTTGGGAACCACGTCATAAAGTCCAAAGAAGCGGTAAAATATTTGGGAATTATGCTTGATGACAGATTAAACTTCAAGAGTCACATAGATTATACGTGCGGAAAAGCATCGAGGGTGTACTCGGCGCTCTCCAATAGGCTACCAAATGTTGGTGGCCCAAGTAGCAGTAGACGCCTTCTTCTGTCCAGAGTGGTAAGCTCAGTGCTACTGTACGGGGCTCCGATCTGGTCAGGTGCACTGGAGATAAAATGCAACAGGAGACGGCTAGCACAAGTCTATAGACTAAGCACCCTTAGGATCATCAGTGCATATAGAACCACCTCAGAAGAAGCAGCATGCGTCATAGCCGGAATGATACCGATTGATATCATGGCGAACGAGGCGAAAAGAATATATGAGGCTAAGAAACACAGTTCTACAGTCGGTCAGGCTATCCAAACGACAGAAAGAGCCAAATCCGTGCAAAGTTGGCAGGAACGTCATCAATCCCTGAATGAATCGCAACACGGAGAGATGAATTACCATTTAACCCAATTCCTAACAGGACACGGTGGGTACCGAAGCTATCTGCATCGCTTTGGGCATAATGACACTCTTCTATGTCCAACGTGCAATAAAGTAGAAAACCCGGAACACGTATTATTCGAGTGTCCGCGATTTGAGACCGAGAGAATGGACCTGTGTATTACCATAAACACAAACTTAGGTCCGGACAACATAGTGGATGAAATGCTGAAATCACAGCAAATATGGGATGCCTGCTGCGCTACCATAACTAAGGTGCAAAGGAGCTAAGGCGATTAGAAGCGGCTAGAAACGTGTGAGTAGAAATACTAAGACCGCCCCCCGAAGTAATACTTTGTGGTGGTTCCGGGGGGAATAATGGTCCGGCGAGGAGGCGGTTTTAGTGGGTAAAAATCACACACGGCGGTAAGTACGCTTATCGTGTCTTTTGAAGATTTCCCCTCCTCGAGGAGGAACACACACACGCACACAAAAGTAGCTCACCAACTTCTCGCCCGCAGGAGGTGGGTGTGCCGGAAGGTAGGCGAAAACTATCGAGTCTACAAGTCATCGAGTCATCATTCTAAGCTTCTTAGCCAGAGTTTTGTTAACTCTAGCAAGAACAGATAAACTATCAATTTCCTCACAGAAGTTTTTCCACGCACCTCTGCGTTCAGATCTTAGGCTTTTTGATAGGCTTTTTCAGCTACCAAATATCGATTCCAATCCGAAATGAGATTCGTATTTCTGGCTTTATTAGGATACTGACCAAACCAAAGTAAAAAAGATTTGAATAAATTTTATCTTGAAAATTGATCAGGTAAGTTCTAAATAGATATAATATTTACAATTATTAAAGAGTACTAATTATTAATTTTTTATGAAATTGCAAATTACTAAAATAGCCAAACTGCTTTTCAATCGACTACAAGTATGTACTTATAAACGACTCTAGCTGCTAATAATAAAATCAGTTAATTCAGTAAAGGAATTATGATTTAGTATACACACTGAAGCTTAGATTATTGATTATATCTATTAAATTTAAACAGCAACCATTTTATTCAATGTTGAATTATTTGACGAGAACAATCATTCAGAAATTAATTAATTAAATTTGAAATTTTTCTAAGTTAGGAAATAAAATAAAATATCGATACATTATATACGAAGAAAATACTGACTACGTATGTATAAAACTACATGTATGTAACTACACATATTTTGAAAACTAACAATAGTTTATTGAACGCAATGCGAGTTTGCAACATTATAGTAGCTATTAAATCAAACGTGGTCATCTAGAATCTAGATAATTAACTAATTGAATAGTTAATAATCAAATAATAAATCGAATAATCAAATCACATTAACTATATGTAAGTAGGTATTTCGGCGGTTTGGCGTGGGAAAATTTGTAATTTGACACCTGACCTTGAAATTTGACACCTTGAAATTTGATACCTGTGGGAAAAAAAAAAAAAAAAAAAAAATTTGTAATTTGATACCTGTGGGAAAAAAAAAAAAAAAAAAAAAAAGTGAAATTCGATACTGCGGAAATAAAAATATTGAAATTCCATGAAAGTCAATGACCCCGAAATTAACACAAGGTCATTGACTTTCATGGAATTTCAATATTTTTATTTCCGTAGTATCAAATTTCACTTCCAAGAATTGTGACGTCATAGCATTATGGGTAAAAATCTGATGATGTGGGAAAGTATTAAAATTCTAAAAAAAAAAAAAAATTAAAAAAATTAAAAAATAAAAATATATCGATAAAAAAAAATAGGTACGAACTCGGTGCGGAGCGGCGGTATTATGAGGGTTGTACTTTTAGAATGTAGTAAAGGTTTTTTAAAATAAAAAAATAAAAAATTGAAATTTAACACTATTGATATCTGAATAATATGATTTGTCGTTGTTGTTTCGTATGAACACGATCAAACATGAATTTTTGTTCTGGAAAATATTAATGTATACATCATAACAACAACAACGAATCTGTTGGATGAAAATTGAACTAATATAATATATAATATAGATATCGCATACACTTATTGATTGATTGAAATTCTATAAGTAGGAAAGATAAAGAATTATTATTTTTTAATTGTTAGATGATGTCTGTATCAGACTACAACCTTGATTTTATTAATGAAATTTCACGATAGTAAAGGTTTTAAAAAAAAAAGTGAAATTTAACACTATAGATAAGAGAATATGACTTATTATTTTGTATGAACATGATCAAACATGAATTTTTGTTTCTGGAAAATATTAATGTATACATCATTACCACAACAACAAATCTCTTGAATGAAAATTGAAGTGATATAATATAGATATCGCCTACACAAAAAAAAATTCACATGTTTTCGGCATTGTATTGATGCGATTGAAATTCTATAAGTAGGAAAGATAAAGAATTATTATTTTTAATTGCGAGATGATGTCTGTATCAGACTACAACCTTGATTTTATTAATGAAATTTCACCATAGTAAAGGTTTAAAATAAAAAAAAGTGAAATTTAACACTATAGATAACAGAATATGACTTATTATTTTGTATGAACGTTTTGTAGTAAATGGATATTAGAATAAATTAGGTTGCACACTCACATATATAAATATCGGAAGCAAGATTTTTTTTGTTGTTGTTTATGTTTTTCGTATATGAATATCGGATGGAATGAAATACAAACAAACAAATGATCAAACAAATAAATACATATATATTACCAAGCTGGACATTATCATACAGAATAAAGATGATCGTACAAGAATTTTTAGTTACAATTTCTGATATAACTTAAAAACGATATCGTTTTGGAAATTACTTTAAACTGATATACATATGTATGTATGATGCATTGTACAAGTGTATATTTAGCACGAGTAAAAATGTATCTGATAAAACAGTATGCAATTCAAACGTAATACGGTAATATGTTGAATTTAGTGGTATTAGGGAAAATTTCTATATAAAAAAAACGTAGTTACCAAACTCATACATTTGTTGTGTACCAATCAGTGAAATTGTTTTAATAACATCCTCAAACCAGATCAAAGTACGTATCAACAAAATTTATATATGTTTTACACAAATTAATTGAAAATGACCTGCGCAAGCTGTTCGACACTACAACAAGTTTTGCAGGCTTGGATTACCATAATGTCATATGAATAGCTCAAACTTCCTCTGATGAGGAAAACACACTTCAATTAATTTATTGTAAAACATGAGTTCATATAACCCTTAACACAAACTGTAAATCGCGAATGAATACTACTCTAATACGAATGACTTACACATGTCTAATATAATATGTCTTAACATTTCTATATTCCCTCACAATATCAATGTATTGGTAAACATTATGATCGATAAAATTCACGTAAACAAAACAACAAAAACTGTAATAGTGTTTTTGTGTATATGAATATCTCGGAATCAATTAAATTGACCGTGGCTGCTTAAAATATAGAGTAAAAGACTGAATATGATATGTTGTTTCGGAGAAATGAGATAAGCAATTCAAACACAATAATTTTACAAATATTTCTGATGAACGCGAAGAAGAGAAAAACGAAAACAATTTTTCAAGAAAATAGATTGCAGAAAAAATTTAAAAAATAAAAATAAAAAAAAAATAAAATAAAATATGTGCGATAAGAAGAAACCCCATGCTAAAAAATCTAAAACCCTGCAGGTGTGTAATTGTAAATCACATTTTTTCGTCATAGTAAATATGAGATTGAGTAAAAAGGCTGAATATGGTGTTTTTTTTCAAAAACATCTAAATATCATCATAAACAACTAAATATTTTACAATGGAGTTTTGTTAAATTTAACATATTATAACAATTATTTTAAAAACGATATTGGTTCACTATTTATAGTTACATTCCGATAAAAATGCGTACATTTTCCACACTTGACAAGAATAAACAGATAAGAAATAAAAAAAAAACATTGCGGTGGTATAATATTTTCGGACAAATTTAAATTAATTATTTTTCTATATTATATTACATAAAATGTTCGTAGATTATGTATAATACATCTGGTAAATTATAGAATCGTTCGATATTATTCGTTCCAATTATTAAATCATTGAATGTAACGACTATTGTACACATTTCTCAAAAAGATAAACTAAATATTTTTACAATGCAGTTTTCTTAAATTTAACATATAATGACAATTATTTTAAAAACGATATTGGTTCACTATATATAGTTACATTCCAATAAAGATACATACTTAATCATTTGACGTATTATAAATTTATAGATTAATTAGGTTATATTTTAAATTATTACTGTAATTAAAAATAAACATTCTGTGTTAAAATATGATAATGAAAGAGGTTCGGTGCGTTAAAATATTACTAGAACACTATAGAAATGTCACGCTTCATAATAAAAAAAAAAGATACTACGAAACGAAAGTGAAACGTTCTAATTTACGAGGGCATAAACTCTAATTTAAAATTAAACCCGTGCCTGATAATGAAGATCCTTCCGAATGGATTAAAGAGGTTGTACAAGAAATTGTACATTATGCATTGAAGGATATTGAACCTACTGATAAAGTAGGCATAACTTTCTGTGGAGTAAGTTTTAACCAACATGGACCGGGGTTGGTTACCGTTTAAAGACGCAGGCAAAGCTATAATGAAAGATGTTTGGGAAATGATTTCCAAAATTTTCGGCACACAATAGATATAATTTTAAAAATAATGTTTCATATAATCAAAAATTACAAGATCAATAAAAATTAAAAAAAAAAAAGAAATTATTAAAAATTTATTTAAAAAAAATATTGAAGTAAAATAGAAAAAAAAAATATTATAAAAAAATAATTCTAGAAAAAAATATTATTGTTCGAAAAAGTACTTTCAATTAAAAAAAAAAAAAACTTCTCAAATTTAAATTAATTATTTTCTATATTACATTACATAAAATGTAACATGTAATAATATGTAATAATTTATTTTGTAACTATAATTATAATTTATTCCTTTAGAAATTTTCCGTATAATAACTTTTTATTTCAAAAAAAACTTAAAATGTGATTATTAAAAATATTATTAAAAGGAAAAACAGTTAAAAAAAAAACAACAACAAAACATTTTGCAAATTTAAGTTAATAAAAATTAATTTAGAAATAAAGAAATTCCGCACACACAATAATTGATATTATTTTAATTATATTGATTAAAAATATTTGTCGAGAGACAAAACGAATACAAATTATATAAAATAAAATTTATTTAAAAAATAAAAAAATAAAAACCAATTTAAAATAAATTAATTTAAAAAAATTAATTAGTTTAAAAATATTTAAATTTAAAATTTGTAAATGAAAAAGGTATGTAAAAAAAAAATTTAAAAAAAACTTTATAAAAACATTTTAAAACAAAAATAATAAAATTTTTTTTAAAAATACAAAAAAAAAAAAAAATTAAAAAAAATTTATAAAAAAATTTAAAAACAATTTATAAAAAAATAAAAAAATTTTTTTTTTCAAAATACAAAAAAAAAAATTAAATATTAAAAATAAAATTATTGAATAAAAAAAAATTAATTATTTTAAAAAAAAATAAATATTTAAATTTAAAAATTTGTAAAATTAGAAAATTATTCGTCAATTTATAATAAATGCTTTCCACATATAATATTAATTAAAATTAGTTGGAAAAAATATTAATGTACAAATCATAACAACAGCAAATCTGCTCAATGAAAATTGAAGTGATATAATATAATATAGATAACGCCGACACAAAAAAAAAATAGTAATAATAATTTACATGTTTTCAGCATTGTTTTGATGCGATTGAAATTCTGTTAGTAGGAACTCACAGAGATAAATACAGGAAGCAATATTTTTTTTTGTTGTTGTTTATGTTTTTCGTATATGAATATCGGATGGAGGAAATACAAACAAACAAATGATCAAACAAATAAATACATATGTATATTTATATATATATATATATATATATATATATATATATATATATATATATATATTACCAAGCTGGACATTATCATACGGAATAAAGATGATCATATAAGAATTTTTAGATACAGTTTCTGATTTAACTTAAAAACGATATCGTTTTGGAAATTACATTGAACTGATATACATATATGTATGTATGATGCATTGTACAATTGTATATTTAACATGAATAAAAATTTATCTATAGAATATACATATATACAAATATAAGTGTTTCGCGGGTTTGCGGTGAAAATTGAAACCAGGAAATTTGAAATTTTGACCACTATGATCATACAAAAGATGAATTTGATTTATTGTTTTTGTATGAACACGATCAAACAAGAATTTTTCTGTTAAAAAAAAATAAAAATTGTACAAATTGAATTTAAAAAAAAAAAAATTATAAAAAAAATCTTAGAAATACAAAATATTCTAAAAAATAATTTTAGAAAAAAAAAATATTATTATTTTGAAAAAATACTTTCAATTAAAAAAAACCATCACAAACTTAAATTAATTATTATTTTCTATATTACATTACAAATTATAATTTATTCCTTTAAGAAATTTTCCGCATATAATATATTTTTTTTTATGACATCATAACAACAACAAATCTGCTGGGTGAAAATTGAAACAATACCTGGAAATTTCGACCAATATGATCGTACAAAAGATGAATATGATTTGTTGTTTTGTATGAACACGATCAAACAAGAATGGGGTTTTTGATATTAGATCGTATGTAATAGAGATTTTTATTGTAATTTAATTTTTGTTTTTGAAGAAAAATATTAATGTTCACATCATAACAACAACATATCTGTTGGATGAAAATTGAAGTGATATAATATAATATAGATATCGCCTACACAAAAAAAAAAACAATTTACATGTTTTCAACATTGTTTTAATACGATTGAAATTCTATATGTAGGAAAGATAAAGAATTAATTGTTTTTAATTGTAAGATGATGTCTGTATCAGACTACAACCTTGATTTTTACTATGTATACTAATACATATAGTTAGTGGCCTAACTTTTTCGAAAATGATTATTAGTATAATTTTAATATAATTAAATATATAAATATAAAGTATAATTTTAATATATTTGAAGAAATTTTTGGCACACAATAGATATCATTTTTAAAAATGCTTCATATAAAGAAAAAATTATAAGGTGAATAAAAATTTTAAAAATAAAAAAGAAATTATTAAAAAATTTATAAAAAAAAAATATGGAAAATGAGAATAGAAAAAAATATCATAAAAAATATAATTTTAGAAAACAAAATATTATTGGAAAAAAATAAAATACTTTCAAATAAAAACCTCAGGGGGCGATCGGACGTCCGACGTCCGACTCCGACGTCCGACGTCGAACTTCGGACTCCGACGTCCGACGTCGGACGTTGGACGGTGCAATTCGAACGATGGAATTTCATCGTACTGTTAAGTTGGTCGCTTGAAATTATTTTATTTAAAAAAAAATTGATATAAACGTCTATGATTAAGATAAATATTGATGTAAAAGTCTTACTTTATATAAAAATTGATGTAGACGTCCATGATTTAGATAAAAACGGATGTAAACGTCTATGATCTATATAAAAATTGATGTAAACGTCTATGATTTAATAAACATTGATGTAAACGTCTATGATTTATAATGCAAAATGCGGTCATGTGCGGTGTCCCCGAAGGGGACACCTCACATGACTGTGGGCACCGTACCTGCGCTCCGCGCAGGTACGGTATCCACCGCATTTTGCATTATAAATCATAGACGTTTACATCAATTTTTTTATTATATTTTTTTATTATATTATTTTTATATTTTTTATGATATTTTTTTCTATTCTCATTTTCCATATTTTTTTTTAAATAAATTTTTAATAATTTCTTTTTTTTTTTTAATTTTTATTGATCTTGTAATTTTTGATTATATGAAACATTATTTTTAAAATTATATCTATTGTGTGCCGAAAATTTTGGAAATCATTTCCCAAACATCTTTCATATAGCTTTGCCTGCGTCTTTAAACGGTAACCAACCCCGGTCCATGTTGGTTAAAACTTACTCCACAGAAAGTTATGCCTACTTTATCAGTAGGTTCAATATCCTTCAATGCATAATGTACAATTTCTTGTACAACCTCTTTAATCCATTCGGAAGGATCTTCATTATCAGGCACGGGTTTAATTTTAAATTAGAGTTTATGCCCTCGTAAATTAGAACGTTTCACTTTCGTTGTAGTATCTTTTTTTTATATTATGAAGCGTGACATTTCTATGGTGTTCTAGTAATATTTTAACGCACCGAACCTCTTTCATTATCATATTTTAACACAGAATGTTTATTTTTAATTACAGTAATAATTTAAAATATAACCTAATTAATCTATAAATTTATAATACGTCAAATGATTAAGTATGTATCTTTATTGGAATGTAATTATATATAGTGAACCAATATCGTTTTTAAAATAATTGTCATTATATGTTAAATTTAAGAAAACTGCATTGTAAAAATATTTAGTTTATCTTTTTGAGAAATGTGTACAATAGTCGTTACATTCAATGATTTAATAATTGGAACGAATAATATCGAACGATTCTATAATTTACCAGATGTATTATACATAATCTACGAACATTTTATGTAATATAATATAGAAAAATAATTAATTTAAATTTGTCCGAAAATATTATACCACCGCAATGTTTTTTTTTTTATTTCTTATCTGTTTATTCTTGTCAAGTGTGGAAAATGTACGCATTTTTATCGGAATGTAACTATAAATAGTGAACCAATATCGTTTTTAAAATAATTGTTATAATATGTTAAATTTAACAAAACTCCATTGTAAAATATTTAGTTGTTTATGATGATATTTAGATGTTTTTGAAAAAAACACCATATTCAGCCTTTTTACTCAATCTCATATTTACTATGACGAAAAAATGTGATTTACAATAACACACCTGCAGAGTTTTAGATTTTTTAGCATGGGGTTTCTTCTTATCGCACATATTTTATTTTATTTTTTTTTTATTTTTATTTTTTAAATTTTTTCTGCAATCTATTTTCTTGAAAAATTGTTTTCGTTTTTCTCTTCTTCGCGTTCATCAGAAATATTTGTAAAATTATTGTGTTTGAATTGCTTATCTCATTTCTCCGAAACAACATATCATATTCAGTCTTTTACTCTATATTTTAAGCAGCCACGGTCAATTTAATTGATTCCGAGATATTCATATACACAAAAACACTATTACAGTTTTTGTTGTTTTGTTTACGTGAATTTTATCGATCATAATGTTTACCAATACATTGATACTGTGAGGGAATATAGAAATGTTAAGACATATTATATTAGACATGTGTAAGTCATTCGTATTAGAGTAGTATTCATTCGCGATTTACAGTTTGTGTTAAGGGTTATATTAACTCATGTTTTACAATAAATTAATTGAAGTGTGTTTTCCTCATCAGAGGAAGTTTGAGCTATTCATATGACATTATGGTAATCCAAGCCTGCAAAACTTGTTGTAGTGTCGAACAGCTTGCGCAGGTCATTTTCAATTAATTTGTGTAAAACATATATAAATTTTGTTGATACGTACTTTGATCTGGTTTGAGGATGTTATTAAAACAATTTCACTGATTGGTACACAACAAATGTATGAGTTTGGTAACTACGTTTTTTTTATATAGAAATTTTCCCTAATATCACTAAATTCAACATATTACCGTATTACGTTTGAATTGCATACTATTTTATCAGATAAATTTTTACTCGTGCTAAATATACACTTGTACAATGCATCATACATACATATGTATATCAGTTTAAAGTAATTTCCAAAACGATATCGTTTTTAAGTTATATCAGAAATTGTAACTAAAAATTCTTGTACGATCATCTTTATTCTGTATGATAATGTCCAGCTTGGTAATATATATGTATTTATTTGTTTGATCATTTGTTTGTTTGTATTTCATTCCATCCGATATTCATATACGAAAAACATAAACAACAACAAAAAAAATCTTGCTTCCGATATTTATATGTGTGAGTGTGCAACCTAATTTATTCTAATATCCATTTACTACAAAACGTTCATACAAAATAATAAGTGATATTCTGTTATCTATAGTATTAAATTTCACTTTTTTTTATTTTAAACCTTTACTATGGTGAAATTTCATTAATAAAATCAAGGTTGTAGTCTGATACAGACATCATCTCGCAATTAAAAATAATAATTCTTTATCTTTCCTACTTATAGAATTTCAATCGCATCAATACAATGCCGAAAACATGTGAATTTTTTTTTGTGTAGGCGATATCTAAATTATATCACTTCAATTTTCATTCAAGAGATTTGTTGTTGTGGTAATGATGTATAAATTAATATTTTCCAGAAACAAAAATTCATGTTTGATCATGTTCATACAAAATAATAAGTCATATTCTCTTATCTATAGTGTTAAATTTCACTTTTTTTTAAAACCTTTACTATCGTGAAATTTCGTTAATAAAATCAAGCGCCTCCACACCTACTACGAATCGCATACTATTTTATCAGATAAATTTTTATTCGTGCTAAATATACACTTGTACAATGCATCATACATACATATGTATATCAGTTTAAAGTAATTTCCAAAACGATATCGTTTTTAAGTTATATCAGAAATTGTAACTAAAAATTCTTGAACGATCATCTTTATTCTGTATGATACACATACAACAACAAAAAAAAAATCTTGCTTCCGATATTTATGTGTGTGAGTGTGCAACCTAATTTATTCTAATATCCATTTACTACAAAACGTTCATACAAAATAATAAGTCATATTCTGTTATCTATAGTGTTAAATTTCACTTTTTTTTATTTTAAACCTTTACTATGGTGAAATTTCATTAATAAAATCAAGGTTGTAGTCTGATACAGACATCATCTCGCAATTAAAAATAATAATTCTTTATCTTTCCTACTTATAGAATTTCAATCGCATCAATACAATGCCGAAAACATGTGAATTTTTTTTTGTGTAGGCGATGTCTATATTATATCACTTCAATTTTCATTCAAGAGATTTGTTGTTTTGGTAATGATGTATACATTAATATTTTCCAGAAACAAAAATTCATGTTTGATCGTGTTCATACAAAATAATAAGTCATATTCTCTTATCTATAGTGTTAAATTTCACTTTTTTTTTTAAAACCTTTACTATCGTGAAATTTCATTAATAAAATCAAGGTTGTAGTCTGATACAGACATCATCTAACAATTAAAAAATAATAAATCTTTATCTTTCCTACTTATAGAATTTCAATCAATCAATAAGTGTATGCGATATCTATATTATATATTATATTAGTTCAATTTTCATCCAACAGATTCGTTGTTGTTGTTATGATGTATACATTAATATTTTCCAGAACAAAAATTCATGTTTGATCGTGTTCATACGAAACAACAACGACAAATCATATTATTCAGATATCAATATGTAGTGTTAAATTTCAATTTTTTATTTTTTTATTTTAAAAAACCTTTACTACATTCTAAAAGTACCCTCATAATACCGCCGCTCCGCACCGAGTTCGTACCTATTTTTTTTTATCGATATATTTTTATTTTTTAATTTTTTTAATTTTTTTTTTTTTTTAGAATTTTAATACTTTCCCACATCATCAGATTTTTACCCATAATGCTATGACGTCACAATTCTTGGAAGTGAAATTTGATACTACGGAAATAAAAATATTGAAATTCCATGAAAGTCAATGACCTTGTGTTAATTTCGGGGTCATTGACTTTCATGGAATTTCAATATTTTTATTTCCGCAGTATCAAATTTCACTTTTTTTTTTTTTTTTTTTTCCCCACAGGTATCAAATTACAAATTTTTTTTTTTTTTTCCCCACAGGTATCAAATTTCAAGGTCAGGTGTCAAATTACAAATTTTCCCACGCCAAACCGCCGAAATACCTACTTATGTATGTAAATCAAAAACGTATAGTTTTATATCAAAATACCACAAAACTTCTTGCCGCGTTTCCATTGTCGTAGTATAATAGTATAATACTATTAAACTATTATACTATCACGATGGGAACCCGGTATTAGTCGGTCGCAGTGACGTGACACGACAAATAGAATTAATCTGGCAGCACCAATAATTTCCTGATTTTTGACGGAATACTGACGGTTGAAATACACATGAATTGTCTGTTTTGTATTTTAGTGAAAGTTTTAAAATTAAATACGTAGAAAAAATCCTGTAGTTAACTAAATATGTCAATATTTTTCCATCAACAAATTAGTAGATAAAAAAAAAATATATAAAAATATTTTAAATTAATTATATTTTGATTCACTAAAAATAAAATTCATCAAAAAAAATAAAATTAAATGTTTTGCTATCTTCTGTTTTTCTGCATTTTTACTCCTGTCGCTTAAAAATTTTACGGGTCTAGAAATATCATTTCAGATGACACGAAACTTATATATAGTAATTATAATAATTTTATATAATTATAGTAATTTCTTGCACGTTTTAAAATTAAATACGTATAAAAATCCTGTAGTTAGCTTACCTCAAACATGATAGACTCGAACAACACCCCAATAACAAACACCCAAATTATCATAGGCACGTAGTGTATAGATAAATTATTTTCAATTGAATGATGTGATAACCACATTTTGGTATTCTCCAAGTCGATTGAAATGATGTTTATCGGTTGGTGTGGTAACTATCACTTGACGGCATTTTCTAGTAATCGTGTAAAAAGTCAAACGTCATTATATTTTTCATCACTTTTCTAAATTCTGTTTGTTTCAAAAAATAATAAAATTAACAATAATGAAGATCGTGATCAATTTAGATCAGAAATCACAAACAATCAAATTATGATCGTAATCCGGTAATCGTATGACTGGTTAAACTTTCCGAGACATTTTTTGGCAGGGAATTGATCTAGGAATTTGTAATCTAGGTCAATTTGTTTGGGATTCAACTTCTTGGCAAAGGGTTCGAATACATCGAACGACTGCGATTTTGGTGAAATTTTGTGATGCATCATTTGTATTATTAAAATAATAAATAATTTATGGAAGCAAAAAAAATAAATAACGTTGGATTATATCATCAAAATCACAATACTCAGTGTTATACTCAGTGCTATACAAGCAATTTTATAATTAACGATGACAGTTGAATTTACAAATAAATACTACGGAGATCGGTTGGCTTATTTAGTTCGAGCTTGTCTTGCACAATGCAGGTACACGCCCTTGTGCAGCCCCTCTTGCTCCACACGCAGCCGGCCTTCTATTCGCTGACGGTCCCCCAACAAGTTTCGAGTCACCAACCACTGTTAATGGTTGATTATTTTGTGCGGTACTTGGGGCAGCAGGACATTTACACTTCGTACTTATTAACTTTTTTGTTCCCATTCTTGAAATTTCATCTTTCGTTATAACATGTCGCTTATGTAATTCGGATACCAAATTTGGTAGCGTATTCGGTTGAATTATATCCGCTGTTTCGGGCTTCGCATACTGGCTGTAAGCTTCTATAAATGCATAAGCTGATTTACTGATGTGCTTGAGTGGCGGATTAAAAATTGGATAATTAATTCCACCTGAGGGAACAATAGCACGTGTTTCGTCGTGCCAATTTAATATTGTTTCATTCGAAAATGCATAATAGAAATGGGCCCCAAAATTGGGAACTTCCTGATACGCTACATACTCTTTTAAATCGCCCGATATTTCAACGTAATATGGAGCAGTTTTAAAAACTGTGGTCTCTTGAACCATGTCATTTATAATATCGTTGCTGGATATATTAGCAAGTTCATCAAGCTCCGGTGTCGTTTTTGGTATATTTTTAAATGGTCCAGTGAGTTTGTGTGAAAGCAAAGATACGCATAATAATTTTAAAAAATATATACGTTCAACTATATCATCTTCGCTTGTATTAATTTTTTTCAACCATTTCGAAGCAATCACGCGATCTCGCTCAAATGGTAATTGAAGAGTTAATGATTTGCACATGGAAAGAAACATATCATATTCTTTCTGTTTTTTTTCTTCTTCCGGAGTATTTTCAGCACTTGTTCCAGTGGGCCCATTACCACCATCAGAGGAAACTGTTCCAACAACATTTGTGGTACCTGGCTGTGTTTCAGCAGTAGTTGTAGTACCTGGCTGTGTGTCAGTAGTAGTTGTGGTACCTGGCTGTGTGTCAGTAGTAGTAATGATAGCTGGCTGTTGCCCTGCAACAGTTGTAGTAACTGGCTGCTGTCCAGCAGCAGTTGTGGTAACTGGCTGCTGCCCAGCAGCAGTTGTGGTAACTGGCTGCTGCCCAGCAGCAGCAGTTGTGATAGCTGTCTGTTGCCCAGCAACAGCTATGTGTGTAGTAATATCGAGAACAGATGGCCGTATATCAGTAATAAGAGTACCCGGCATTACTTAATTCTTTTTTTTTTAGTATCACGCCAAATTTTAAATAATTTACGAACAAAAATTATACAAAAATTATTACTTTTTGTTTTTAACGAATCCCGGATCCTATGATCGGCAAAATCAATTGTGAAATATACCTTACAAATTATTAAAATTCAAATTTTTCGATTTTGATATTTTTCGATCTTGTGAGTTAATATAAAATTTAATTTGATTAGTATTAAGAATTTTTAACTTAAATAAATAACTGACATTCTCGCAATTGATAACTATTCCGATGGTTTTTTTTTTATAATTAATTTTTTTCTGAAAAATTTTGTTACAAAAATCTTAATTAATCTAGATAATTAACTAATTGAATAGTTTATCGATCGCTAGTAAATAGACTGAAATCTGAAAACATCAAGTAAATATTTACTACATGCAACCGACAATTTATTAAATATTATCGTGCAAAAATAAAAAACTTACATCAAAATTATTTGAATACTTTTAAATAATTAACACATTAATTATTTAAAAAATAATAAAAATAATAAATAACAATAACTAAAAATTATTTAATTTAATGAAAAAATAAAAAAAACATATATTCAATAATTAATAATAAAACAACCAGATTGCACAATTTGCACAATAGGTTATAATTTTAAGTTTTTTTTTATTTGTTAATACTAATTTAATATATTTATATCTATCATTTGACTTTTATATTATGTTTTAAATTGTATACTAAATATTTTAAATCTAAATCTGCTAGATGACCAGCATGTTAAACACCTTTCATACACAATTTTTGTGTGTTAAATTTATAAAGTTTTATGCTGTTATCATTTAAAACGGGACCTCAAGCAGTATTAATTTATTGATATTCTATGAAATATAAAAATAGTTTTCTTTCTCAGATATTTCTGCGAAAGAAGACTTTTTTATTTTTCATAGAATAGTTTTTAGAACAAATATCCAAAATCGGCGGGCTATAGACCTCTTTTATGGCAAACTTTATGTTCAATGTTAATTGTATTTCTCATACGTGAGATCTTAAGTGAAATATGCTGTAACAATAACGGCTTGGAGTCCTTACTACGATGTGCACATACAAAAATAATCGAACACATTCAAAGAAATTACCATTCCATGAAAATGTAGCCCGACTACTTCCATACTTCGATTACTTAAATACCTAGTTATAAAGTTTATCTTACAAATAGATGACCTCTTTTGTTTGGAAACTGCATTTATTAGTGATGTCCTTCTTCGTCACATTAACTCAGCTTACTTTTTGGAAGACATCTCAGTTCATGTTCCAACCAGGACAACTAGGACATTGCGTATATAACCATCGATTTTAGTGCTAGAACATCATTCCATCAACTATGGCGACAATAATCCAATCGTCAACAGTGTAGCAAAATCAACACCATGGATGATCAATTTGATTTTAATGTAATGAATAAATTTTGTAGTGATTCTATTCTATTTTGTTTATTCGTCTAATTCGCTTAATTAACGAGTACGCTCTGACAGGAACAAAATAATCACTAATAATCTAAACTAACGCATTTTGTAAACATGACGGATTATTATCTTAAAATGCGAATCGGTTGTTGTATAAAGCGCATTACAATACTTGGAATACTTACATACATATTTACATATTATGGTCCTTCTCGCCAAAACCCCTTTATTATATGGCGGTGACGAATTATGTTTAAAATTTCATAAAACGAAAATAATTCGATAAGATTCATGACCGCGCCGGGAAGTTCAAACATCAAACAAATGTTTGATAGATGTTCATGTCTCTTTTCTAATAAACAAAATGGTATGCTATTTGTTTTGTTAAGTCGCAAAGCAAATTTTTATTTTATTCCTGTATCTTCGTAGACAGGAAAATCATTACCACAAGTCGTCATTTCAGATCCAGAAACCTCGGTACATTTCATTGAAACAAACTTAAATATTTTTTATTTAAAATGTCAACTTAAAAAAAGCTTCATATATTTTTTTATTTTTATCATTTTTGATTTTTGTATTTTTTTTTGTTTTTTAAATTTATTATTAATTTAATTTATTTTAGTTTTTATTGTTTTTTTAAATATGTAGTAATATTATAATATATATTGATGATATATACTACATAAATTTTTTATGTGTATTGTATTGTTAATTTTTTCAATATGTATATATATATATATATATAGTTTTTTTTTTTTTTGTATTCTTTTAATTTTAATTATGTTATACATTTATAATACGATATCTCTTTTTTATTTTGTTTTAATTAAATTATTTAATGTTTCATTTTGTATTTTTTTATAATGTAATTACTAAAATTATTTCTAATTTAAGTGCACTTATCTAAAAATTAAAACGAAAAATACATTAATTCTTAAATTCACTTATTTAGATTGTTTTTTGAGAACTACATAATTAATAATTTGTTTTTTAAATAAAGAAAAGCAGAGATTTTTTTATTTGTTTATTTATATAATAATATATTCATAAATTTTGTTTGATGTTATAACGACTAGTAAAAAAAATTAATTATGACAAAATGAGAAATTTTTGGTTTACATTTTTTATAATTTCCCCATAATAATTACAAAAACAAATTTAATATATTTTTTTTAATATGTATGTATGAATTAAACATGAGATGATTTTGATGAAAATTTTTATATAAATAAAAAAAATATATTCATTTTTATATAAATTAAATCCTCACGAGTTTGCAAAATTATGTTTAATTATATTGTATTTTTTGTTTTCTTTGTTATTTATTTAAGGCAATGCAAAAATATTTTTTTCTTAATTATTTATTTAATTAGTTTTGAAAAATAAATAAAAATTACACGGCAGTGAATCTATTTTTTGTGTTTTATAATTTAATTTTTATTTTAATCTAAACCAAAATTAAAATATGAGCGCGCGCTAATTAGGAAAATAAATGTGTTTGTGTATTAGCTCGAAAAAAATAATAAAAATTACAATAACAATAACTAAAAATAATTTAATTTAATTAAAAAATAAAAAACCACATATTCAATAATTAATAATAAAACAAACAGATTACACAGCCTTTATATTTACACAATAGGTTATAACTTTAATCTATTTTAAATTTTTTTTTTATTTGTTAATACTAATTTAATATATTTATATCTATCATTTGACTTAAAAATATATTATGTTTTAATTTGTATACTAAATAATATTTCATATATACGTATGTATAGTATTTTAAATCTAAACAACAAAAAAAAATATAATTATTGTTATTAGTAACTGTAGTATAGTAGTAATAAGTAGTAGTAAATAGTAATTTAAAGATTACAAGTTTTAGATGATAAGAAAAAATCAAAAATAAATTCATTATAATTAAATGAAGAGATAATTACACAAAACAACTGCAAACTTGAGTGATTTTAAATTATATGAATAATTTGTTATTTAAATCATAAAATAATTATATAAATTCATTCAATCGATAATAATATACATATTCACTTTGATAAGACTGCATATAATGCGTAAAAACATAATTATATTAAAGCTTAATACTAGTAATTAATTTCAAACACAAAAATTAATTATTTTATATATATAATATATAGATGTATAGTTTATTTCATATTATTCTCAAAAATAGTAAAAATAATTCTATATTTATGTTTTTGTATTATTTTATATATTATAATATACTGCAGTCAATTTTCCAATACATAATTTTTATTTCAATTAGATGTTGGTCAAATGTTACTATGAATTTTAAATAAAATAAAAAAGCAATATTTTTTAGGATCTGTAATTTAATTTACGTTTTTTTGTGTATATTCATATAAAATGTTTAACAAAGAAAACAAAATCAAATGGCTATTTAACTTCTTGGAGGGCAATTTATATATACCTATAATATTAATATTTATATATATATATATATATATATATATATATATATATAAATATATATATATATATATATATATATATATATATATATATATATATATATATATATATATATATATATATATATATATATACATATATATATATATATATATATATATATATATATATATATATATATATATATATATATATATATATAATCGCTTATATTTTTATTTTTTGTTTAGTACGAACAAGTAAATATCATATAAATTTATTTATGTATTATTTATAAATATATATTTATATATACTAATAACATAATTAATATTATTTTTTCACATTCATACTTTATATGCACACTTAATAATATATACCGCATTCATTAACTTTAAGATTATAATAATAATAATAATAATTAAATTTTTGAAAATAGTTATTTGTTCTGTTTTCTGTTATATACAATAATTAAAAATTTAAAAAAATGAAATTAAAATTCAAACTATGATAATAATATAATATAAATTTATACAAAATAATTAACAAATATATTAGATTCAAACAAACCAAAATTCTTTATCATTTACTACTGGTTGATTGTTGTTGCTGTTGGCCACCACCTATACTACTACCACCTCCACCCCCACCTATTGTATCACATCTTCGATAGTACAATAAATACGGGATTCTAGGTGATCTTGGATGTAGTACATGATGTTCTGTTACTGGTTTTACAATTGAATCATCATATCGAATCCAACTATTATAACCAGCATGAAAAACATCAGTTAAATAATGACCTTTTACAGCCTCTTTGCCATCGTGATATACCACCGCAAATAATTTATATTGTTTTTGTTTTTGGGTATATTTATTTTTTGATGACAAGAATTCTGTAAAACAAACAAAAAATTAATTAAAAAAACATTATATAAATTACAGAAAAACAATTATATTAGTTTAGAGTGAAATATAATTTATATATTATGCATTTTATATGGAATCGTTTGCGCGGCCGACATTTTATTCCATAAATCCATTAAATATAGCTTAGCACCGATAGTGAAATCAATTTAATTTATAACATTAAAATAAAATTTACATCACAAATGTACACCTTTTTCATATTATGTAAGTAACCCTAAGAATCTTATAATTTTAAGCCACGGCAGAGGTTACATGTTAAGCTGCTCGTTCACATTTCAACAAGAAACAATTGTATTTACACATATGTGTCCCCCTTTGCGAGTGTTAATATCAACTATTAACAACACATAAAACAAAAATGTATGCTGTTGCTTGCTTTGGGACAGATTCATTCAATCGGCTAACCCGATTAATAATATTTTACCAAAGCAAGGCAACACCTTTCAAAAACGCAATAAATTTATAATTGAAATAAATAATGTAATTAACAAATAAATTCATTCTACTAAATTTATTCTACAAGTAAATATGGTATATGAAAATTAGAATAGAAAATGATGAATTAAAATATTTTTTTCAAAATGCGCATGAAGCTGCATCGAAACTGCGGAATCAGTTTTCGAATTTGTTTAGGCAAAAAAATGGATTAAAATTAAAATGAACTTGCATGTTTAGAATTTAGATTAAACCAAATGAACCAACATTTCAAATCTTAACCGAAGAATTCTAATATTATATGAGTCTTGCCATACTACGTGTGCGAAAAAAAAATAAATTAAAATTGCATTTTGATTTACGTATTTACCACCCCTCAACAAATTCTTTATTTGAAAAATAAATAAACGACTAACGATATCCGACTCCCGCAATTTACTGAAAGCCTCTTCAGGTCACCGTCCCAAATAACCTTCGTTCATCTTTTTTAACCGATAATTTATATTGTCCGCATTAGATTATTGATGTACTTTTATTTAATTAGGAAATGTTCATCGCTCTCGAAATCTTAGGATTTACAAAAATACAACCCTTCTAAATCACCAAACGTGATAATAAAATAAATAAATAAATATAAAATATATTTCTAAAATACTTACTAGAATCTATTTTCAGTTCAATGGGAAACTCCACAGTCTTTAAAATTTTAGTGCAACCATCCATTTTATAATCGAAACATTTTAAATGTAAAATTAATATAATTGGTAGCTCCTCAATAGTTACTTGCTGCCATGCAGCCACTTCTTGCTTTGTTTTTGAACATGTTACACCTTCTAATTGATCTTTTACAACTAATATTTCAAGTGCCTCTTTTACAGATGCAGCTTTCTATATATAAATTAAATAAGAGATATTAACGAACTTAAAAATATTTATTGTAATATTGTTTCTGAATAAATCTTTGTATAATTAGTGAAACTTCTAATTAGACATACACACATCAGAGAATATTGTTCCCACAATTAGACCACTACGAGAATGTTTAGATAAATTCAAGCAGTCGGCTTAAATTATGGGGTAAACAAATAGGACAATACAAATTGCCAATCATACCTCAATATAAAGTTGTAAAGTGAAAAATGGTTGAACCACATCAGTCGATGCATCACCCTCACGTTGAACTCTCGATCTCAATTGGCCTCTAAATATATCACTAATGGGCGTACGACCAAAATCTGTTGTTCGTGTAATTGACCCTTTATTCCGACTACCACAAATGACCTGGAAAATAATCAAAGAAAAATCATTTATTAATCTATGACTATAACAAAATTTCATTAAAAAATTGTTTCTGAAATTTTCTTTGGATAATAACATGAAAGTTTATTAACCATACACACATCAGAGAATAATGTTCCCACGATTAGACCACTGCTTTTTTATGAACATAAATGAGAAAAAAAACAGTCGGCTTATTTACATGGGGTGTATGAAAAAATTATAAAACATATTGCTAGTTACCTGCCAGTCACTCCCTTCATCATTTTGTTCCTCGGTATTTAGTTCAATCGTGCCATTCGCTACTTTATTTTTGTTGTCAACCATTTTCATAACCTAATGGAGAAATGAAATTTTTAATGTCGAATTGTATATGTGACACAAGTGGTAAATTTGTTGGTTTCTCAACTAGGACAAATATTTCTAAATATTATTTGTCAACTCTCAAGAGCTACCGCAATACCACGATACAAGTTAAGCCAACTAAAACAGTCGGACAAGACCCAATCGTCGGCAATTGCTACTTTGCCACAGGTGTAACGCTAATTGATAAATTGAAAATTATACAATCTGCTGACTCCATGTGACGATTTTTATATACATATGTATAACGAAATTTAATTATTTATATTTACCTCCAACATCTCATCATTTATCTTATTGAGCACACATCCTAAAAATTCTTCAGCATCTTCTTGTCGTCCCTCAACTTGGAACACATCCGAACGTATGCCGTTCAACATTTTATGTATCACTGTTGGTTCAAATGGAGCATCTGGATTAACATCCGGTAGTAAATCTTCACGTTTTTGACCTTTTTCACGTCGTGTAATACGAATTGGCGGAGGTGCTGACATCATAGAAAACTCCGCAACTAAATCTGTCATAGCATCTATAATAGGCGTTGTACTTTTATTACGTAAACCACTTGGTTGCGTCGGTATCGAACGTAATAAATTATAAAATGGAGGGCATGAGACTAGAGCCTGAAGAATTGCATTTATGTAGCAATAATTCGATCGGTTTGTTAGACCGCGTGGCGTAATGCACGCCGAATTATTATCAATTTGGTATTTAAGGAAAAAGACACCCAATCGCGATGACCATCCATCAAGAACTTTTATATTATTATCTGACAAATGATGATTTTGATGATGATCGGACGCGGGTTTTTTTACATCACCATTATTTACAATGGATAAACCTTGCGATGATGCGGCTGAGTATGATATACCACCAGGAGTTTGGATTGGATTATAATTTACGGTGCCCTCAAATGGAAAAACTTTAGCAATTGGTTTTTTACCAGTTTGATCAACATTTGAAGAATGAACAATGGATCCTGATGGCTTCCCACTGACGAATAGACTCGCCCATGATTTTGTTGACGGCGTTGGAGATGGCGTAGCGAGGATCGTTTGTGCGATTGACAAAATTTCTTTTTCTTTAAATGTTGGTGTTGCTGCTAACGGTTCGGCCGGATTAATCACCGCTGCTTGGATTATCCCAACACTTAATTGCACTGGAGTTTGTTGTTTCTCTTTATACTCGGCAGGAACATTATTAGTGATAGGAGCACTTATTGAGGTAGCATTAGTATTTACCATTGAGTTAGCTTCCTTAGTAACTTGTATTGCAACAATGGGTTTATTAATAGATGTTATTAATGGTGATTCAATAACTTGCAACATGGCCGATTCTATTGCAGTTGTTTGGGATTGCGATTGAATCAATTGTGGATGTTGTTGTAATACGCTGACGGATGACGAATTTGTGTTTGCTGTCGGGTTTTGTGGTATTGTAATCATTTTCTGTGTTTCAGTCTTTTTAATGCTCACCATCTGAGACACATTTCTTAGTGGGTCAGTTAAAATGCTACTGCCAGCGGCACTACCGCTACCAGTGCTGCTCATGTTTGGTGAAATAGAATTCATTAGATTTGATTTTGGCACAAAAGGTGAATTGTTTGATTTCACGACTGCCGGATTATTTGCAAATGGTGGTGGAGATAATTTTTGACGGGCCATGGCTACTTGTGTTGTTGCAGCAACTGATACTACAGATGTTGCAGCTGCAACAGTTTTTTGAATCGGCTGACTAAAATTTACAATGAGTGGAGTCTGAGACTGCATTTTACTATCCATATTACAACTATTACTAATTGTGGTAATAGTTGGTGCAGATGGATTAGAAACTTTTTTAGCCACGCTACTTATATTACTAATATTAACAATTTTATTATTATTAGTATTATTACTATTATTATTATAACTATTATTGTATAAATTATTATTATTCCAAGCTGGTGGTTTATTACCACGTTCATTCTTTATCATCAATTTATCGTTGGTGGCTTTAACAAGCTTATTTACAGTATCATCATTTATGTTACTATTTACAAAGCTTGTAGAAGAGTTATTTAACGCAGATACTACTACATCTGTTGAATTAGAAGAAGAGTTTGGCACATTTTGATTAATTTTAGTACTAACACTATTATTATTTGATATTCTATTAACATTATTAATAAAGTTACTATTATTATTTTTATTATTATTAATAATATTTGTAACAGTTGTCGCAACTGGCACTTTGATATTCATGTTCGTGACTAAAGTTGAAGGAACTTGGGTCAAATCTTTATTATAATTTACATTTAGATTTTTATTTTCCGTATGCTTATTAGAATTATTCACACTAATTTGTTCACTAATATTTTGTTGATGTAAAACTGCTGGTGCTGCAGCAACTGTTGATGGTGTTGGTTGGGGTGGTGGATGTTGCTGATGTTGGATTTGATGTATTTTATTAATTTGCTGATTATTGCTATGCTGATTTACACTAATTGATTGTTGTACCATCATATTTGATGAAATTATGTAGTCATTTTGATACTGTTGCTGCTGTGTTTTCAACGATGTAAATGTAGCAACGTTTGGATTTAAAACATGTGGCGAATGCATTGGAATTTGTTGTGGAATTTGATTTGGATGCGGCTGATGTTGAGTCATTTGTATTGGTATTTGCATTATATTTTGATTGACATCATCGACCATTTCAAGTTGAAGCATTTCCTCTTGATTTGATGGAGGCAGTTCCATCTGCTGTTCTTGATATTCAACACCCATATGTGGATGCCACATCTGTTGCATTATACCATTCGGAACATTCTCCGGACCGCCGCTGCCGCCATGTTCATCACTTTTTTCATCTAAAACCATACCATAGTCCTGAGGGATCATTGCTTGGTACATCATTCCAGGGTGATATGCATACATTTGATGACCAGCTGCCGCTGCCGCATACATTGGAATTTGTCCAGCAGACAAGTATAATGCAGAACCTGATGCATGTTGTGTGGACGGATGTCCAACCCAATATGGATTTATCGGATAATATTGAGTGAATCCAGAAGGTCCTCCTAGTACCTGTTGCGATTCGATCATAGATTGCACTATTTCCTGTTGTTGCTGTTGTTGTTGCTGCTGCTGCGGTGGTGGAGGTCGAGCAATATATTCTCGACGATGCCCATTACCACGACCCCTACCTCGACGCGAATTGCCTCGTATATTTGTTGGAATATTTGGATTGGGGTTTGTTGCTTGTTGCTGAAATTAAATTGAGAAAAACCAAATGCTCAGTCTTCTATTACTCATGGAAATTGGGCAATTACACAAAAATACTACTAACATGTTCATGCAGCTGTCCACCCTGATTGGCATCAGTTAAATGAACAAAAGTTGGTGTTGTATTTGTCATATATTGTGGAATAGCCTGCGTCATATAACCATGAACATTAACATTTGCAGTCACATTACTTACATATACATTGGGCATTACGTGTGGTAACATTTGATACATCGCACCACCAATTTGAGTTCCAACTTGTCCAATATACTGCTGTTGTGATGCATACACAGCATGATTATTATTTTGTTGTGTATGCTGCTGTTGAAGCTGCTGCTGGTGTTGATTATTCATATTTGGTTGCTGCTGATTTGCTCCTTGTTGTGTAATTTGTGGAGTTGGTTGTGGAGACATAGCAGATTGTGATCGATTATCCTTGATATAATCTATATCACTTGACGATACAGAGGTAACTATAAAAAAAAATTATAAATAAAACAATAATTTAATTTAGCGCTCGTGGTATTGTTTCTGGGCGACGGTATATATGGTCGGTGGTTTACCAAATAAAATTAAAAACAACATATAATAATTGTATAAAAATATAAAATAGCACACCAAATTAGTAATTCATATTAAACTCAAGTTAAAGCATAAAAATCTTCTTTCTCGTCTTCTAATAAAAACAAAATAATAAAACTAAATTGTAATATTTAATATCCAATTGTTCAGTTGATATCTCATATCAATTTAAAAAAAATGTATTAAATAAAAATAAATTAAAAACTAAAGATGCTTTTGTTCCTGAATTTTACCTGCACCGCTCAACACATGAGTAGTAGGTGTACAAATTGTGGGGACAGCTGCAATAGGGGCTAATGATGTTGGTTTCACAATTGCATAAATTGGCAGAGCTCCTAATGGTGTTAACAAACGTGGCATCACCAAGTTACGCACAACTGAAGGATTAGCCAAAGAAACATCAGATATCTGCTCACTCGTTAACCCTATAGTTATATTATTTATACAATGTTAAATTTAATTATTTGTTTTGAATTTTAAAAGATTTAAATTAATTTTCAACATGCAAATAAATATGATAAAAATTTATTTTTTTTTACATTTTTTGCGCTTTAAATTGAGATAATAAGAATCAACGCTCCCTGTAATAGAGGGTTCACCACTCAAATCCCTATAAACAAAAGAAAATGAAACATCGGTGTTATCATATTTTTTTCGTTTTACCGTTTAAAGTTTGTGCCGTCACTGACAATTTTTAAATGAGTAATGAAACTTGTATTAAAGGTGGCGTTGATCAAACCAACAATATGAGTGTGTTTGCGTGTGGTAAGTATAATAAGTATTAAGTAAAACGTTGGTAAATCTAATGTCATATACAAATAATGGAATCCAACATTTGGAATTGAATAATTTGGAAGCTAAATCAGATATAATAAGTAAATAGTATATAATAATTTGCCAATATTTGCAATAATATATTTATTATATATATATATATATATATATATATATACATATATATATATATATATATATATATATATATATATATATATATATATATATATATATATATATATATATATATATATATATGTATATGTATTTTTAAATAAAATAATTAAAACCTATTATTAAAAATAAAAAAGCCACAGGAGAAAAATAGTTAGTAATATATGAATAAAGGATTTTATTTGTATAAAAAAAAAATATTTTTGAATTTTAAATTTTTTTTCTTAAAAAATTCCGCACGATAAATGTACTTTAGATATCTATACGATGTAATTACATAAATATATTCATTATATATATATATATATATATATATATATATATATATAATATATATATATATATAATATATATATATATATATATATATATATATATATATATATATATATATATATATATATATATATATATATATATTTACATATAATATATATAAGAAAAATATTAAACATAGAAAATTAATTATTACTAAACTATCCTTACCAAATGGCGTCTCATGCCAAGAATTTTGCACCGCAGGTATGCTTTGATCTACTGCGGTATTATCATTATCATGGACCCATGATGCGTGTTGATTGTGATCACTTGAATATAATGCAGTTGTGAGATGATTTCTTTCACTATCATCGACATCAGAGAGGTCTAGGAATTCATAACACTCCCGCTGCTTCATATATTTTTATTTTTTATTTTTTTTTAAATGATTAATTTTTGTTTTGTGAAAATGAACATTTTTTTTAACCGGACACATGACCACACCATTTAGAAAAAAGAGAAGAAAATTACTAAGTGATCTTAATATATTTTTAAATATTTGTTTTTTATAAATATATATTTGTATATATTAAAATAGAAGAAAACATACAACGTTATAATCAACGTTTTCACAAAATAATACTTTTATTTTCATTTATCACACGGATTAGCAAAAACACTATTTGGATTTTCATTATTATTTTAGAGTACAAAATTATGCAAACATATATTATAAAATGTTATTATTAATTTTAATAAATGAGTGACTGAATATATTTAATATTTTTTCCGTTATTATATTGTCACTACTTGATTTTACCGTTTTCGAGGAAAAATCTCTCTAAATTTTATATTATTATTTGAGTTCTATATAAAAAAAACAACTTTATTCAACCGATAAAATTGCCTCGATTGGAGAATTATATCGATACATAAAATAATACTGATTCACACGCATCCTAAACTCCTATTAAATTAGACAAATAATAATGCGACTCCGGCATACAAAGAACAAAAAGAGGAAAATTACAGACAAATAATTTATTGCAATCGACTATTGTATGTACATACTATACTAAACCACTTGCCTCATTTGGCTAAATGATTCAATTGCCACAGTTAATGCCCCCTACATCTTCTTGACGTCTATCTTCGTTAAGTTTTCGACTAGTTTCAGTTCAGTGAGCAAGTTGGCCTTGAAAGCATTTGTACATTTTAATCGCTAATCCAGCATTTTATTATTCATGGAGAGTAAATAGAAATATTATCATGCTGATAATACCATTATACTGATCCAAATATCTCCTGAATCTTCGGAAATGCGTATTTCAATATTGATTTATAGTATTCGTCATTTTAGGTGCTCAGAAATTTTATTTTAGTTTCCCACGTCTACTATAATGGCGTCTAACTTGTGGTGATAAGACAGCACCGCGTCTTTTGCTGCGTTTTCCATACTCGAATTGTTTCTTTAAATACTTATTGACTACTCGACTGCAACTTATTTTTTGTGCTATATAACGGCTCTAGCCTGTGGTACAATGGACCGTTATCAGTCTAACTGCAGAAGCAGGTACTTTCTAAATTATATACCTAATTCTTAAGACAAACATTTTTACCATATCAAACTTCAAAAATATTTGTGAAACAACTAAAATCTAACTGCAAAAAAATTCCATGAAACGACGCGAAAAAAACATTAAGTATTTTATTAAAATTTAAACAAAGAATTCCACAAACTCAACCACTTTATTTCTTGTAGTAAAATTAACGTTGTTTACTTACAAACTTTAGAATAATAAGAAAACCTATTGTTCATAGGTGGATAAAAAGGGTAGCAAATTACTGAGTTTGAATGATGCCTATAGTGTAAATGAAGACATAGTCTTACAAAATAGTTCATGTAAAGTCAACTCTTAAACATTTGGCGCAATTCCTGTTTGATCTGATCCATATCAGATCGTGATTCATGTTGCTTTCATTTATAAATATATTATATTATTGCGTCGATTCAACACAAAAAATTGAACTATTTTTTATTTTTAGATTAAAATTTTATTCGTTTGCATTTTGGTTCAATATTTGAATCCAAAAACACTAATATTATAATTTTTGTGTTGATTCACATTAAAGACGGCCATAGAAATAAAATCAGCATGAATGATTCTCAACTTGCTGGTTTTGCTTAATCTGTTCCCAACAGTGAGCGCAGCTGAAACCGTCCATTTCTCTCATAAAATAAAAATTTTTATCATTAAATATTCGTAATTACTATAACTGCAACGTTAGCAAATTATATGTAAATGTAATTGCACACCGGAAGAAATAAAACTTTCTAGAATATACTGAGATTTCAGCTGTTGATTAAGTCAAGTTAATATGTAAATACAAATGTACTAGAATTAAACCAATAATCAATTGAATTGGAACAATAATTTATAACATTAACTAAACACAAAATATTTTTACATAATATGTTGTACTAAGAGATTATTTACTGGGATATAAACTGCTACTAGAAACATGAATATAAAGATCAACAATAAACCTAAATAATATTACCACCTACATTGCGATAAGCAAAAACGAAATATTATGTGGTGTTTAGAAACTACCTTTCTAAAGCATATTATAATTATAAATTATAATATGCTTTAGAAGGGTAGTTTCTAAATACTTTCACGTTAATTTATATTAACAATAAAAACAGCCGGATCAACAGATTATTGTGAAGCAATTGTTGACACTCGTTGCTTTAATTCAATTAATAAATATTAAAAACATATGTATTATAAAATTAGCCGCATTTCATGACACCAAGTGGTCCGGATTAAACCACTTTTCCCATGCAAACCAGAGGCACACAAGATCCAAAAACTATTTCAAAATATCGAAATATGTCTCTGATTACAAGGAAAATATAATCTGATCCGGATCACTTGGTTTCATGAAATGTGATGCGAATGTAGTATTTATTGCACATCGCTTCGCTTAAAAGCATTCATCAATTGGATACCAAAACTGCTAATAAAACGTATCCTTATTTGACAAGAAAACAAGTATGTACACATCACTAATGGACGGAAAAAAAATTGTGTAATACATATTGATATGTATATTTAATATATTTTTGGAAGAATATAAAATTGTGTGATAACATGTCCACCAGTATTTGCTTTTAACTTTTTAAATTTTATAAAATCTCTTGAATATTCTGAAAGCAAATTTACACGTCTTATCGCGACTGTCTCGTTGCGAATAACATAAAATGTGCAAGAGCCCTATTGCATTTGTTCTAGAACTATGACTTTATGTATGGTTAATTGTATCGTGTAAATTACAATAGAATCACAGTACGAAATATGTATAGTAAGAACGCGTCCAACAGATTTCAACAGACATTTAGAATATAAAAATGTTCCTTCTCTAAATCCAATAATTCGATAATTAACATTAGCTACGTTTCTTATTAATAGAACTTCAAATTCTAGATAAACATTGAGAAAATACTGGGAATTAAAAAGACGAAGTATAACTAAATAACATAATTTATTTGGATTTAAACATAATGAGAAATATTTGTTGAACAATAATTTCTTATAAAATGTCACCTCTTTTCGAGTTCATCGAGTACATTGAAAAATGAAGTTAAATTTAATTTTAATTGGATAATAATGAATTAAAATATGTACTTTAAAACTAAATGTGTTATTTGATAAAAAATTAAATTCATTTTGATTTTACTGACAAATCGAGAATATTTCTATCCAGTTCAATATTCAAACTCGAAAATTTTTGAATAAAAAGTCAACAACTATTATTTCTAGCAAGTTTGAAACACATTTCAAATGATCTTAATAATTTCCATTTTTGTAAAACATAGAGAAATATTTACCTAAAATATCAGCAGATATTATAAAACATTATTTTAGAGTTTTTTACATTAAATGTATATTAATCATAAAACAGTGGGTGAAATCCGTTAAATATCAATTACCTGTTTTTAGGACGTAAAAAATGTAGTGTATTTTATTAAATATTTAGATGGTAAAAAAAACATCGGTAAATGTTAGTGAATTTGTGTTTGCAAATAAGATATTTAAATGGTATAACAAAGTACAGTAGTTTTAAATGACCAAGCAATATTAATTAACAATTGTGTGCTGAGGATGAACCTCTAATTTTCAAAAGTTATCAACATATAATTCTTTTCCATATTGGAAATATGTTTTTTGATTTGCCTTCTACAATAAAAGTAGGATAATCACGGGTATTAAATTGTACCAAATATAATCGATAATTACTCGGGTCATATTTAAAGAATTTCTGTAAGTACAAAAAATACTGTAATTACACAAAAAAAAATTATTTTATAATTTATACCGGAAATAATGATTAAGTTAAACAAAATACGATATTTTGTTTTATAAGAGCCCAACATTTTTATCACTCAACTCTAGTGAGACGGCCCCCGACGTTTGGTTAGCACATTACACGGATTAATGATAATTACAATTAAATATTAGTTTTATATTAAAATCGATATTAGGAAGCAAACAACATACTTATGTAGCTATAACTTAAATTACTAAATTCTACACAAAAAAATGTTCATTGAGAAATAAACAATTTTTGAGGTTATGAAATTAAAAGACGACCAATGATTTGCACATTGTCGTACTTCTAAATAATTCTTCTTTCTATCCCCGTCGAATTAAATATGGAGGGATTCGACCTCCTCTTTTTGATTCCAATTTCGGCTTTCATATACGCTAAAAATTATTTCACATTTTTGGCATGATTAAAATATGTTTAACTAAATTTGAAAAACATTATCAAAGAACTAAAATAAAAGGTCAACAGTAAATGAAACGAAAAAAAAACGATATCATTTTCAATATGGAATTCACTTGTGTTTTTTTGGAGACTCGTGTATAGTTACATAAAACAACACGCACTCAAATTTTGATATTTTTATCACTTGTGTATTGTTCAGTAGTATAAAACTTACCGTTTTATCGTGATCCATTGCATGTAAAAGCTAGTTCGGACATTCCTTGTCCATAATCAAACAAAATATTTACACTCAATTTACACAAATTTATTAAGTAATTTTTCACAATTGATAATTTAGCCACGGACATCGTCAAATTCACACATACAGGAAACAATGTAGACTGCGCTACGTACGATTAATGAAAGAACTAAATTAATACTTATGGTTTATTATTTTCTCTTTTAACATCGGGTAATTTTATAGCAAAATACACACCACGCGCAATACCGAAGGTGTTTTTCCAATTAGTATGAAAGATGACCACCAGTTGAGTATAAGACTAACACATAAATCATATTACAGTAAAAATCCAATTTCACGGAATCCCATCAAAGACGGAAATATTTCAAATTTACCAATATTTCAGAATTAAATAAATATGATTTTGTCTTTTCTCACGGAAATCCTCGAGACACGGACGGAATGAAACTGTGTCATAGCAATATTATTTTAAAAACTCCTGAGAGGCGGAAATTTGAACATCAAATGTTACTTCTCTCGAATATGTCATACAATACTTTGCTAAAGGATAATATTTCATGAAATTTATAATTGCAATTAATTTTCTTCAAATGAAGCCAATAAATCTTAATTTAAAGCAAAAATTCGAGGTCATTAATTGCAAAAAAGACGGAAAAAGCGTTCAAGAAATTTGGGAGAAATACAAGTGTCGTAAAACACAAATATGTACATAAATAAGTTTTGAAAAATGCTCAAGATATATCTCGAAATGGATTTTGATGAGGAATGGCTTAGTTCTGAGTCCGAAATTTACAAATACAATGAATTAAAACTTTGATTTGAAATACATATTGCGTTGTGATGTATTTATTTTTATTTTTCCATTAGAATTATTTGAATGTACATACATAACAAAATGAGTCATACGACTTACGTACGAGAAATAAATTATAATTTAAATATGTACATGACATATGTACATGTAGCTAATGTAATATGTATGTAACATTTTAATATTTTATTTATTATGTATAGTATAAATTTTCCCACATCGCTAAATTGTTTGGAACATTTGATGACAACTCTTTAGACCCGGAAAAATCCTGAGACACGGAATTTTATTCGGTCCCGTGAGTTTCCGTCTTTGAGGAATTTTACTGTAACAGTTTTATATTTGTACGGGAAATCGCCTTGATACCGGCAACGGTCAACTTGGTTCACTTAACTTGACGTCGGGAAACTCAAACTGGGATGGGATGCTTTTATTCGTACACGCTCGCTCATTAGCCGGCATTAACATTAACATTATGTATTAAAATTTAATTATGTAATTAAATGTTGATGGCCTTTTCCAACAAAACATACTAATTTTACATATTTGTTTTACATAGCGCCTCCCGTGGAAAAAATAAAAACAAAATATACGAGCATAATGAATTTTGTGATTTGTATAATATTGACTATGGAGGAAATAATAAATAATTATACATAACATATACACAATTTTATACATAAATGCATTTCATTTTTTTACAGATTTTTTGTTTATTTTGTATTCTAAAAATAAATCATAAACGTCAAACTGCTTGTATATACGCTTCAAAGTGTTTCCGCTACGTGGAATCCGTGATGCTCCAATCGTCAATATTAGGTCAGTTGTTTATATTTATAATGATTGATGCGATATTGTTGGGATTATAAATTGTTTATATCGTAGTACGTGAGAAATAAATATGCATATGTTGATAATATTATATATGTATGTATTTGTATTAGATAAAACAGAACAAAAATTATTTGAAAATATATATGACTAAACATATTAGAAATATTCAATATCGCATAATAAATTTTGTATGTATTTGTAATGAGTTGCACATTATCAGTTGTAAATTGGTACAATCTACAATTTACTTTTCTTTCTATTTAAGAATTCCATAGCAGCATTCATTGCTTCTTTTGATTTCCACCTATTAGCGAGCTCTGTTATTTCCGCTATATTAGCCTCTTCCAACCGCACCAATTCAAATTTCTTTGTCAACATTTTAGCCGACTGCAACGAAGTTCTAGGCAATTTAGATAAATCTTCTAATTTTTTCCAAATTTGGGTTTCAATTTCATCGGAACTAAATAGCTCCGCAACAAATTTATATTGGTAAGCCTCCTGTGCACTTAACTTATGACAGAACATTAGCATTTCAGTTGCTTTGCTAGGGCCCAAAATTGTTGGGAATGTATAAGATGAACATCCCTCTGGGCATAATCCCAATAAGGTAAATGGTGTATAGAAGTAGGCCTGAAATACAATATTACTGTTATTAATTATACTGTGTATTAACATTTCGAGTTTAGATTTTACTGATTTGGACGCATATAATATATCACAAAGCGCGGCCGTAGTTGCAGCAATTCCAATGCAAGGACCATTAATTACAGCCACAAGTGGTTTTTTAAATGAATAAAATGAAGAAATAAATTGTTTAAGTCTGTTATTTCTTTGTTTCGAAACTTCATTAATATCACCCTCTGATAATAATCCTTCCATCGACGCCTTAATATCATTTCCTGATGAATAAAAATCACCCATACCTGTTAAAGCGACCATTGTAACATCATCATTATTTTCGGCATCTTTTAATGCATCCGATATTTCAGTATACGAATGGTTATCAAATGCATTTTTTCTCTTGGGATTATTAAATTTTATGATTCGCAAATTGGCACGATTTTCAATTAAAATGGTTATATATTGTTTCATAGTTTCACTCAATTTATTGTATGTATATTAATTTTATATGAACGAATTAACTTTTGCTATTTGGACTTCTTGGCAAGCAATGATAAGCTATTTAATAAGACAATGATAACAATTATGATTGTTTACGTTCGGGCTTTAATTTACACAATCATTTATATTTTTCATTTTATCTATTCTGCGTTATCTACGGTCTTTTACAACCAACATAACACACGGAAAATGGATCTTAACTAATAGTACAAATGTAAACCAAATCGTGATCTTGTATTGCGAAAGCGAAATTGACCGCCATAGATCACGTCTGGAATTCAGAGTTTCCCTCAGTTTTATTTTTTCCAACTTTATCTTAGCGAGATATCCATCTCGCTGGTTGAAACATATTGGATGTATCCAATATTACGCACGGAGAATATCACTAATATTGTAAGACTCTACATGTTTCAACAATCAACATGCTCGGATAATAATAAAAATAATAAAACACTGTTTAAATGCCATTACTTGCTCCTTACTGCATCAACGGTTTCGATCCTGAGCATGGTTTTCATACTGTTTTAGACAATCTGAAGAAGCCAAGTCATTCTCTACACCGTGGAGCCATTGTCGCCTGCAGCGACCTCTGCGCCTAATCCGTTATAACGGATTAAACCTAATACAGAGCCTTACGCCTTACTTTGGTTTATTTCTCAAAAACTATTTGACATAATTGATTTGACTTTTTACTATTTTACTCAGAATTGAATTTACTTTATCGTTAAAATAAGCTTTTGTTACTATTTGTCTGATAAAATGGTTTAAAATTGATTTGACCGAGCTAGCGTACTCGCTGAGATCTTACTTCATGTACAATACCATAGATCTTCATCAGATCTCCGATCTCGATCCTGTACATAGCTCTTTATGTACCACCTACTTCGCACCACACGCATGGCCCTGGGACCCATGGTCTCCACTTTTAGGCCAGCGACTTTCATTAAGAGCAACGCGTTCCAGCCGATACCCATGCACGTGATTAGGCCTGGAACGCTCCTAGTTTCCTAAGTGACTGCATGCTCCACGTGCCGATCCTAACTAAACTTCGTGTCCGGGTACTTGAGCGGTATTCAGTATTCCTTTTGTTGATTTGACATTATAAACAGATTGTTATTTACGGATGCGGGTCGTCCAGCACAGCGATCCAACCGTTTAGTCGTCTCCTACGACAAGCAAAGGATACTGTCGTGGTACTCTTGGAAAACATATTCATGTAATTCAGGTTTACGAAACATGTAAGTATTAAGTACCCCTCGTTCACAGGGGCTTATTATTATTAAAAACTACAAACCATTAAAAACATTGTGTTTGCCTTTTATCGCATTGTGACATCTGATAAATTTTTTTTAAACTAGAGCGAAAGATGATTTGTTATAAGCAAATTTTGATCAGTTCGCTCCAGCCACTTAAAAGACAAATAGCAAACTGCTAAAAAATATATAAAAAAATATTCGTTTTTTTTATCAAAATTTTATTTTTTTTAACTGTTTGACACACGGGCTAATTTTAACTATTATATGAAAATACGTTTTAAAGTAACATGAACAAATGATAACTTAGGAATAAAATGGAGATGGTTATCATTGATTAACGCCATTATATGATTATATGTGATGTTGCATAATAAATGCCCGGTTACCCGCTAGAAAGTTCGATAATATAAAATAAATAAAAATATGACTTTAATTTATAAAGTGCATACATATTATTAGAAATAATTAATATCTCATATACATATGTATATATAATATATATATAGTATGTAATATGTATGTATGTACATATTTACAACGAATTGAACTTTGGTAACTACAATTTACTTTTCTTTCTACTAGCAAATTCCATAGCAGCATTCATTGCTTCTTCTGACTTCCACCGATTGATGAGCTCTGCTATTTCCGCTATATTAGCCTCTTCCAACCGCTCCAATTCAAATTTCTTTGTTAACATTTTAGCCGATTGTAACGAGGTTCTAGGCAGATTAGAAAATTTTTCTAACTTTTGCCAGATTTGGGTTTCAATTTCATCGGAACTAAATAGCTCCGCAACAAATTTATATTGATAAGCCTCCTGTGCACTTAACTTATGATGGAACATTAGCATTTCAGTTGCTTTGCTAGAACCAAAAATTTTTGGAAATGTATAAGATGAACATCCCTCTGGGCATAATCCCAATAAGGTAAATGGTGTATAGAAGTAGGCCTAAATGAAATACAATATTATTATTAGATTAATTATATTAGTTTATAATTATGAGCTTAAATTTTACTGATTCGGACGCGTATAACACATCACAAAGAGCTGCTGTAGTTGCTGCAATTCCAATACAAGGACCATTAATTACAGCCACAAGTGGTTTTTTAAACGAATAAAATGTCGAGATAAATTGCTTCAGCTGCTTATGGGATTCTTTCAAAATTTCATCAACATCACTGCCCGAAAATACATTTTCCACCATTGATTTCATATCATTTCCTGATGAATAAAAATCACCCACACCGGTTAAAGCCACCATTGCAACACTATCATCATTTTCGGCGTCTTTTAAAGCATCCGGAATTTCAATATACGAATGGTTATTGAATGCATTTTTTCTCCTGGGATTATTAAACTTTATGATTCGCAAATTGGAACGATTTTCAATTAAAATGTTTTTATATTGTTTCATATTTACACGCGATACTTATGTATATACTTATCTCAACAAAATAATTTTTAGTATTTGGACTTTTGATTATGAGGTGATGGATTCGCAATAATTATTATAGCGTTTACACCGCAGTAAAATAGTATGTAGTATAATTGTTTGCCGAAATAGCAATTCTTTTTGCCGAAATAACAATTCTCTTTTTTTAAATTTGTTTTATGAACTTGTTTTAACTTTAAATTAATTACATATCAAAAAAAAATTTTATTATTACTTTTTTGTTGATTTGTTTAATGTTTTTGCTTTATTATATTCACTTTCAATTTTCCTCACCTTCACTTTCCACAATTCTCTTTGTTTTGAACAGTTTTGCACTAGATTTGTCAAAAAGAATCAATTCATTGTAAAGTTTATCTTACACTATCTATTATAATCACGACTCTATAATGCCTCTAGGAATTGGTACAAGGTAATATACATACTTGATTTTATTTTCGTTACGGTCTAGGAATCTATCAATATGGCGACACTAGTTGTTTACAAACAACATTTCAATTTTTATAGTTTTATTTTGATAATAATTTGATATACATTTCATGAAAAATTATTAATAATTGCACTCAGAGAGTTTTCGTGTATTTACAACAAAATACTGTGTTGAAACTATAATATTTCGGTAAACTTTTTAGTGAAAGATTGACATTTTCAAATTAGCTTCAACTAGTGTGCGTTTGTAGTCAAACAACTATTTTCCTCAAAACTATATAATATGTGTACGACAAATTTTTGTATTTTTAAACAAAATCATAAACACTTTTATTGTTTTATGTATGTATCACAGACAACTATAGTACAGTTGTCTGTGTATGTATATTAAAATGTACATCAAAATGTATACTACATGTTATTGAATTTTATGAAACTTTATAAATACTTTTAGCATCGCTCTTCATATTTTATGAGGTGTTTTTTACTACATCAATGAAGGGCTGCGCCCTTGGCTCGAAATGTTGGCTCAAAAATATTTTCATTTAAAATTTTCTCTCTTTTCGAGTTCGTGTATTATGGTTTTATCGAGGACATGAAAAAAACATTGTTTTATCGAGTACATCGAAAATAAAGTTAAATTTTATTTTATTTCGATAATAGTGAATTCAAATATGTAGATTAACATTAAATGTATTGTACTTATCGATAAAAAAATTTAAACCATATAGATTTCTCTGAATAAACAGGAAAATTCTTATCCAGTTCAATGTTTGAATTCAAAAATTTTTGAATAACAAAACGTACGTTATATTGAATTATTAAAGGAAACTGTATTTATTATTGTTAGAATTAAAAAAAAACCTTTAGTTTTTATACTTATATATAATAAATAGCTATGTGTTTTTAAATTGAAGAAGAATTCATAAATGAGATAATGGAAATAGTAATACAAAAAATCAAAAAATTACAAAAATATTATTTTAATTTGATCTACTCCGCTTTTTGCTAATCTACTACTTTTTCCTCAAAATCGACTACACTGTTAACAGTAACAGCGCCATGTTACGATAGTACGAATTGTATATGTGATTTGTGGTACGAATGTATGATATACAAATAAAAAACCCTAGGATTCAACAAAAAACTACAGAATTCCATCACGATTTTGTACACTCGTATCAAGCCCATCGCACCAAAGTTTTTTTGTCGTGTATTTTGAATGTCATACATAATACATATATAAAATTATAAAATAACAATCATGGTTGTCACTGCTATTTTATTCGTGAATGAACAAAATTTATTATTTGTATCATTAATACAAAAAGTGCAAATTATACATATTAAATAATATTGTTATATTAACTTAACTAGTTTCAAACACAAATTTCAATACAAAAGGTAAATTTATTGTGTACTTACACCAAAATATCTACTAGGTAGTATGTAAAGTTACATTTTTGTGACGTCATTGTACAATACTCTTCTAATTTTATACGTCTTAATTTTTTTTATATATTACATTTTGTACATGGTACACAATGCGTACATCGATGTGACTTAGATTAAATATTTATTAATAACTTAAATAATAATAACCTTGTTAATTTGATAAATAGGATATTGTACAAACGTATATTTTTAGTGTAGTCGCACAACAAAGATTGAATCAAAATTTGGAAATTAATCAAAACAAAACAAATATGGCGCTAAAGGATGATATAATTCTTCCAGAAATTTTGGAAAAATTGGAAATTGTCTCAGGAGTGGAAAATAAGGAAATTGTATTAATCGGATCAGCACCAAGAAATAATCCATTTGTTATTAACAACAATGAGCTACTAAGCAATGATAGTCGCGACAATAATTTGATTGAAATATTTGGGCCAAAATGTAAGGATTGTGATAGAATTCATAAACGAGATAATAGAAATAATACAAATAATCAAAATCTAAATAAAAATACTAGTAAATTAGAAAATTTAATCAAAAATGTGTCATTTAAAACGAAAAATACTAAAAAGAGTATTCTCAAAAAGCCAATTATTGAATATTTTGGTTCGTGCTCCAATCACAACCATAATCACTATAAAATAATTAAAAACGAAAATAATTTTAATAAAATATTTGGTGAAAATAATAATACTGTAATTGATGATGATAATTTTAAGAGTTTGGCCAATAAATATTCCAGTTTGTCATTAGATAGTTACAATAATAGTAGTAGCAATTCAACAATCGAACGATTGAATAGCTGTAATAATTTGTTTGTCAATATAAATAATAATAATAATAGTAAGCAATATGACACTCAACAACAGGGTAATAATAATAATAATACGGCAACGACATCATGCTCGCAACAAGCACGGATAAATGTTCGAGATATCACAACATCATGCGATATTACTATCGATGAGCTAGCAAGTTACTTTGAAACCTTCGTTCATATACCTAAGAAAATGTCAACGATGGCTGAGATGATGTACATCTAAACAACTAAATATTAATTATATATATGCATATATTTTCTATCTGTATATCATATCACATTTATATTCTATAGATTTTTAATATTTTTAATGTATTTCTTGTGAATTTTTTTTATTTATCCTGTATAAATAAAACTATGAATATACATATATGTAATATATTGCCTATTTAAAACTATTATTTATAATACATGTACTCCCAAACTTTTATTTTACGTTCCGCCGTTTTTCCGGCAAAAAGACCTTGCACAGGGATGCATTATTAATCCCGAAGCCCATATGTTGCTTGGCAACTTATGAGAAATATAAACTCATGTAAAATCTATTAGATTAATGGAAGGAACTATAATAGCGGCGCATTTCAGTATAATCGTAGATAAATGTATCTTCTAAGAAGAATAGAATACTCTTTGGACAGAGACATTATTTTAGATAATAATGTTATAAAAAGTAAACTTGATCTCTGAGTACCTGCACTGCCACTGATAAATATTTACATGCGTCATATTATGTACTAATTAATTATTATGATTATGAAGTATCAGGGTCAGCAATTTTAAGCGCACAGAAAAATCTCCTTAATTCTCTATTAATTACAGTACGAACTCTAAAGTTAAAAAAAAAAATTTGTCAAATAGAGTAGTTATAAACCTGTAATGAAATTCACCATACAAACAAGGTAAAATTTATTTTATGTGGGCGTGTAAATCTTACAAAAATTCTATTACCCACAAATACAGTAAGAGTGCTCAACGTTAGGTGTCATTAAAAAATCCAAGCCAAATCTGCCTTATCAACATTAATAAGCCGACGAAAATATTTTTTTCGAAACTACGAAATCATCATTCTCCGTCGAGCCTTCGGTTTGTAGCATTGTGAATTTAAATAAAATTTTGTGAAGTGATTTATCAAGAAGACATATTTAATATTGATAAAGGTTAAATATTTTAATAATACCTAAAGCTTTTTAACTCCTGCGTCAAGTGAATTTTAACAAGTAAGTTTTATTGTTTTCGACAATATTATTTAAAATAAAATAATGAATTGTGTATTATTTGATAAGAGGAAAAAGTAGCGTAATGACCTCAATGTTCGGCGGCGGCATCATCTTGTTAGATTTTGCACACCTCACCATTCTTAAAACTTAATTCACGTTTTATAATCAAATGAATTCAATATTTATATTAGTTTTCATTCGAATTTGAGTTTCATGTTTTCGTTAAATGTTATTCGGTGAATAATTATGTTTTATCCAGGATACAAAATGACCGGCATATTACATATTGATTTTTCGTTCAAGAAAAAAAATGTCTGGCGCTACTACGGCTTTCATATTTTCAATTAATCTAGACAACCAAGTTCATGTTATTATTTTTTATTATTCGTTAATTATTAAAGTTTGCTTAATTTGATAATAAAATATGAAACAATGCGGCTTTGCAATGAGTCATTATTCCGCAGATTTGGATTATGAAAATGCTACGTGTTTTGTAATCTAAAGATTTCATAAGTCTTGTTATAATGCACATCTTTTTCGTACGGTACTTTTCTATCTTCGACTTTTAACAAAATTATTTCTTCATAGGTAAAAACGATGATTAAAATCAATAAAGCTTGTTATATGTATTATATTTTCCTCCATTTTATGTTTTTTTTTCTTTGGTGTGGTGGAGATATAAAAATAATCAATATTTTTTAAGGACGCCATTTTTATGACTCGGTTGCACTAACATATTTTTCTTCGATTTCGTTTTATGAAGGGTACCGTTAAGAATCTAATGTCATATCGTAACAACATGCGTAGAAACGATCGTAACAACTTTGAAAGAAACAATTATGGTGGGCCAATCGGTAGCAGAGGTGTTAATCCCTGGGACAATGGTCGGTCTGGTGGCATGCAAGGCGGTGGCGGCTCAAATTTAAATGCAGATGCATTGTCGTTGGCGAATAGTTTAATCTCTAATTTGCTACGCAATCAAGGCAATCCACCGTCTCTATTGGACCTCCCGCCATCCGGTGGACAAGGTTATGGTTATGATCGTTATGATGATCGTAGAGTGAGTATTTAATTTGTTTTAATTCCGCCAAATGTTTGTCATTTTTATTTGTAAAATTTGTTCGATTACAATTTTGGTTGTTATATTTGAAATGTGATGAACCTGCGTACAAATGAATGTGTTCTGGTTATTTAAAGTGAAGAATTTTCCACATTTTTTATTTATATAAATATATATTGTTATTTAATTCTTAAAACCATTCTTCCGCTTAAATCAATATTTTGATTTTTCAACAATTAGAATTATAAATACAACATGTGTACACATCACACAATGTATATTTTTCTGTACTATGATGCACGTGATGTAAATCACTTTCATTTATAAAACCAAAGTAGATTCGAATTGAATGAAGAAGATTTGTATATGATGGGAAAAGGATGGATTTCCTATTTCGCCTTAAAAATTAATAATGATTTTAATTTATTAAAAAATATAAGTACATTTTTTAGTATTCTAGACAAAATAATTTTCACTTAAAAAATACAAACAAAAAAATATTTTTACTTATATTAAAAAATGTAAGAAATATATATTCAAAATATTGACCGCCACAAGCACAACGTCAATAATATTTCTACTCTAAAATTTTCGAAACAACAAAAATTTTAAAGTTTTCAAATTTTTAATGAAATCTTCGACCTGATTATTGTGTCTGGTCAAATCTTTCATAATTAGATCGGCAATCGCAATTCTGGTTCAAATCGTAATCGTCGCCAAGGAGGTGGATCCCGATCTAAAGGTGGTGTTCGTAAACCGAACTCTAAAGATCGTGCCAAGAATGTTTTGGCTAAGAATTCTAATTCTAACTCAACTAAAACGGATTCTGCTTCAGCTGATAATGCTAATAAAAATCAAGAAAGGTAAGCGAAATTTTAAAAATTCAAAGAAAGAATTTTTTTCTTTGAAAACATTTTCAAAAATATTTTAGTTTAAAAAAAACAAAACACATTTTTTTGTATAACTTTTATATAATTATATAAATATGTTTATTGTGTATTTCAATATATATTTTTAAGTAACCAGTATGATTGCCTTAGAAAACCTTTTTAATATATTGAAGGTGTATTATTATGAAAATGAAAACAATTCCTCTAATGGTGATTGTTTGAATTTATATAAACATAATATTTTTTTTTATTATTTTGTTTTACAAAAAAAAAAAAAATCTCCCATACTTACAAAAAAAAAAAAAAACGCCATTTTGTTATTTATAACAAAATGGAACTCCACTTTGCATATGATAGCTGTCACAGAAGTTCATTGTATCTGTGATGTTAAATCCATTTGTTTAAGAAAATATATATTTTTTTAATTGTATTTAAATTCAGTTATTTTCACAGACAAATATTGACTCATTACTACTATTTACTCTACTACTACTACTCTCTATATACATTTATAATATATATTTTATTCATCGTGTTATTCAATGTTGTATGGGAAAAGCAATAAAAGTCAACTATATTCACCGTTATTTTTGTATTTATGCTAATTCATAATTTTGTTATTAATTTAGTGATGAAAAGGATGGACAAAATGGAGGTTCTCGCAAAAACAAACGTCGTGATTCTCCATATGCAAACATACCAAATGATTTGTTTTACTGTCATATGTGTATGAAACATATGTGGGATTCAACTTCGTTTGAAAATCACATTAAGGGTCGCAGCCATCAATTGATGAAGGAGGGTACCGAGGAAAGTTATCGTTTACGTGCTAACATGATTCGTCAAGAAGCTAAAATTATTGAACAATTGAAGAGCATTGAAATTGATCGCATGAAGCGTTTGGGTAAAAATTTGAAGGCTAGCAATCAACATCGTGATTACTGTACTATGTGTGATTTGCATTTCTATGGTAATTTATCGACGCATCGTAAGACTGAAGGACATTTGAATTTGAAGAAATTTTTGCATCCACGTTGTACTGATTGTGGTATTGAGTATGCGAATCGGACTGATTTCGATGATCATTTATTGTCACCCGATCATATGCAAAAGATTTCAAAGAAGGCTAGCCGATTCGATAAGAAGAAGAATCAATTAAATATTTTGACTGAAGCTGATGAATTACAAGGATTGAAACCTGAGAAGGAAGAGAAGAAAGAAAAGGTTGAAGGAGATGCGGCCGCTGAAGGTGGTGAAAAAACCGAAGCCATGGAAACCGAAAATGGGGAAGCTAATGAAAGTACGGTTGAAGGTGAAGGTACCGATAAACCCGAAGTAGTAAAACCAGCTCCAGAACCAGAAGATGTAATTTTGGATTTTGCCGAAGGAAATGTTGTTCCTGTTGAAGTTGAAACTAAGATTCCAAAATACAATCACCAACGTCCACTTGCTGCCAGCATGATCGGGAAACTTGAATGCTATGAATGTCGTTTGTGTGGTCGATTCTTCGATACAGAAAAGACTGCTGAAATTCATTCGAGAACAATTTATCATTATCGTCAATTCGTTAAATTCTTGAACGAGAAGGCAAGTGAAACCAAAATTGCTCAAAAACGGGCTGAAGCTGCTGCCGAGGAAGAAGAGCGCAGAAAACGCCAAAAATTAGAAGATGAGGCAGAACAAAATGGTGAAGCTGCAGCTGAACAAAATGGTACAAAAACTGAAACCGACGTCACTGTGGAATCAAATGGTACAGCTGATGAAAAGATGGATGAAGGTGCCGAACTTTATGATCCGTCTGAAGCAACCGGTGATGATGAGGAAAAAACAGCTAATGGTAATTAATTTAACTTAAAATAAATTTTTAAATAATATTAATTTATGTTTCCGTTTATTTTTCAGCAGCTGCCGTTGAAGAAGAAAAGGCACCCGACGCAACTGCAACTGGAGTGACAGCTGAAAAGATTGAAGAAGTTGTAGAGGAAAAAGTTGAAGCCAAAGAGGAAAAATCAGAACCAGCCGTCGTGGAAGAAATTGCCACACCGGTGAAAGCTGAAACTCCTGCTCCACAAACACCATCACCAAGACAACAACCTCAACGTGCTCCAAACAGTCGTTCAGTACAGAGAAATCAAAATAGAGGTGGCGGAGGATATCGCGGCGGACGTGGCCGAAACAATAGATATTAATTTTTTAATTATCTAGTTGGCGCGCGTATATTTAAAAATATATTTTAATTTTTAACTTATAAATTGGTTTAGTTTTAAGCCATTTTTTTTTTAAATAACTAAACTATTTAAACTAAAGTATTTTAAACCCTTAATTAACATGAAAAATATTAGTATACTGTCTTTGAAAATGTATTTGTGCATTATTTGTAATAGAAAATACATAATTGTATTAATATGTATGGAAAACTGGTCTTTTTTGTTGAGTTAACTTATCTGATTGATGATAATCAATATAATATGAAGAAGTAGAGGGAGGAAGGATAAGTATAAACGACAATGACTATTAAACAAAAAACTTTATTGTACTGAAATTATTTTATCTTGTACTAATAACTGCTTCTTTACGTGCGGCGTCTTGTAACAGTTGTGTATCGACTTCATCCCCCGGTAATTGTACATATCTCACTACTGAACCGCGAATAAAACAATTTTTCACCGACAACATATGTGGATATTTATCCGGATCTGTGACACTAATATCTGTTAGCTTAATATTTAAATATTGATCGACGGAATGGAGTGTGCCACAAATGCTGCAATAAAACAAATACATTTTTTTTAATAGCCACCGGAGAATTTTTTGAAGGTTATGTTTAATGATTTACCTTAAATCATTTTTTAGCTCTACTACGACATCTTTTCCAACTAGAGATTTGAAAAATGAATAGAATAGCTGTAAATGTGCAATAATATTGATTAATTTATTTATAAATTTGTATTTTATTAATTTATTACCATTTCTGTGATTGGATTTGTATTTGGAATTAAGAAAGTAGAATCTGGTTATTATTGTTGGCTTTGACAGTAGTATTTTTGTTTCACGAGTATTAGTGAGAGACATCTAGTGAAATGGTTATTTAATAAACTGTGAAATGATGTAAATTTAATACATATGCATGTAAATATATTCTTTTGATTGTTGGGTAGTTGCCACTATAAGGGCCTATTTTTTAATTCAACTCGTTTGTTTAGGTATACAAACTTTGAGTTAACTCGATCCGAACCAAGAGAATTGTTGGGTCGCGTTAACTGTGATCTAAACATAAATGTGCTATGCCAAGATATATATATATATATATATATATATATATATATATATATATATATATATATATATATATATATATATATATATATATATATATATATATATATATATATATATATATAATATATATCTACCCTGTGGTCCCTGTGGTCGGGGGGCACTCACATGTCTCGTAAATCTAAATTGCACGAACATGTTTCCTAAGAATACCACCACAGTATCCTTTGCTTGTCGTAGGAGGCGACTAAACGGTTGGATCGCTGGGCTGACGACCCGCATCCGTAAAAAAATCAACTGTTTATAAAATCAACAAAAAGAAAAATGGATACCGCCAAAACAACACCGGACCCCCGCTCAAGTACCCGGATACGAGATTTAGGATCGGCACGTGGAACGTGCAATCACTTAGAAAACCAGGAGCGTTGGAGGGTCTAATCACGTGCATGAAAGAGTATCGGCTGGAACTCGTTGCTCTTCAAGAAACTCGCTGGCCTCAAAGTGGAGACCATGTGTCCCAGGGCTATACGTTGTTCTACAGTGGAGATGACCTCGGAAATCTTGGAGCTGGATTTCTTCTTGGGCCGCAGGTAAAGAAGGCTGTTTTGGATTTTCAAGCAGTCAATAACCGATTGTGTATGCTTCGCCTGCGCATGAAGTTAGCCAACCTGTCGATAATTTGTGTACATGCGCCCACAGAAGTCAGCCAGCCCCAAGATAAAGACTCATTTTACAATGACTTGGACGATCTGATGGGATCTATACCCGAACACGATGTTAGAATGGTAATTGGGGACTTTAATGCTAGAGCTGGCAGAAATCAGGCCGACTTGTGTGAAAACATAGGCCCGTACTCCCGACACGAAACTGCGACCGATAATGGTGAGAGAATGATGTACTTTGCTATTGCTCATGATCTTAGAGTAGCAAGCACATTCTTCCCTCACAAACAGATACACCTAGAGACATGGACACATCCTCGCAAAACATCCCGGAGCCAAATTGACCACGTGTTAATTTCAAAAGGGCGAGCTCGGGTTGTGCAGGATGTGAGAACTTATCGGTCAGCAACCAAATACGTAGGCAGCGATCATTATTTGGTCGCTGCAAAGCTACGGTGGAAGTTTTCGTACAGGTCGGGGAACACAGCGAAACGGATGGAACGTTTCGACTGTGAAGGTCTGATAAATGAAGATCAAAAGAAACGATATCAGGATCTTGTCAGCGACAACATTGAGGGAGCTAATTACCAGTCTGACTGCGTGAACTCTGTCTGGGAGGTACTGAAAACTTCGGTTGTCAGTGCTGCTCAACAGACTTTAGGTATAGTGAAAGTCAGACCCAAGAATGATTGGTTTGATGACGAGTGTCGTCTTGCAGTTGAGCAACAAAATATAGCCCATAATGAAGTGCAACAACGTCTCACAATCGCAAGGAAAAACAAGGCAGCTCTTGCAAGAAGGGCAGCTAAGCGGATTTGTAGACGGAAGAAGCGAGAATGGTGGAAGGCCGAGGTTCTGAAAGTACAACAACTCAGCAATGAGCGTAGTTCACGTAATTTCTTTAAAGGAATTACTGGATTGCACCATACTTTCAGGCCTTCGTCAACCGCCATTCGGGACCGGGATGGAAACCTCTGTGTCAACATCGACGCAGTACTTGACGCATGGAGTGGACACTTTACTGAGCTGCTTGATGTTCATCATGCATCACAGACTGTTGTTGAGCCACCTCTAGAACAGTCTGCGGAGATTTGCACTGAGGAGCCATCCCATGAGGAATTCACTAAGGCCATGCAGAGAATGAAACGAAACCGCTCACCTGGAGTGGACTGCATTAATTCGGAGCTCTTGATATTCGGAGGGGATACTTTGTGGAACTGTCTTTTCGACCTTATTCGATTAGTATGGCGAACCGAAGTTATGCCTGATGAATGGAAAGTGGCCGCGATATGCCCCATCTTCAAGAAGGGAGACCGCTTGAAGTGTGAGAATTATCGCGGTATAGCTCTCCTTTGCACAGCATACAAGTTACTGTCATACATTTTATTGGATAGAATCACTCCTCTGGCGGAGGGCTTGGTTGGTGACTATCAGGGAGGATTTCGTCCGAATCGATCAGTCACTGATCAGGTCTTTTCGCTGCGGATGATTCTATCTAAATATTATGAGACATCCATCTCCGTACATCAGGTTTTCCTGGATTTCCGGCAGGCCTACGACTCGATCAATCGAGAGAGTTTGTGGTCTGCCCTGGAATACCTAGGAATGCCAACAAAATTGGTACGACTGTGTAGGATGACAGTGACGCAGTCTCAATGCTGTGTTAAAGTTGAGAACAGGCTATCGACAATTTTTGCAGTTAACTCGGGTGTTCGGCAGGGAGATGCTCTGTCCCCGATACTCTTTAATCTCATGTTGGAGTGCATCTTTCGTAAAACTGAAACACCTCAGCGTAACATCTTATATCGCCAGTCCAATCAAGTGCTTGCATATGCAGATGACATATGCGTGATTGGACTGAATAGCAACGGAGTGAAAGAAATACTTGATCCGCTTGTAGAGTTTTCAGCTTCTGTTGGACTCCAGATCAATGAGTCCAAAACGAAATACCTGATCTCTGGTTTTAGAGACAATGGCACACCAGATTTTAGTAGTGGCCACCACACGTTTGAGGGAGTGAGGAGGTTCAAATATTTGGGCTCTCTTATCACTCACGATAACAGTGTGGGTGAGGATATTAAAGTGCGGCTGGCAGCTGGCAGTCGTTCTTTGTATCCTCTAAGGCCACTGCTAAAATCTAAACACTTATCAAGTGCCGTGAAGCTGAAGCTTTACAAAGCGTTGATCAGGCCCGTTGTTATGTTTGGATGTGAAAGTTGGGCGCTGACGGATGAGTACGAGAGATGGCTCCTTACATTTGAGAGAAGAATCATGCGTGTGATTTACGGCCCTAAACGCGAAATAGATGGTACATACCGAGCTCTGTACAATTTCGAGATCAGAGATCTGATGAAGATCCCCGATATTGTACATGAAGTTAGATCTCAGCGAGTACGCTGGCTCGGTCACGTTCTGCGTGCTGATCCGGAACGAATTGTGCAGCGATCTCTGAAAGGAGAGCCACCATATGGTAGGCGCAGAGGTCGTTGCAGGCGACGATGGCTCCACGATGTAGAGAACGACTTGGCCTCTTCAGATTGTCTAAGACAGTATGAAGACCAAGCTCAGGATCGAAACCGTTGGAGCCAGATTGTTGATTCAGTAAGGGGCCAGTAATGGCCTTTAACACTGTTATTATTATATATATATATATATATATATATATATATATATATATATATATATATATATAATATATATATATATATATATATATATATATATATATATATATATATATATATATATATATATATATATATATATATAAACATGATAACATAAAAGTACTTTTTCTTTGGTGTGCCAACATTTTTTTCTGGTTAAAAAAAAGTACCAGCAGAGAGAAAACAATACAAAATCGTAATAAATTTTAGTCATGATCCCAAGTATAACAAAACTGAAAACTTGAATCTATTACCAAATTGTTTCCGTTTTTCAGTAGCAAAAATCGGGAAATGATGAAATTTGGTTTCAAAATTTTAACACTATACATCGTTGGTGTGTTTTTTTTTTTTATTTCTGTCAGAAACGCCATTATGGTTGGTTGGTTACCTTTTTTGCTGTGAAATTTTCTGTGTTTTATTTTCGAGTATTTTCCGTGTTATTTTTATTTTAAATTAATTTTATGTATATAATATTATAGTGTATAATATTAATTTAAGTGTATATAAATATATTTTTTTTTGTGTATAAATATAAATTTTCGACGTAAATAATATTTCTTGTGCACATATAAATAACTACGAGTTCATTTTGTTCAATCATTTATTGAAAGTGTAATGTATCGAATTATGAATGTATGGTTGATAGGGTAAAAGAGGAAAAGAAAGAGAATGGATTACGACGAGGAGCAAGTCGTGACAGCGTAAAGAATAGACGCGTGTGTTAAGGAATAAAAAATAAAGATCGTATTTAACCGAAACCATCTGTGTTTGTTTTAATGAAAATATTAAACATAATAATAATTGGTGACGAGAAAAAGTGATTTTAAAAGAAATTATATAAAAAAAAAAGACAATATCGAGTTTCAAAATGGATGGCAGCAAACTAGTAGGTTGTATGGAGCCTTATGTTCAAGGAGAAAATTTTAATGATTATTTGGAGAGATTGGAAATTTTTTTGGAATTGAACAGCGTAGAAGATGAAAAATTAAAGGTAATGTTGTTATGCAACCTAATCGGACCAAGTGCCAGCACTAAAATATCAAAGGCGTGTAAGCCAAAAAAGCCAAAGGAATATAAGTATAACGAAATTTTGGAAAAATGCCATGAATTGTTTACAACAAAATATACCAGTTGTGTCAGTGCGATACAGTTTAATAAACGGATGCAGCAAAAAGGAGAAAGTGTCAATGAGTACGCCATCGAACTAGTGGCTCAAGCGGAATTGTGTCAATTTGGACAATATAAGGACAACGCATTAAGAAACCAGCTAATTACAGGGGTTTATTACAAAAGATTACGTGCCGAACTTATGGCAATGGATGAGTCGAAAACTTTTAAAGAAGTGGTACAACGTGCTGTGGCGGTAGAAATGATTAACAAGGATATGGATTATAATACAAGCATAAGAAACGAAAGTTCAAAAGAAGTCAACAAAATCGGTCATTTTCAGAAAGGAAATAATACCAATCAGTATCAAACCAATGATAAAAGTCGTTACCGAAGTAGTTCGAGGAAGAGCAAGGAAGGCCAACAGATATCAGTAAGTTATAGCAGGAATGTAAAATGTTTTGCGTGTTCTGGATATGGTCATATAGCAAAATATTGCACTGCAAAACCGGGGAATTCATCATCAGCACATGGATCTAGGTTAAGATACAATTATAATAACAATAATAATCGTAGTTACAAACGTCCAAATAGCAATAATAATTATGTCGAAAGAAATGACTATGTAAAGAACGATAAATTAGAGGTTAGTAAGGTAGAACCATTTTGGACATTTGTCGCTACAAGATATAGATAATAGTAGTTCTCATAATATTACGATAGATGGTGCACATGTATTCAATGAAGAATTGGATGAAGTATCGGATAGTGTTGAAATGAAAAATTTATTAAAAGTAAGTAAAGATAGTGTAGCTGGAACTGACAATGGTACGAAATTTGCAGAAGTGTCAAAGGTAGTCAATGTTGTAGAGCCGAAAATTAAATTTTCAAATGTTGAAATTTTAAACGTGATAGTTGAAGACAAAATGTGTCGTATGGAAATGGATACTGGGGCATGTGTTAGCCTGTGTACCCTTGATCATTATCGGAGAAATTTTTCGCATCTCAGATTGAAAAACGTAGACGTACCGTTGTCTGTATTAACTGGTGATAAATATAGAACATTCTCTCCTTTTATAAATTTATCAATTTTTTTTATCCTTTTCTCTTTAATATCATATACTGTATCCTTTTCATCATTAAAGCCAACTTTCTTATTCTCTTTGACATTTGTTTCTACATTTTCATTTATTTTTAACAAATCAAGTTTTGTTCTTGGTTTAAAGCTAAATATTTTTTCTGATGGTATGAAATTTGCCTCAGTACATGGCAAATTATTATAATTTTTTAGAAACTTTTGTACCTCTTGTTTTACATTAAACGCGTAATTTGATCGTTTGCTATCCAGTACAAATTTCCGTAGTACTGCTTTTGTCGTTTGAACTGCTCTTTCTACTCTTCCATTGCTAGAGGGGTGATACGGTGGGCTATGCTTCAACTCTATACCTCTATCACTACAATACAACCTAAACACCTCACTACCAAACGGAGGTCCATTATCTGACACTAAAACCTTAGGCAAACCAAAAACTCTAAATATTTGATCTAGATTTTCGATCACTTTGTTTGCATTTGTACCATTCATTAGTATAACCTCCAACCACCGGGTAAACGAATCCACAACTATCAAAAACTCATTTCCATAAAAAAAAAAAAATCAAAATGGATTCTTTCAAACGGACTACTGGTTACTGACCAATTCGAGTAAACTTTTACCATTTTGCTTTTACTTGTTACTTGACACGACTCACAGCACTTTACAAATTTTTCTATGTCCTCATTAATACTTTTGCTATGTAAAATACTCATTACTTCGTTTTGAATCACCTTTGGAATAACTAACCTGTTGCCATAAAATATACAACCCTTTTCAACAGTCATACCAGAATTTTTCAAATAATACTTTTTAAACTCTACTGGAAGGTTACTAATATTCCAACCATTCTCAATATAATGCTTTAATTGACATAAATATGTATCCCTAGCTGTTTCACGTTGAACCAATTCGATATCCAATTTGATAGTATCACTACCTTCTATATTATCTATCACTCCAATCATTTGCTCGCACTTATCCTCATCCGAAAGTTCATCATTGATTGGTAGTCTACTTAGACAATCAGCATTACCATTTTCACTACCTTTCCTGTATTTCAAAATAAAATCAAACATTGCTAATCTATTGCTGTATCTTTGCAAACGGGACGCTACCACTGCGGATTGACCTTTTCTTTGTGAAAATATACCTTCTAGCGGCTTGTGATCACTATAAATAACTACATGATGACCATATACGTATTTGTAGAATTTCTCCATAGCAAATACTACCGCAAGAGCTTCTCGGTGTAAAATCGGATAATTTTTTTCCGCTTTTGTTAATGTACGTGTACAAAGAACACCGGCTTTTCGACCTTATCAATAACGTGACATAATATTCCACTTAGTCCGGCATCGCTTGCATCACACACAACAACAATTTCCTTTTTTTGATCGTAAAATTCTAATACCTTACTGTTCAGCATGTCAGATTTACATTGTTCAAAAGTGTCCTGACAATTCTTGTTCCATTCCCATTTTGAATCTTTTCGCAAGAGTCCATAGAACACGCTACATTTTTTATTTAAATTCGGTAAAAACTTAGAATAATAATTTAATAAACCCACGAATGATTTGAGTTCTGTCACATTAGTTGGTGATGGCGCCTCTACAATTGCCTTAACCTTCTCACTACATGGACCTACCCCTGAACTGGAAATTTCATGTCCTAGATAATTTAATTTTTCAACAAACATTTTACATTTTTCATAATTCACTTTGACGTTATATCTATGCAATTCCTCAATTACTAATACTAATTTAGCATAAAGACCTTCGACTGAACTATCTCCTACCAGTATATCATCTATATAGCAAAATGTATTTTTCATATTCTTTAAAATTTGGTCCATAACCGACTGAAAGATCGATGACGCTGGTTTCAAACCATACGGCATTCGTTTATATGAATATAAACCACGATGTGTGTTTATTGTGAGAATTTCTTGTGCTTCACGGCTTAACCTTAATTGAGTATAAGCACCTTTTAAATCCAAAGACGCAAAATATTTACATCCAGCAAGACTCGCCAATACCTCATCGATAACAGGAAGTGGATAGTATTGTAACTTTACGTATCTATTAACCGTAACAGAGCAATCAACACATACTCTTAATTGTCCATTCTGCTTCGGTACCACAACAATGGGTGACGCCCATTCTGATACCGTAACAGGAGTAATTATGTCATCATTTATGAGCTGATCCAACTCCTTTTCTACCCTGTCTCTCAAACTAAATGGTAAGGAATATGCTTTATGAAATATTGGAGAAGAATTTTCAACCAAGGGAATGTTAACCTCAAATTTCTTAATAGGTGTTTTTAAATCACCATTAAACACTGAGCTAAACTCATTCCTTATACGCTCACTCATTTTGTTCCTAAATTCCTGACATACATCAACCTTTAGAACTCTGAACCAACCTCTCCATTCAGTATAAAATATGTGTAACCAATCTCTGCCATATAATGGAAACATTTCTTTTGGAGTATCAACTACAACCAATTCAACATCTCTATATTTCTCGCTAACTGTCATTTTAGCACGAACTTGGATTTTGCCTATTAATTTATAAAAGGAGAGAATGTTCTATATTTATCACCAATTGTTGATAGTCAATAAGATGGTTGAAAGCAAAGATAATTGAACAAAAAAGTATGTTAGTTTATAAAATAATAGTATGGAGCTTAGTTAAGCTTGCTCATGTCAATCAATTAAAAAAGTCTGCATTAAAAGATCAACGATTCTTGGACAATTGCGAGCCCTTTCAAAATAGTTTGCCTATGAATATTGAAAACAAGAGTAGTCATATTTTTGACCCTGGTAATGTACAAAGTTCAGATAATAAAGATATTGTTATAAGTACAAGAGAGAAAAGAGTTAGCAGACCTCCAAGGCGTTTTGATGATTACATTAGGAATTAGTATAAAAAAAAAAAAAAGTAAAAAAATAAAATAAATGAATCAATAAATAAATAAAATATGTAAAATAAATAAAAAAATAAAAAGCAAATGTAATAACAATAATGTTTAACGATGAAATAACATACTTAGAATTAAGTTAAATTTGAAATGTATTTTTGTTATATTATGTATTTTAAGTTATGTAATTATTATCTTAGGAAGGGAGATGTAATGTATCGAATTATGAAAGTATGGTTGATAGGGTAAAAGAGGAAAAGAAAGAGAATGGATTACGACGAGGAACAAGTCGTGACAGCGTAAAGAATAGACGCGTGTGTTAAGGAATAAAAAATAAAGATCGTATTTAACCGAAACCATCTGTGTTTGTTTTAATGAAAATATTAAACATAATAGAAAGGTAAATATTTTGTGATATATTTTATTTTGTTATGATTAAATAAGTTGGTTACTAACAAAATTAAGGTTATGTTTATTTATTAAATTTGGTTTATCTCAATATTGGGGCAAATTAAATTCTTATAGAAAACTAATCGTAATCTCAACATGTCAATAATTTCCCACACACATCTCTGAACTTTTTATCTCGACAATAATTTTTCAGCTGTTGAGATGAACCAAATTTATGTGCCATTGCTTTACCTCAACAAATTTTTTATTTATATTGATATTAAATTATTTTAATATCGTAATTTCTTTAAAGGAATTACTGGATTGCACCATACTTTCAGGCCTTCGTCAACCGCCATTCGGGACCGGGATGGAAATCTCTGTGTCAACATCGACGCAGTACTTGACGCATGGAGTGGACACTTTACTGAGCTGCTTGATGTTCATCATGCATCACAGACTGTTGTTGAGCCACCTCTAGAACAGTCTGCGGAGATTTGCACTGAGGAGCCATCCCATGAGGAATTCACTAAGGCCATGCAGAGAATGAAACGAAACCGCTCACCTGGAGTGGACTGCATTAATTCGGAGCTCTTGATATTCGGAGGGGATACTTTGTGGAACTGTCTTTTCGACCTTATTCGATTAGTATGGCGAACCGAAGTTATGCCTGATGAATGGAAAGTGGCCGCGATATGCCCCATCTTCAAGAAGGGAGACCGCTTGAAGTGTGAGAATTATCGCGGTATAGCTCTCCTTTGCACAGCATACAAGTTACTGTCATACATTTTATTGGATAGAATCACTCCTCTGGCGGAGGGCTTGGTTGGTGACTATCAGGGAGGATTTCGTCCGAATCGATCAGTCACTGATCAGGTCTTTTCGCTGCGGATGATTCTATCTAAATATTATGAGACATCCATCTCCGTACATCAGGTTTTCCTGGATTTCCGGCAGGCCTACGACTCGATCAATCGAGAGAGTTTGTGGTCTGCCCTGGAATACCTAGGAATGCCAACAAAATTGGTACGACTGTGTAGGATGACAGTGACGCAGTCTCAATGCTGTGTTAAAGTTGAGAACAGGCTATCGACAATTTTTGCAGTTAACTCGGGTGTTCGGCAGGGAGATGCTCTGTCCCCGATACTCTTTAATCTCATGTTGGAGTACATCTTTCGTAAAACTGAAACACCTCAGCGTAACATCTTATATCGCCAGTCCAATCAAGTGCTTGCATATGCAGATGACATATGCGTGATTGGACTGAATAACAACGGAGTGAAAGAAATACTTGATCCGCTTGTAGAGTTTTCAGCTTCTGTTGGACTCCAGATCAATGAGTCCAAAACGAAATACCTGATCTCTGGTTTTAGAGACAATGGCACACCAGATTTTAGTAGTGGCCACCACACATTTGAGGGAGTGAGGAGGTTCAAATATTTGGGCTCTCTTATCACTCACGATAACAGTGTGGGTGAGGATATTAAAGTGCGGCTGGCAGCTGGCAGTCGTTCTTTGTATCCTCTAAGGCCACTGCTAAAATCTAAACACTTATCAAGTGCCGTGAAGCTGAAGCTTTACAAAGCGTTGATCAGGCCCGTTGTTATGTTTGGATGTGAAAGTTGGGCGCTGACGGATGAGTACGAGAGATGGCTCCTTACATTTGAGAGAAGAATCATGCGTGTGATTTACGGCCCTAAACGCGAAATAGATGGTACATACCGAGCTCTGTACAATTTCGAGATCAGAGATCTGATGAAGATCCCCGATATTGTACATGAAGTTAGATCTCAGCGAGTACGCTGGCTCGGTCACGTTCTGCGTGCTGATCCGGAACGAATTGTGCAGCGATCTCTGAAAGGAGAGCCACCATATGGTAGGCGCAGAGGTCGTTGCAGGCGACGATGGCTCCACGATGAAGAGAACGACTTGGCCTCTTCAGATTGTCTAAGACAGTATGAAGACCAAGCTCAGGATCGAAACCGTTGGAGCCAGATTGTTGATTCAGTAAGGGGCCAGTAATGGCCTTTAACACTGTTATTATTATTATTATTATTAAATTATTTTTAAAAATATAGGTATCTTAAAATTCAGACATGTCGGAACGGACCAGACAAAGGCGAATGAAGCTAGAGTTACAAAGAAAGCTTGCTCATCATACATCACAATTCGACGTCAAATAGCTGTGAAGTAATAATTCCGTGATTATAATTAAATGTACTTAGAATTAATTAAATTTAAGAAGAGAAATATTAAATATATTTATTTAAAACCGTTAAAAAAATTTTTTTATTTACATTTTCAAATTTAAATTTCTGTCGCTAAAATCTATAAAAAGGCTCCGCCTACATTTTGTTGAAAACATAACCTAACTTTTTTTCATCATTGTCCGACTATTTGCGACAACGTTCATAGTAAATCTTACAATAAGTCGGACATATTTGATGAAAATTTTCGGAGAGGAATTCATCAATTTTTCCGAAAAATGCGAAAAAAGTCGGATTTCGTTATACTTGGGGAGTATGACTCATGATTTGATATCCATTAGAGTAGGAAATGCTGCGCGTGAACTCCCCCAAAAAATGTATTTTGTATGATAATCACAACAGAATTTCTACAAAACGATATAATCTATAATTTTTCATATTTAATAAATCTATCAAAAATATTTATATACAAAAAATTATCTTGAAATCCGATCTTTCCCAATGCGGGTGTTGAACCATTTTCATTATAATTAAAAAACAAATGTGTAGCACATAGAGAAAAAACAAAAATACTATAAAGATCATCAGATGATGAGGTAAAATGAGAGTACGAGAAGGAAGAGAATTAACAAAGAGATAAAACAAAAATAAAATATAATAGGCGCACCAACGTGTTTCGTTTTCTCGTAATGACTATACCTAATATAGTTCTATCATGGTGCTATGCATTATTAAATTATGTACGGCAGTAAAATAATAGGTTTTTAAATATTACTTTTATTTCACACAACATGAAATAAATTATTTTAAAAATTTCTAACTCGTTTCAATCCAGTTTTAACTCGATTTTCAAATGATCAAACTTTAAAAAAGTTAAATCCAAGGTGATCTCAAGTTAACTCGATTCTTCTGATTGGAAAATATCTTATTTCGATATGCTGATGTACAGATGATGTACATATACAGATGTACTTATCGATAAATTAGTGCTTTGCTGTAAACAACGGTTTGGAACTCGACTAAATATCGCGTATTTTTTAGTTCACTTTTATTTAATTAGATGTCATATGTGGCAAACAACAGTTTTACAACTTTTTTGATATAATTATGTATGTATTCTAGTTTGTATTCCAACAGCTTTAATTTTACAACATTTAAATATCGCCATCAATTTTAGGCTTAAGGCTCTACTGTACTAGAACAAAAAACAAAATTGATGTCGATATTTATATGCCGTAAAGTGTGTATAAAATTAACTTTAAAATAATGTAAATCGGAGCTATCGAAATTTACAAAATAATACATGAAAAAATTGTTTTTTGCCACGTTGAAAATGCTCAGTTTATAAAGGTCATTACTGGCTCCAACGGTTTCGATCCTGAGCTTGTTCTTCATACTGTCTTAGAAAATCTGAAGAAGCCAAGTTATATGATGAATTCGTTCTGGATCAGCATGCAGAACCTTACCAAGCCAGCGTACTCGTTGAGATCTTATTTCATGTACAATATTGGGAATCTCGGGATGTATCACCTCCTTCGCGTTTTTGGCCATAAATCACACGCATGATTCTCATGAGAGCCATATCTCGTATTCATCCGTCAGCGCCCAACTTTCACATCCAAACATAACAACGGGCCTGATCAACGCTTTGTAAAGCTTTAGCTTCACGGCACTTGATAGGTGTTTAGATTACAGCAGGATACAAAGCACGATTGCCACGATTGCCACACTGTTATCGTGAGTGATAAGAGAGCCCAAATATTTGAACCTCCTCACTCTCACAAACGTGTAGTGGCCACTACTAAAATCTGTTGTGCGATTGTCACTATAACTATAGAGATCCTGTATTTTGTTTTGGACTCATTAATCTGGTGTCTAACAGAAGCTGAAAACTCAACAAGCGGATCAAGTATTTTTCACTCCGTTCAATCATACGCATATGTCATCTGCATATATGTAAGCACCTGAATATATAAGCTATATAAGAAGTTGCGCTGAGGTGTTTCAGTTTTATGAAAGATGTACTCCAGCATGAGATTGAAGAGTATCGGGGATAGAGCATCTTCTTGCCGAACACCCGAGTTAACTGCAAAAATTGTCGATAGTCTGTTCTCAACTTTAACACAGCATTGAGACTGCGCCAATGTCATCCTACACTGTCGAACCAATTTTTTTGGCATTCCTAGGTATTCCAGGGCAGATCACAAACTCTCTCGGTTGATTGAGTCATAGGTTTGCCGGAGATCCAGGAACACCTGATGTACGGGGATGGACGTCATTAAAAAAAACTTTTACAGATTAGTGGAAAAATATTGTTAAATTTGGTTTGTGCGTAAGTGGTTTTTGTAACTTTGTTATATAATTACGAACAACCTAATATACCTTCGGTATATATAAATGTATATACCGAATTCAAAAAAAAAAAAATATGTGTATACTCGTTTGCAAATATATTTAATTTTGCTATAAAAAAAATAATTAAGTGAATATATACCTAAGTTTATGTGCGGCCCAAAAACGACTTGTATAATACACAAATTTTGCTAAATTCAGTAAAGTAGTTAACTGACGACGATGAACTTTTAATTGATAATTTTATGGTTATGGTTATACCGAGTGTCGTCTTGCAGTTGAGCAACAAAATATAGCCCATTGTGAAGTGCAACAACGTCTCACAATCGCTAGGAAAAACAAGGCTGCTCTTGCAAGAAGGAGCTAAGCGGATTTGCAGACGGAAGAAGAGAGAATAGTGGAAGGCCGAGGTTCTGAAAGCACAACAACTATGCAGCAATGAGCGCAGTTCGCGGAATTTCTTTAAAGGAATTACTGGACTGCACCATACTTTCAGGCCTACGTCAACGGCCATTCGGGACCGGGATGGAATCCTCTGTGTCAACATCGACGCAGTACTTGGCGCATGGAATGGATACTTTACTGACCTGCTTGATGTTCATCATGCGTCACAGACTGTTGTTGAGCCACCTCTAATACAGACTGCGGGGATTTGCACTGAGGAGCCATCACATGAAGAATTCACTAAAGCCATGCAGAGATTGAAACGAAACCGCTCACCTGGGATGGACTGCATTAATTCGGAGCTCTTGATATTACTTTGTGGAACTGTCTTTTCGACCTTATTCGATTAGTATGGCGAACCGAAGCTATGCCAGCCGAATGGAAAGTGGCCGCGATATGCCCCATCTTCAAGAAGGGAGACCGCTTGAAGTGTGAGAATTATCGCGGTAAAGCTCTCCTTTGCACAGAGTACAAGCTAATGTCATACATTATATTGGATAGAATCACTCCTCTAGCGGAGGGCTTGGTTGGTGACTATCAAGGATGATTTCGTCCGAATCGATCAGTCATTGATCAGGTCTTTTCGCTGCGGATGATTTTATCTAAATATTATGAGACATCCATCTTCGTACATCAGGTATTCCTGGATTTGGCAGGCCTATGATTCAATCAATCGAGAGAGTTTGTGGTCTGCCCTGGAATACCTAGGAATGCCAATAAAATTGGTACGACTGTGTAGGATGACAGTGCGGCGCAGTCAGAATGCTGTGTTAAAGTTGAGAACAGCCTATCGACAATTTTTGCAGTTAACTCGGGTGTTCGGAAGGGAGATGCTCTGTCTCCGATACTCTTCAATCTCATATTGGAGTACATCTCTCATAAACCTGAAACACCTCAGCGCATTATCTTATATCGCCAGTCCAATCAGGTGCTTGCATATGCAGATGACATATACATACGTGATTGGACTGAATAGCATCGGAGTGAAAGAAATACTTGATCCGCTTGTAGAGGTTTTAGCTTCAGTTGAACTTCAGATCAATGAGTCCAAAACGAAATACATGATATCTGGTTATAGGGACAATGGCACACCAAATAGATGGTACATATCGAGCTCTGTCCAATATCGAGATCAGAGATATGTTGAAGATCCCCGATATTGTACATGAAGTAAGATCTCAGCGAGTACGCTGGCTCGGTCACGTTCTGCGTGCTGATCCGGAACGAATTGTGCAGCAATCTCTGAAAGGAGAGCCAACATATGGTAGGCGCAGAGGTCGTTGCAGGCGACGATGGCTGCACGATGTAGAGAACGACTTGGCCTCTTCAAATTGTCTTAGACAGTATGAAGACCATGCTCAGGAAACCGTTGGAGCCAAATAGTTGATTCAATATAAGGGGGCCAGTAATGGCCTTTAAAAACTGAATATTATTATTATTATAGGACAAAGGATAATTTTCAACATGATAGAAATATATTAAAGCATATGGTATTAATATAATATATGTATATGTAGGTGTACATATGAGTATTTATTTCATCTGGTGCGGCTTTCTAGAGGCTCGTGTTTCTTCGACTTAAATAATAAAATTTCGTAATTTCGCATTCCAGGCGATAATTATTCATTCGATATATAGTTTGAGAATCGTTCATCTATCAAATATATACGATCGCATTGTAAATATGTCGAAATGCTAAAATATAAAATTTAACTTACTATATTTAATTTATCTCTGATCTATATATCCATTTATATAAAAACCTGATACATATATATAATCTCGCAAATGTAAGGAATATATAACACAATAAATTTTAAATTCAGTTTGTAAAAATAAAAATTAAATACAATTTTTTATTAATATAATATATAAATAAATACTTATATTATTTATAATTTTATATATATATATATATATATATATATATATATATATATATATATATATATATATATATATATGTATATATATATATATATATATATACATATATATATATATATATATATATATATATATATATATATATATATATATACATGTATATACATGTATATATATATATATATATATATAGATATATATATATATATATATATATATATATATATATATATATATATATATATATATATATATATATATATATATATATATATATATATATATATATATATATATGTATATATATATATATATATATATATATATATATATATATATATATATATATATATATATATATATATATACATGTATATACATGTATATATATATATATATATATATTTATATATATATATATATATATATATATATATATATATATATATATATATATATATATATATATATATATATATATATATATAAGATCTTTGGCATTGTTTTTGGTTTATATTTTAATATACAATATAAATAATTAATTTACTTAAAAGTCTAATAAATTCGTATAATATTGTTAATTTTTTTGTTTTATTAAAATTTTTTTTATTATGTACTATTTCATAATTAATGTTTGTCTATATATATATACTTTTATACATAAATAAATAAATAATTATTATTAATAAATTAAAATATTCTATATAGAAATTAATTAATTCTGGCACTTTCTAATTGGACTGTGAT